>JARHVA010000126.1:7155000-7577500 GCA_037957365.1 Torreya grandis
GTGATATTTTTTGGGGGACAATAGGGTTGAGGATATTCAGTTTGAACCTCTATAGATTGCAGAATCTCTATCAATGTTTGATGGTGAGGAGGTGAGGTGTTGATTAATTCATATAAGTTCATCTTCACTAGAGTTTGGTTAAGTTATTTCAATACTACACACCGAATGGATTTAGAAGGGTTGAAAGGGGATGCACCCAAGATGGAAACTTTGGGTTTAGGTAATGGTGAAGGTGTTTGGGTGCAGTTGAAAGGTTGAGTGTTTGAAGGGTATGTCCATGGTATGGACATTTTAGTTTTTCCCTTATCTTTTTGTTGGGCATGAGATCAGGTAATCATATGAATGGTGTGGATAAGAGGAAGTGTTGGTTTGGATTGATGTTTCGATTCCTCCTCTCTTTTAGGTGAGAGTGGGGGAGTAGTTAAGTTTTGGGTAGGTTGGATTGGTAGTTCGTTTGGTAATGGGTTGAAGGGAGGTTGATCTGATAGTATATCATCCTCATCCCATAGGCTATGGACCAATGTTTGAAGAAATTTATATTTTTTCATATCATGTCCTAGTGTCTTATGGTATAGGCAAATCAAATTGTCATTGAACCATGCTTGTTTAAGATGTGAAGGGTCAAAAGGTTTGATGAGTGGTAAGGTTAAAGAAGAGGTTTGCAACAACCTTTGTAGAATGGTTGAATAAGATTCGACCAAAGGTGTTGCAGGTGTTGGGTTTTTGGTTTTAGAAGTGGGAGCCTTCTTGGAAGTAGGCTTTACCATGAAAATTGGAGGTGGTGGAGTGGTTTTGTTTCAGATTATTTGATTATGGTTGGTTTGGAGGTGGATGATTTAGAGGTGGAGGGTGAAGATTTGGTGATAGGTGGGAAGGTAGAAGTAGCTAAGTTAGTCAAAAATGATGGGGATTTTTTTCTCTTGGTGGAGGTAGGTGTAGGTAGAGTAAAAGGAGAAAGTTTTCTAGATGAAGAATAGGTAATGGGGATAGTAGATGGATGGTCCTAAAATTGAAGGTAAAAGAGAAAGGGTGGCATGGGTCTAGTTTGAGATGGTTTGGGTGGTTCCACCTTTTTGATAGGTTTAGTCAAAGGGTTTTTTGGTGGACTTGATGGGGTTAAGTCCAAATTTAAAGAGGGATGAGCCAAGCTAGGGGTAGGAAGTATTCCTAGATTCTTGATGGGTTTGGTCAAAGAGGTGTAGGGTGATTTATCAATTTTAGATTGAGGTGGGTTGGATGGTTACCCTATGGTTTTGGAAGAAGGTGAATCTAAAGATGGGGTTGAGGTAATGATGGGTTTGAGGGTAGATGTAAGTGAGGTTAAAGGTTCTTATTTGTTTTGGTAAGGTAGCCCAAGATGGTGCCAAAAGTTGGTCGTATCTAGATTGGGTTGAGAAGTAAACTCTAGATTTTGTACCAATCTAGAAAAAGGTTTATAGATTGGTTTTATTCCTTGGTTATTGGTTTCAAGTATTAAACCCATAGGTTGAGGTGAAGGAATATCTTCCTCAACTTTGTCTTGGATGGAAGGTTCGATGGTGTCTCTATGGAAAGAATAGAGGAGATAATCTCTTCCTTTGAAGTGGTTTCCAAAGGAGTGGTTGGTTTTATGGTAGGTAAGGAGGGTGTGGTTTGTTTAGATATGGAAAGGCAAATTATTGCTTCCTTTGTTTGGATGTCCAAAGGAAAGAGTATTGATTCCACCACTTCCATAAGTGGATTAGAGGAAGAAGTGGTTGATGTAATGATTTCTTCCTTTGGTATTTCTATCAAAGGAGAGGTGGGGGAGTTAATGGTCTCTTCAATTGAAAGAGAGGAGGTTTTTTCCTTTGCTTGGTTGTCTAAAGGAATAGAAGAGGATTCTACCACTTCAATAAATGGGGTGGAAGAAAAGGTGGTTGAGGTAATGGTTTCCTCAACAATAGGTTCAACGATAACAACATTAACTGTGTGTACCTCACAAGCGTGAGATGATTCTAATTGGTTATTGTCATAGTTGGTGGAAGGTGCATGGGGATTATCTAATGGAAGTTCACCTTTATCAATAGTTTTAAAGGTAATGCACCTACTCACATCACATCCAATAATGTGATGGAAGGCACATAGATCATTTTCATTGTACCATCTAGGTGTGGGGCGAGAGGCATCAAATTATTGGGGTGGTTTGATATGAGGAAGTAAAATTAGGTTAGATTTAAGCAGTTTATCCAAAATCGAAGCATATAATTCCCCTATGGGAGTATATTGCCTAGGTGTGGTTCAGTTTTGGTTGTGAGTTTGTTGGTTTGATGGGTTGGAAGAATTGGTTTGATTTGGTCGGTTGATAATTGGAGGTGGAGTGGATTTTAAGACAACCGTGTTTGTGGTTGTCTTTGTCTTGGTGTTGGGATGGTTGGATGGATTGGTGGTCTTGGTAGAGGAAGGGTCATTGGATTTAAAGCTAGAATTCTTGTTTCTTAGTTTCAATTTCCCTTCAATAATGGCTTTAATTTCAAGTTTATGTGCCATGGTAAATGCCTCATCAAAGGTTCTAAAAGTCTAAACTTGAAGAGTTGGAGCAATATGTTTGGCACAACCTTGAGAAAAGAGTTCAATTAGTTCAGGTTGGGGTAATAAGAAATAAATTTGGTTGATGAGACCTCTCCATCTAGCTATGAAATCAACAATCGATTCATCATTGAATTACCTAATGGAGTATAGGTCAGTAATGGAAACCTTTTTAGATATATTAACAGAAAGGTGATCTAAAAAGATTTGAGCTAGTTGAGAAAAGGAGAAGATAGAGTGCTTGGTAAGAGCATTATACCAATCCAAGGTTGGTCCAAATAGGGACATGGGGAAGGTATGAAGGAGAAGAGCATCGTCATATGTAATCAAATAGCAAGAATGGCAGAATTCTCTTAAATGTTGTTGAGGGTCCTCTTTGCCTTGGAACTTGGAAAACTTAGGTAGTTCCCATTGAGGAGGATAAGGTCGGATAGGAACAGATGGATGAATGGGCTAATTGCAAATTTGATCATAAGATAGAAGGTTATGAGCCCCAAAAATAGATGATTCAATATTAAACATTTTATTCATCAACATCTTAACTTTGAGGTTGGGGAATTCCATAGTTGGGTAGTAGTTTTGGTTGAGGTTGGGTGGATGTAATGTATGGATAAGAGGTGGGAGGTTGAGAAGATGCCACATATTGGTATGTGGTTGTAAAAGGTTGGGATGATGCCCTGTATTGTTATGTAGGCACAAAAGGTTGGGTAGAAGGTGGTATGTATACTTGTGGATTAGGAACATATTGGTAAGATGTTATGGGTATTTCTCAAGGGATTGACAAAGGTTGGTTTAGAGGTATGGTCGAAGGGGTAGGTTGAGGTTGGGTGGTGACTCTAGTGTTAATAGGTGGAAGGGTAGGAGGTATGGAAAGTACTAAATTTTGAAGAGGGGTAGAGATTGGTTGGTTGGTGGTGATAAGAGGAATGATGGAAATAAGGGGAGAATATATCCCCATGGTAGGTGGGGTATAGGTAACAAGAGGTAAAGTTTCCATACATTGGAGGTGTTGGTTGGTGTAGGTGGGGTTTGGTTCAAGTTTGGAATATTGGATTGGTTTTGGTGGTGGTAGTGGATGGGATATTGGTAGAAGAAGAGGCTTGGGTAATCAAAGATTGGTTGGATTTCACACCAATCATAAGAGGAGGAGGCATACCAAAAGGTGGATCTATGGGAGGAACCAAAGTAATAGGGGTGCGGTGAGATAAGGTGTTAAGATAATGTTAAAGGGGATATAGGGTTGTTATCAAAGAATGTGGCAAAATTTGCATCACCCTCAACAACTATCCGAGGCATGGTAGGAGGGGAAGAGTGAGGAAGAGAACCCTCAGCATCTGAAGCATATTCCATAGAGGAAGAGGAAGGTGGCCCTTGGGTGGTTTGATTTCTCAACTGCTATTTAGTAAAGACCATGTGAGAAAATAAGAAAGAAATGATGAAACTCACACCTCAAACAAAAAACAAGCCAAATAAAAGAATTCAAGTCAATCCAAACATACACTAAAATTATGTTTAAACTTAGGATTCTTTTTAGATTGCTTTTGGCTTATACCTTATAAAGTGTGAAGAAATTTTTTGGCTTGTATATCAAGTACTAAAGAAGAAATCTAAGGTTGGTTTCAGGTTATATTTAGGTTCTCAAGAGATATATCTATATTGATCTTCAGTACGTGGCTTGGTATTGGAGCCTAACCCCCTCATTTCACACAATGCAATGATAAGGGTGTCGGGTGCTTAGCCAAGATATACTAATTTTTAGAGTTTATACTCAACTAGAGAGTTGAGTTAGTTCTTGTGTTTATGCAGTGATAGAGAAAGGATTGCTTCTATCCTCTATGGATAAATGGAAAAACTAGCTTTGGACACCACATGTCCAAAATTCTTCCTTCATGCACTGAAAAAATGCATTTCTTTATATTCAAAAAAACTCCAAATTGTCTGCATCTATAAAAAATAGCTCTCAAATGCATTAGATGTTCATCAGGGTTCTTTGAAAAAATTGTTATATCATCAAGGTAAACTAAAACCATATCATTCAAAGGACCATGAAAAGCAACATCCATTGCTCTTTAGAAGGTGTCTCCAGCATTGGAGAGTCAAAAGGGCATTTTACAATATGCATAGGTGCCCCATTTTGTAGTGAAAATAGTCTTATGCCTATCTTCTTCTTTGACCATGATTTGATTATAGCCAAAATAGCCATCAAGCAATGAGAACCTTTGAGAACCTGCCACCTTTTGTAGAATTTGATCCATGGAGGGCAGTGGGTAATGATTCTTTAGGGACACCTTATTGAGATCCCTAAAGTCAACATGTAAGCGAATCTCTCCATTCATTTTCCTCATGGGCACAAGGATTTCCATCCAAGAGGAATGCTTAATTGGAAATATTATGCTTGATTCAATCAATTTATAAAGTTATCTTCTCATAAAGTCCTCCACTCTTGGGTTGATAGGTCTCTATTTCTGTCTAATTGGCTTGGCATTGCTTTCTAATTCAATTATGTCTTGTGCAAGTTCAGGGTCAAACCCTTTCAAGTCCTTGTACTCACAAGAAAATATATCAAAAAAATATTAGCAAAAAGCAATAAATGTATCCCTTTCTTCTAATGTAGCGACCTTTCCTAGCTTCAACAACTTGACCTTAAAGATATCTTATCTTTTCATAGTGTTCTTCCCTGGCTGAGATGCATGCTTTCCCTTTTCTTACCTGGTCATCTTCATTGAATATGCTTTCTAATGTCACAAGCCCTTTGGGTAATTTATTAGACCTTAGTCGTACTATCTGATCATCGTATTGATTTTGGAACTTGTCTTGGTTCCTATGGCAAAATTATGCCTCTTACATTAGAAAACATATGATTTGATCATCATTTTTAGGTATGGCTAGTCTGCATATAAACTTGACCTTATCTTGGATTTGGTTGTCATTGACTCGTTTTGCTATCTCATATTGGGCACCAATGATAGCAAGCCTATCTGCATGTTGGTTTTCTTCTTTTGGTATGGACTGGATATTAAATGCCAGGAAATCCTCTATAAGATACCATACACGGTGCTTATAGGCCTTCATATGGTGATTCTTGACTACACTTAGGCCTCTTACTTATTGCATTATGATCTCATTTTCACCCTTGAACTTGAGGAGCTGTATACCTCTCTTTCTTGCTTCTTGCAAACCATGCAAGAGAGCTTCATATTTAGTTGTATTTGAGGTGCAACTGAATTGGAGTCTTGAAACAGAATGATACTTTTGATATGAGGGTGAAATTAGCATGTTTCCAACTCCACTTCCAATCTTTGACCTTGATCCATCAAAGAACAAAGTCCATATACCATCTTTTTCTGGAGTAGTGTTAGTTAAGGAAGGTATTGCAACACCTTCCTCCTGCATGCAATACACTCCTAAGTCTTTCTCTTCAATATTTTTATATGGATCAAATCCATGGTTATCAGTCACCCACTCATCCAAGTACAAATTTGAAATTCCTTCAAGATGATTATGGAGTTCTTGTTCAATAACCTCTTCAACCTCTTCAAATATGGCACGATTGGTACTTACAAGATTGGGCATATAGGGTTCTAGGTGGAATCTAGAGATAGGTTGAAATATTATGGTGACTTTTGGTTCCATATCTAGTTCTAAAAACTATGTATGATCAATCAGATGACAAATATCCCCCAATCTTAGCATTAAAGTCCCTAGACAAATGTAGGACAAAATATGGAAGTAGGTCTACCACCATTACATCTTGATTAATGACAAAATTTGGATAGATAACTAATGTAATTTGCAGATCTTTCAAGATGCCTACTATTTTAGTAGGGGAGCCATCCAATTGGAGAACCCCTTTTTTGTTAAGCACATATTTGAGCCAAAGCTTATTTGCTATGGCTTTAGGCAACACTAAGGTTGAAGCACTTGAGTCTATCACGCAATTATGTACTAAACAATCCCCTATGATGACTGACAGATAAAATGGGGAAGGCTTAACAACCTTAGAAGGATGAATAACATTTTGAGATTAACTTTTGCTTGGAACTTGATTGAGAACTGGGCTAGGGACTTGGTTAAGCTGATTATTATTAATGAAAATAGTGTTCACTTTATCAACTACCTTTTCCACATGAGAAAGTTTGGAGAGATCTTGCTGGAGAATTTCCTTTTACCTCGAGATAGACAAAGCATCATACATGAACATAGTTACATTAGCCTTCCTCAAATGATCCATAATATTAAAAGGAATATTAGTACCTTTGGATTGCACTTTAGAAGTGGAAGCATCACTTGGAATTTGAGTAAACACGAGGAACAAAGGGGGACCTCTGCTGCTATCCATGAGGTTCAGGCACTTGTTGATTTGTAGGTGCTTTAGTAGCCACATTTGAAGGAGTAGGTTGTTGACTAGTCTGTGGAGATGATGCATAAATCTTAGATTTCCTCAAGTTATCCTCCAACATCCTCTTCTTAGCTCTTTTTTGAGTTGTAATTGGCTCATTTGTCCCTTGTGAAGCTTAACCCATATTAGCTGCTACGTGCTCAAACACATATTCCCCTTATTAAAAATTCACACATGTGGTATTAGATGGTGCTCTACCCATACTCCCTTATCATTGGTTTTGAGCTTCTAATAATGACATGGCATGCATGCTATGTTGACTCGTTTGGGGGGCTTGAGGTGGACTAGACATCATATCATGACCTTGGAATGAAGGAGAATGCTTCCAAATAGGGTCCTGATACATGTCTCCTGTAATGGCCATCACCATTTCATTAGACTATCCCTCTGACTACCATTGACCTTCTTGAACATAGTTGCTCTGAGTTGGCACAACAAATTTAAAATTACTTGGAGCATTAGGATTGTATTGCCTTGACTGAGGCTTCTGCCCTTGTCCTTGTTGATTGGATTGATAGGGTGGCCTATTATACTAAAAAAATTGATTATTATTTTAGTAAGGCTTATATGGTGGACCTTATTGCCTCTCCATTGCAACCAACTTGTTCTAAGCTTTGAGAAGACTCTTTAGCTTTGCCAATCTATCAGTTTGCTCACGTTTTGTTTTATAAAACTTTCTTGAATATGGTATTAGAGCAATAGTTGGAGTAGGAGGATGTATCACTGGGAAAAGAGGTATTGGTGGCCTTGGAGCCAACTTGCTTACTTGTATAATGATATTTTTAGCCTTAATTGCTACTTCAAAATCTCTAGGTAGGGTCTTCCCTCCCATGGATTGAATCATTATAGCTACATCTAAATTGAGAGCCTTCAAATAGTAAAAAAAACATAATTGAGAATAGGCTTGATCACTGCAAAAATTCTATCCCAAGTCTTCTGAAATCTATAGTTGAATCCACCATGAATTCATGATTGAATCTCTTGATCATTGTAAGTTGCTTCACAAGTGAAAGATGATCAATCTTGTCCTCAAAGTGCTTGCACACGAACTCTCCAAACTCATCACAACTATTAATTGACATAGGGGCCAATCCTCTATACCATTGAAGTTCTTTTCCTTTGAAATAAGTTGCTAACAACCTCATTGCTACATTTTCTTGAGTCACATGATGCACTAAACAAAGGCTAGCAATATCTGCAATATGGTCTATAGGAGTAACTGGATTTTCTCCTATATAATAAGTAAGATCCTTCAAAGTCAAGATGGGAATATCATACCATTGAGTAAGATTCAGAGGACTACCACCATTGAATGGTACAAAGGCTTGCCTTTTTGTTAAGTTGTGGAGCTAAAAGCTTCACTGATGCAGACATGGAGGAGGGTGCAGAAGAGTTGCTGAGTGCCATGAACACCGGCGTCGGTCAGGCCAACCGACGTCGGCAGAACAAGGCAGAAGAGCAACCGACATCGGTCAGAGATCGGCCGGCATCGGTGACCCCCAGGCAGACAGGGACCGGCATCGGTCGCCTGTGTGGTTCGACTGTGAGTTCATTATGGGCAGTTGGTTGACGAACCAAGTGTTTGCATGCTTAGTGCTAATTATAGACTGAGAGCTGTGGATCTAATTATTGTAATTAGATGTCTAATTATTGTTTGGATGAGATCTATATAATAGACTCATGGTTGTATTGTAAACTAGTGCTAGGGAGTAAGAGAGCATAATTATAAGCTCCTTCGGTGTGTGAGGTAGAGCAATGGTGTGTTCCTCCTAGTGCCACAATACCAGGTGTGTGGGTGCTGGATTGGAGAGTCAGCTGGATTCTTCAGGTATATATGATCTTGGTCATCAGGTGAGCATGGCCCTTATAGGAGATTTACATGGTAAGTAAGATCGTTGATCTGCAGGTGTGTGTGTGTGTGCAAGGTCAAAGTTCACAGGTGTGCAGAACCAGTATTGATCTGTAGGTTGGAGATCAGATAGGACAGCAACACAAGTATGGTCTGTTGAATTGCAGGTTGTTGCAGGTTCATGGGAGATCTACTTGAAGTACTTTGAGTACTTGTGGAGTGCGTGGAGCACAGGTGTAAGGTGAACACCAACTCTGTGTTTGAGTTGGGTGTTGGGACCTAGTAGAGAGAGCTTTGAGGAAAGAATTACTGTTCACTTGAGGTGTGGAAAACCTCTGAAGAGGTGGTGGAGAAGAAGTGTCATCTTCTTTATTGTATTCTTTTTTGTAAAAGTTATTAATACAAGTTGTGTATTGTCTCTCATATTCTATGTTATTCTGAATTCTAGTTACTTGTTGAATCTGGTTAATTTCCGCATATTAAGTTGCTTGGTTTGGTAATCCACTGTATGCTTCCAGTGTTTCGCATCCTGACAAGTGGTATCAGAGCTAAGGTTGCAGGAAGCAGGTTTTGTGTTTGGTTACAGGTCACTCTCAGGGGTTTCTGATTGAGTGGAAGCAGAGCAATGACAGATGAAAGTAAGCTAAGAATGGAGGAGTTGAAAAGCACAGATGGTCACTTAAGGTCCCATGGAAAGAAAGAGCAGGTAAAAGAATATTGTTGGTTTGTGGAAGATCAACAAGAAGGAACTGAAGAAGCAGATGTTGCAGGTGATGTTGCACAGGATGCTCTGGGAGGTTTCTTGGATAAAGTTGAATCTTGGATAAAAGATTCGGTTGCCTCTTTCCATGCAGCCCTAAGTAGAGGAGCTGGTGAGCCTTGCCAAAGAATTGGCAAAGGGGAAGTGAAGCTGAAATTGTAGGCGGCCAACACACAGGTGTTGATGAAGGTCATGCAGGTCCCAGGTTTGGAGATATGGCTAATTTCTTCAGAAAGATTGGGTGATGAGAGATGCACAAGAACTCTCACAGCGGGTGCACTTGAATTAGCTGGTAGTAAAAAAATAGGTACTCTTTATCTACTTGTTTATATTACTGATTCTTCTTCTGTTGCGAAGACGTGGCTTCGTAGGCTTGGTCACATGAGCAGGAAGGAGATGCATGTTCTTAAGCGGAAGACAAATATATTTGATAGGCTTAAGAACTGGAAAGCCTTGGTGTTCTTGGAGGAGATGGCAGACAGAAATCAGTGGATGGTGCTGGATACTTCTGAGCAGAGCAGTTTGGACATGGGTTTTGACTCAAAGGAGTTCACGGGTAAAAAGTCATCACTCACAGGCGAACACAAATACCGACGTCAGTCAGGAAGAACCGGCATCGAACAGATAGGTGCCGATGTCGATCATGTGCAGACCAAAGCCGGTGATGTCAGGCAGGGTAAGACCGACGTCGGTCAGGAGGACCGACGTCGACAGTAGGTAAGACCGACGTCGGTCTGAAGGACCGATGTCGGCAACAGGGACACCAACATTGGCAGGTTGGTAGTCAGGGACAGATGCATGGGAATCAACGTCGGTCAGATGCAGACTGTGGAGTGACTGAGGTCGGTCACTGTAACAGATTCTGGGTGGATAGCATGCTGTCAAGGAGTCTCAAACACCCATACAGAGGACTAAAGACGTAAGTAGGCCCTCAAATTCATTGTTCCTCTTCTTTATACTTGTTGCTGATTGTAGAGTAGGAAGGATCCAGGAAACAGGTGGGAGCATGGCAGGGATATGATGCAGAACCAAACTGGAGTTTTGGTAGGGTTGCCAGCTGGTGCGAAAGCACATAGACGAATGGATTCCTTAGTTGAAGAATAGAGTGAACGGACACGTGAGATGGAAGACCAGGCATATGGTCTTGAGGGAGCTGCAGGACAGTGGTACAGGTTTTGACAGGGGGATGACAGAGCATGACTCTAGTCAATGTCAGGGTAACTACTGTGGTTTGTCTTACCAGGTGGATGATGAGTCGCGACATCATTCTGTTGCTGTATGTGGATGGTATATTTGCTAGCAGGGTTTGTACATACAGGGTTTTGCTGAGCTAAGGGTAAGATTAGTTCAGTGTCATGTTAGAAGGAGTTTGGAGCAGCGAAATTCTTTGACATGGGAGGCATGGAGATCACAGGTTGATTTTGTCTCTAGTGGGAGCTGATGTGAATCAGGTGTTGGCGAGGTTCATTATGCAAGATGTAGAGCCAGAGCACACTAAGGACTGGACAGGTACAGTGTCTGAAATCACATGAGGTCTGGTATAGACCTGAGTATTCCCATGCAATGGGAGCTGTCAAAGAGTTAGGAGCCAATTCGAGGAAGTGGGTTCTCAGGGATTTGAGAGGGACCAGTAGCAGGTATACATGCAGGGTCAGGACTTCACTACATGTGTTTGTAGGTTCGGATGTGGCAGGGTACTCGGATGACAGGTGGTGCACCATGGGATGTGTGGTGGTTAGTCTTCAAGTGGGAGCTTGAAGAGGAATACAAACTAGGAAACAGATTAGACGGAGTACAGGTATAGGTACAGTGTAGCTATTTATCTCCAAGTGGGAGATTGCTAAGTTGTGGAGCTAAAAGCTTCACTGATGCAGACATGGAGGAGGGTGCAGAAGGGTTGTTGAGTGCCATGGACACCGGTGTTGGTCAGGCCAACTGATGTCGACAAAACAAGGCAGGAGAGCAACCGACGTCGGTCAGAGATCGGTCGGCGTCGGTGACCCCCACGCGGATAGGGACCGGCGTCGGTCGCCTGTGTGGTTCGACTGCGAGTTTATTACAGGCAGTTGGTTGATGAACCAAGTGTTTGCATGCTTAGTGCTAATTATAGACTGAGAGCTACGGATCTAATTATTGTAATTAGATGTCTAATTATTGTTTGGATGAGATCTATATAATAGACTCATGGTTGTATTGTAAACTAGTGCTAGGGAGTAAGAGAGCATAATTATAAGCTCCTTTGGTGTGTGAGGTAGAGCAATGGTGCGTTCCTCCTAGTGCCACAGTACTAGGTGTGTGGGTGCTGGATTGGAGAGTCAGCTGGATTCTTCAGGTATGTATGATCTTGGTCATCAGGTGAGCATGGCCCTTATAGGAGATCTACATGGTAAGTAAGATCGTTGATCTGTAGGTGTGTGTGTGTGTGCAAGGTCAAGGTTCACAGGTGTGCAGAACCAGTATTGATCTGTAGGTTAGAGATCAGATAGGATAGCAACACAACAGGGAGCAGGATCAGGCAGGATCTACTTGGAGTACGGTGTGTACTCATTGGTATGTACGTGGAGTACATGGAGAGCTAAGAGGAAGGCAAGGCAGTTCCTTCCATAAGTATGGTCTGTTGAATTGCAGGTTGTTTCAGGTTCATGGGAGATCTACTTGAAGTACTTTGAGTACTTGTGGAGTGCGTGGAGCACAGGTGTAAGGTGAACACCAACTCTGTGTTTGAGTTGGGTGTTGGGACCTAGTAGAGAGAGCTTTGAGAAAAGAATTACTGTTCACTTGAGGTGTGAGAAACCTCTGAAGAGGTGGTGGAGAAGAAGTGGCATCTTCTTTATTGTATTCTTTTTTGTAAAAGTTATTAATACAAGTTGTGTATTGTCTCTCATATTCTGTGTTATTCTGAATTCTAGTTACTTGTTGAATCTGGTTAATTTCTGCATATTAAGTTGCTTGGTTTGGTAATCAACTGTATGCTTCCGGTGTTTCGCATCCTGACACTTTTAAGAACAACCATCTGAGGTATGAGATTTATAATAATGTTTAGCTGAATAATACTGGATTGGACAGGCAGAGTTTAGGAAACAAAAAGGGGAGCAAGAGGGGTGGGTATAGGTTTCAACTGAGAGGGTTTCTTCTTCTTTGTTGATTGGAAAGGTAGCTCAGAGAAATCCGTCTCCTTCCCTTTTGTAGAGGATCTTGTGATAACCTAGGGGGCATGAAAATTATGCAAATTTGCAAATGAAACTCTAAAATTTACTACTATACTTGGATATGCAAATAAGTGGTCTAATCGAGAATACCATAACTATTAACAATCTAGATATCACCTTAATAGAGGTCAAATTCATTCAAGTCTAACCCATACCTGGACTAACATGGGAATGGTCTAAGGCTATGGGATGCCTATAACTAGACCGGACCTTTAGGATTTTTTATGAGGCTAGCTCCTCATATTTTATAATTTGGACCTTTGCTTCTAAAACATAAAAAATGGTTGGGGTGAAAAGATCTGAGAAGTTTTCATAAAGTAAAACTTATTCTAATAAATGGTGATGTATCAGGAATTTATCGGATCCACTCTTAAGCTTGGACTCCTTAACACACTAATAAACTATGAAAGAAGCTAATGCAATGTTTACTATAGTTTTTATGAAACAATGTTTGATATAAAGGTCTATTTGATACACTCAAACTAAGGATCAATGAAAATAAGGTTTGATTTAAGATACTTAGATTCGATTGTCCACTATATCTTTGAGAGATCAATGCTAAGACACACTGTATGACTGAGGTTGAGTTTGGACATATAAAAGGAAGATAAAACTCACATTTGCATATTAAACAAACACTAAATATAGATTAACAAATGACTACATAAATATTTATTCACTACTCTAAGAGGTATCAAATACAATTCTAGTAGAGTCTAGTTGTACCAGTCTGAGAGATACAAAATAATATCTCAAAGGATATATTTATAGAAGAAAAAAAGCAAGAGAGGGATTTTTGGCACTCAAAAAAGAAATAAAACTAGTTCAAATCCATTTGAAAAGTTGTTACAATTTCCCCTACAAATTAAGCTCACTCAAACCCTTCTTAATTGATCTAGGTCACTCCAGTCTATTGCATCATTGCATTATTCTCTTAGTGATGCCCCATAGTGGCTACAATGGTGGGATCTAATCATTTTCACTTTGTTCTGATGCAAAACCACTCATGATTGGTTTGTTCATGTGTGCCAAAGTAGAGAGAGGAGTCACTTTTATGCAGTTGGCTCTGGTGAATACCATTAAAGTCTATGTGTCTATCATTTTCCACACCATCCACCACTTGTTACTCATTATGAGGACTAGATCCTTGTATCTTGACAGAGTTATGCCATCTATTCTTTGAGTGATGGTTTATTGAGAAGCCCCTGTAGAGTCTTGATGTCACTTTCTGATCCCAAAATATTTACTCCTAACCTAAACTTGAAAGTGCTCAAGCTCGATTCCACTCATGCTTGCTCGCCTGGGTAAAAAATGACCGTTAGACCTTTGTCTAAGTCATTTGGGCTTCTCCTTGGTTTGATTAGATGTCAAAAACTGACTTGGATCCTTGACTTCTTCACTCATCTCGTTTCATTGATCTGGAATTCATGATTGAATGCGTGCCATTGATCTTCTCTAGGCCCATTATCCTATCTTTACCTGCTTGTCATTCAATTTGCTCTGGGCACCCAAGATTTGGACACTTGTCAATCAAGCCTACATTCATTTAAGGACCCCTTTGATGATTTTGAATGCAAATGGCTACTTCACGAGTTCAAACTTTGACATTCGCATAACCATATTTAGATATTTGAACTTCAATGGCTATTTGTTGGGGCTTGAATTTGCTATATGTGCACTGGTCAATTTACGTCTGTGGGAATGTCATTTTGCTTCCCATGCATTTTCCTTACAATAAATAATTCTTTTGGAATCATTGTTAGATAATTGTTTAGGTTTTGTGTGTCGGCTTCTTCCTTCAAAGGAATTTGCTTGCGGCTCTTTTGTATTGGATAAAATATCTAAGGGAATTATCGTGGGATGATTGCCTAAAAGAATTAAGTATGCCTTTGCCTTTGCCAATTTCTTGTGGATAAAATGTCTGAAAGAATCATGTATTCGGGTTCTTTGTCTCGGATAAAAAGTTTGAAAGAAATCATCCTTAGTCTTTTTCCTCAGAACAAAACTCTAAAAGAAATATGCCTTCGAGAAAATTGTCTTGGACAATTTTCTCGAAGGAATTTATCCCTTGTATGTTTTGACTGAACCTTTGTCTTCGTGCTGATGTATCAGATAAAAAGTTTGAAAGAAATTGACCTTCGAGGAAATTATCGCAGGACAATTTTCTTGAAAGAATTATGGTCCTTAGAATTACTTTTTAGCCTTTTCAAAATAGCCCTTTATCCTATGAAAAGTGTCCTCAGGAATTTGAAAAGTGCCCTTCGAAAATTCAAAAAGTGCCCTTCAGATATATTGTCTTGGTCACTTCTCAAAATAAAATGACCTTTCAGAAGAATTACTCTAGACCTTTTGGTGAATAGAAGTACCCTTTGAAAAAAGTGTTTATGACACTTTACGAAAAAAAGACTTTTCGGGGAAATGTTTGGTCCATTTGGCTAAAAGAAATACCCCTTAGGATATTTGTATTGGAACATTTTCCCGAGAAAAGACCCTTCAAAAAAATTGTCTTGGCCACTTTGCTTGAAAAAGATATCCTTCGGGCCTTGTGCAAATGTCCACTTTGTCAAAGAACGATCCTTCAAAAAAAGTGTTTTGGACCAATTTTCTTGAAAATATACCCTTCAGAACTTTTGAAAAGGACCTTCTTCAAAGAAATGACCCCCTAGAGAAATTACTTTAGACAAATTGTCTGAAACAATTCCTGACACTTAACCAAAAAAATCCGAAACAAAACTCCTAAAAGAATTTCAACACTTAGCCAAATAAAGTGCGATAGAACTCCCAAAAGAATTAAGCCTTATACTTTTGTTGTGGGATTTGTGTGGAACACTTTTTTTGAAAGAATTTTGAATGCTACATTTGGTCAAAAGTTAAAAAAATGTAAACTTAGGTCTTTTTTGGACATGCTCCTACAACTATCTAGCAGTATGAAAACCTGCTTGGATTCCTCCACTTGCAATGTTGAGATCGCTTCTAAGCCACTTGATCCACTCAACAATTGGGACCCTGCTCATCTGTTCAAACCAAGCAGAAGCTAGTATGTGGGCTAAAATGTCCAATAATCCTCACAACATAGTTACCCTTACTTGTTAAGCTTCACAATAGTAGGGCCTATAGAGTATAGAGATGATTATAAGGCACTCATTCCTTTACCTACATAGTCATCACCACCAATACAGTTCCATGGACATAGTCCTAGACACTCACTTGCAGTTAGAGGCATACTCTTCTATACACTTAGTGCATATGGTTACATCTATGGATATTGACCCAATTGTCTAGATTTAGATAGGTAGTACATAGGATAGACCACACTAGATTTTATTGATATTACTTGACAGAGGATTGATGCCATTACCCACAGTTTACCACATATTCGTTAGCAGATTGTCACAATAGAATGATAAAGCATTTTGTCATTTTCATAGGATTACTAGACATGATACATATGCATGCTCAACATTACAATATAAATTGAATAAACTCAAGGCTCAGGGTACTATTCAGATTACACAGCGTTCACATCCACCAATATAAGCACTATGATAGACTATTCGTCGACAAAGACACTCGAGGAATGATACATTAACTATCTAGGTTTTTATCAAGGATAAATACATGCCTAATGTTGTTATAGATGAGGATTTTGATCCTAATATTTGCTCTTTGGCATTATTACAGTGCATAGGACATCAAGAGATTGAGCTACAACATGTTATACATTTTTAGGACTCTTTGGGACATATCACACTACCAGTTGCATGTGGACCTAAGGTGGTCTATACACTTATTTTTGTCATGAACATAGGTACTCACATACAAGTCACACTTGGAAGTACATGATTATAGGTAATGGATGCTACAGTTGATCGACCAAATAGATGTTTGAGATTTAGTTATGAAGGACATAGTTTGCATTGTACATGATGGCACGGATGAGAACCACAGGTTTCACATAGATACACCACAGTCTAATGTGGTCTACCCTAGGATTTCATAAGAGGCTTCCTACATAGTAGACAAGCATGCCATTCAAATGCACAAAATTTAGACTGATGTCAAGGATACGATTATACTTTTACTGACAACATGGTATGATGATCACAGTGATGATGATTTTTTTGAGTTTGGGCAGATTCAATACTAACATTAGATGATCTCCCACTAGATATTCCATTTTACTAACCACATTCTATGGATGTTCTCTAGGCCTATAGAATCATTATTTTTCATTTGTACATACTCTCAGTTCTTACACATTACTAGCATAAAGCTTTTGTTTTGTTGTTCCTTGTATATAGTTTTAATTTCATGATAATTTGTACATAGCTTATTCTTAGAAAATACAAAAACAATATAACATGTTAAAAAATATACGAACATTCAAATATTACTCCAAAAAAATACAAAATTTTAGATTGTATAAATTTCCATGTTTTCATTCCTTATATTTACCAGGTACTACATATGATATCTATGTAGGTGTATTTTGATTTTATCATACAAACATGCTTCACTTGTTCTATTCAAGTGTTTTTAGATTCTTATAGGACTTGGGTCCATCACACATATCTAGATTTGTTACTATCTATCTATTGAAGACACATACACAGATACATAGATTCAACATGGATACATTCACCCATTGGGGGCACCCTATACACATCATTCACTTTATTAAGTTATATCATTCTATATTACACATATTTTTTATTGACTACTAATACTCTATACTCAACTTATGTATATCTTTTCTCTTATATGGATTTGTACTACATGTTTATACATACTTTCTTTTTTAGCTCTATTAGTTTAGACTTGATTGTGTCTCTATGATTCTACATCTACTTGACAACATTTGAATATGTTATTGTTCCAGGACTCTAAGCCACTTCTTTTCATTATATGTATGTTTTGGACATGTGGACATGTCCTTGTGTGTGATTTCCTGATTATCTATGTGGACATTTGCATGTCCTTCCATATGGCTCTAAGCCAACCTTGTTTGTTCTTTGAGTATGTGGACATTTGAACATGTCTTTGTATAATTTGCTCTCTCAAACTTAGTGACATGTGCCCATGTCCCTTGCATTATGGCCTATTGACCTACTTTGTGTGCCTCATGTGTGTTGTATGTATTATTTCATGTATGTGGCATGGCTATGGAACTTGTTTTTTGCTTGTTTCTCTTACACTCAATTTTCAATACCATGAGGGACCTCGTGCATCTCCCCTTACTTCTTGGGTGCCTTGATAGACATCATGCCCCATTTCCATAAGTAGCTTACATAGATTATACTCAAATTCGATGTTCATATACATGCTTCCATTGTTGCATCTATCTTGACAACCTTGTTAATGCTAGATCTAACATACATCATACATTGCCCACTTATGCCCAATCAATTTTACATTATGATGTCATGTATACACATTATATTGGTTTATAATGTAGAGATAAAATATTTGAAATTTAACACACATGATGTAGATATTTTTTTCTATAAGACATTTATTGCATAGGTTCAACAACTCCCCTCAAAAGAGGGAGCATTCACAAGAATTTGTCATAGAGATCATGTAACAACTCCACTAGTTTAGACATAGAAATATGAAATTTTTAAAAACTAAACACATATATCAAATATAAATTACAACATGAGAATCTACTGAGACCATAAGAAATACAGAAGGTGTAATAATAGAAACAAGCATAATATATCACATAAAACTAAAATCTAATATCATGAGATTACACCTCACAATGTGAATATAGAAAGTAATCACATTAACGCTACTATGACTGTAACAAGACTACAACCACCATTATCCAAGCATAATAATAAGTAATTACAAATCTTCATGACAATATTCAATGATAAGTACAATACAATACAATGTACATATAGATACATGGCTTCTCTGGAGCATAGTTCTTGAACTCAAGTATCTGTGATAATCTCAAGTGTTATCTCAATAAGTAGTACTATTTTGGGGAGGGAGAGCATCATTCAAGTTATTTGTCACACCAACCATAGACCAACGATCCCTCACACTAATTCCATCAAGAAATGGCCCTCCCTTCATATATGAGTTGATACTGATGGCACGAGAATCCAAAGAAACAAGTAAGTACCTATATGTTATATGATTCTAAACTAAATATACAATGTATCATAGAAATTCATTTTATTGCAAGATATCATACAAACAAGTGAATTACACACATGAAATGATAATATCTCACTAAACATACTTTGACCTAAAGTTTTACAAATAATAAATAATAATGATCTAGATCAATCAAATTCATACACACCCCTTGATTGGACTGTCTTCATCTGGCAATGCAATGCTAGCGAAGTCCATCTCACTCTTTATTTCACATTAGTAAAGCAGATTAGTCAAATACAATACAACCATAATATTCACATAATTACATCTTATTAACAAACACATCATATAACGTCATATAAAGTAACCTTAAAATCATGGAAACATAAGCATTTATACAACTAACTATATATAATGAAACAAGTCATAGTTTCCATGGAACACAATAACATACCAACATAGTATTCTTTAAACTCTCAAAGATTGCATACACGCATAAACAAAGTCTTACTAATTTCTAGAAAACACACTATTTACAGTAATAACTAATATGTATACTGTAAATCAGTCAAATATAAATGTAAGTCTAAACCTAATAATTACAGTATGTACCATCCAAGTACAACATATGTTTATACTGTAGTATTTTATGATATCACACACTATTATAGTTCACAAATACATAACATATAATTCAGACTTATTATTTCAACAATCAAATGATCACATTCATAATGACAATCAAGCAATACAGGATTATACCACCCAGGTATACCCTAAGTTTTAACTGATTACTAGCATTCAAAGTAGCATGTCTTTATAAACATGCATCATGATGCACCATTATATGCTAGATATAACTAAACATTTATACATATTAACACACTCATAATATGTATCACACTCAAGTATTCAATACGTAATACATATAACTAACAATGAGTCATAACCTTTCCTGAGAGTCAAATAACTATAGATTAAAATACACCTCTTATGAATATAATCTGACATTTATTACTCCTCTAGGAGATTGTATTCATGTGATTATAATTGTTTGTTTTTTCAAACATCTAAAGACTCACTATAACCACTCATTAGCTATAAACTTAGGCATATGTCCCAATATCACTATATATAGCATTTTGATATGGTTGCTTAAGTCCACGAATAAATATGTTTTTTATATATGAAATAATGTACAACTTAAAATGAACAGTGTATAAATACACAAATAGTATACAAACACTATATCAATAGACAACCATAACCTAAGTCAGGGATTCCATGAATTTTAGTAAATATTACAAAATCGTGATTTTTTGAGCATATAAAATTTTATACTTAAATTCTCAAGATGACCCAATCATTTGTATCATGACTCACATATAAATGTTCAAAAATGCTCAAATTGCTCTTTTTATGGTACCTATAAGTTTTGTTCATACAAATCACCATAGCCATTATAGTACACTAGTTAAAACTATCTTTGAATTCATGCATCCACAAGGCTCTATCAAATAGAATTTTATAATATAGTTGTAGTCCACCTAAGGAACAATAATTAGAAGTACACACTCCTATGTACCGATGTCAGCTAATTAGGCATATGGATACTGTTGTCCCCCAAAAAAATGTCAGCTATTTTTGGGACAACATTTGAATTATTTTGGTCCTATAGACCAAACTTATCTATTCCCTTTCCAAATTTTGTCTTGAGCATTCAAATTCCTCATTTTTCAAGCTTTTTATAAATCTACAGACTGCAAACAGGCTCATTTCTACAAGTTCAACGGGCTTCACGACTTCTACAGCATTAGCAGTAGGTTCAACGTTTGGTTCATCTTTTGGTTCAATGTTAAATGGTTCAAAGGCGGGTTCAATCAAGCGGTTCAAAGCTTTGTTTCAAAATTTAGTTCATCCACTCAGTTTCAACGCTTTGATTCATTCTTTGGTTCAATCAAACGGTTCGTCAATCAGTTCAAGGCTTTGTTTGAACCGTTGAACCAAAATTTGGTTCAACGAAAAAGTTCAGAGCCTTGGTTCGATGGTTAGTTCAAAGACATGGTTCAAAGGCAAGTTCAATGTTCGGTTCAATGCTTAGTTCATCAGCTCAATTCATTCAAATTGAACCATCAGCTTGAACCATTTTTGGTTCAACCGATTGGCTCAATGGAATGGTTCATCGCCAAAGTTCAAAGAAGCCCGAAGGCCATTCAAAGACTGCTCGAAGGGTAGATACCCTTGCGGGAGGCTCTTCCCAACTCAAAATGGGTCATTTCCTAAGGCCCGAAAGGGCAAGTGCAATCCGAAAAAGTGCCAAATAGAAAAGTCAAAAGAAGACAAAGGAATGACGCGCCCGAAAATGTCAAATTCAACATAGTGAAGTAGCCGTTGATCCTTTAAAACATACAGACCAAAATACATTCATAGATCTCAAAACCAAGACCAAAAGAATGCAGAGAAGGAACACAATAGTAAATCAAATCTAGGGCCCGATTCAATTAACTGGACAAGGAGGAATGATGAAGATAAGATCATATCGCCAGGTGAACATTGGAAGTTGCAATTTTCAATAAGTGTGACTTATTTCCTTGCATTGATAAAATCAAATGGGTAAAGCACCCCTAAGTTTTGGCGTGTCTCCTTAACAGATTCCAATGCAAATTGATGTATTGATTGTTCCCAAGTCCTTCTTGAAGAGGCTATATAAGGGACTTTCTTCGATTGTAATAAGGATCTCTTTTTTGACAATTAGAACGAAATTCTACCCAAATTGTAAGGCATTACTGAGACTTTGAGCTCATATTGCCGATCATATTTTGTTACTGGAATAAGAAAGCAAGTGGTTTTTCAGACTTTGTGCTGTAATATCTTTGTTATTGAGGAAATCATTCTTATGTCTTTTTCTTCAATATATATATTTTTCCTTTAATTCAACAAGCAAAATTAGTGACAATAGTCAAAAAGGTGTCCTAAAGAGTCGACTGTGGAGAGACTTTGTGCCCCCATAATTGCCTTTAGTTTGTTTTCTTTTCATTTATGTGTAAAGGACCTTGAGGCGACTTTGTGCCCTCATTGTCTTTCGTATCTTACTCTTGAGCAATCCAGGTGAAGACTTTGTGTTACATCTCAATTTGCTAGTTATTACATCCTTCGCTACATTTTGTTGTTACTGCCAAGAGTATTCTTGTGGTTTGCTGAATAGTACTTCTGAAAGAAGCAGAGTACTGTCTATCATTTCCCCTGAGTTTTTCTTTTGATCCACATGCATCATCTCTGAAAGAAGAGAGATGGATGGTTTGTCCCACCCATGAGTATTATTTTCTATATATATATATATATATATATATATATATATAACATACCTACAGGGAACCTCCCCTTGATGAGAGGAGAGATCAGTGTCTTTTTGATGTGGTAAAACTACACATTTAGACGACTAATCTTCCTACTTTGGCTGATCAAACCTATTTTGTTTATCAGTATGCTGATCAACAAAATATTCAACCAACAGTTTTTGGTGACTCTGCTAGGGAAAGAGCGCACTGTTTGAAGTCTCAAACTTCAAGCTAAAGCAAAACCTACTCTTTCTAATTTTTGTTCTGCAATCTGGCAAATTGACGATATACCAGAGGCCATAAATCTCAAGGTCTTCTAGACCCTACTTTTGAGTTGGTACAATAGAGTAATTTTAAGTTGTTTCCTCCACAATCTCAACTTGGACGAACTGCTAGTCGAGCCTTGCCTACCCACACTCCACCTATATTAGTGATTCCACTTTTGCATAATCAAATCATGGCTCAAGGACCCTGGGGTAATTCTTTTGGTCCCCTAAATTTGACTCCACCTCTGCATGAGTTTCCATGCAGTTCAAGGAAGAACTTCCCTAAATTCTTTGGTGATGGAAAGTTTCATCCTGATGAACACATTACAACTTTCAGCATAGCCTACGGGGTAATAGGGGTAGAATTTGAAGATATAGCGGTCAGGCTATTTGTGGAGACACTACAAGGTGTTGTTGCTGATTGGTTCTACCACCTGCAGGCTGGGTCAGTGACTGATTGAAACACTTTGAAAGACAAATTTGAAGCAAGATTCAAGCCTGCAGAAGATGCACATGCCTTGACGGCCCAGCTCACACAGATGAAGAAAGAGCCCCATAAACCTATGAGGGACTTCATTGCTAGGTTTGACAAGCTGAGGCACAGGATTCCCTTGGCCACCCAGCCAATAGCTTAGAACCTCAAATGCTTCTTCATCAACTCACAATTACCTGAAGTGAGTTTCTTGTTGAGATGGGATAGACATGTAGACCTTGTTGCTGCTCAAGACTTGGCTACTGAGGTAGAAGATGACCTTATCTTGGCAGAAAAGATAAGGAGAGACCCTAATAAAAGTAAATCTACTTTATCTTCTGAGTACTCCCCTGCAGTCACTACTGACCCAATGGTACAAAAGCTAGCAAATGAAATGCTAGCTCTGAGAAAGCAAGTGGTGCAAGGGATGTCATTTACTCCTACATACAGAGATATGCCTAGGAGGACTTTCCAGAATCAGGCATACCAAGGCAATGCTGCCACGAATCAGAGACAACAAAATTGCCTTCCTCTTCCATTGAGGAATCTTGCCCTTAAAGTGCCTCCAAACAACTTGGCAGTTGGATATTTTGAAGCTGAAATAAATTTTTCATTCCAGTCCGAGTTAAATCCTGACGATGATGTTAATCTCTTCATTGAGGAAGATGAAGAATTACCTGGTGACTCCCATATTAGTTTCCTAAACTATCAGGATGAACCCAAAAGTGAAGGCCATGCAGCTGAGGGGTCATATGTTGTATTCATCCAGTCTAAAAATCAATTAGCTCAACAAGCTAATAAAGAGAAAGTAGAGGAGTGACCTCGATCAACAGTTTCAATTGCTAAGTGGGGATCCACTCTTCCTTTCCAGCCAAAGGACCCGATGGTTTCAAAAAAGGTAAATACCCCTACGCCTTTTACTTCTATTTCATAGTCCAATCCTTCCCCTTTAAAAAATCAAAAGGATGAACTCCCATCATCTGCTCCTAGATCATTTCAGGCATTTGATATCATTGACCATATAAAGAGAACCAAAATTCAAATGTCTGAATTTAAATTTCTGCAGTCCCATTCTGAGCAGTTAGATAAATTGGTTCAATGTGTTAAAAATCAAAACATCCCTGTTGAATGGATGATCCCCAAGGTGACACATAATGCTGCTAGAAATGCACCCACCAAGAACAACCTTGTCACCGGTTCCCCTACTGCTCCTGGTAGGACTGAACCTTTTTATGTCACATTGCTGATAAATAGATATAAGTTGAATAATTGCATTATTGATTCTAGAGCTTCAGATAATGTCATGCCTGCTAAAGTCGCCAAATCTCTTAGTCTGACACTGACCAAAACATTTGGGAGATGTTTTTTCATGGAGAATAAGCAAGTACCATTATTGAGACAAATCAAAGATGCCCAATTTGCATTTGCAGCCTTCCCAGCCAAGAGAATCAAGATGATTATTTTGGTGGCTGATGTCCCAGCATCTTATGGCATTTTGCTTGGACAAAATTTTTGCAAGGACGTGGGAGGCGAATTAAGCATGGATCTATCTGAGGTAAGGATCCCTGTCTAAGATGTGATGAAGAGATTGCTCTCTGAAAAGGAAGCAAAATTTATGGTCACTCAGACATCAGCCCTTGAAGCTCAAATTCTTTTTGAATCTGTAGGTATGGATAATTATTTTTTGTCTACAAATGAAGTGCATGAAACACCTAAAAGTATCAACTCAGAAATCAGTTCAATAAGAATAACAAAAAAATTGGTAAGCTGTTGTACAGACCAAGGAGGATTCTCTATTTTTGACGAAGGAAAGTCTAAAGAAAAGTCAGTATCAGATGAAATATAGACTTTAGAATTTGATGGTAGTTGTTCGTCTACCAGTTCAGGAGCTAGGATTGTCTTGATATCTCCTCAAAGAGATATGTTCCCTTTATCTTACAAATTACAGTTCAACAATACTAACAATACAACTGAATACAAATCTTTGTTGTTGGGCATGAAGGTTGCTGAAGTAAAATGCATTAAGTTTCTTCATGCCAAAGGGGGTGCTAAATTAGTAGTTTATCAAGTGAGGAATTTATACCAAACTAAGAATGAAAGACTACGCCACTACCATAACTTGGGTTGGGACCAAATTGAAAGTTTTGATGCTTTTAATATTTCTGCCATACCTAGAGAGTCTAATGACAGAGCTGATGCACTTGCTATTTCAAGAACTCTCTTAATTCTTCATTCAAATTTAAAAGAAGACATGTATACCATTGAGCTGATTTATAGACCAAGCGTTCTTGACAATGCTGATCATTGGCAAGTGGTCAATGATGATCATCAAATTATTGCCTTCTTGAAATGAAAAGATAATTTTGAACAGCTATATTTTGAAGGTAGCGAACCTCAGAAGAATGAATCTGTGTCTGAATTTAGCTCAGATATAAATGAAGAATTATTGCAGTTGAAAGGAAACAAAATTCTCAAAGGCCTGGTTTCTCTTGAAAAGCTGTTTGACAAACACTATAGATTCATTAAACAACAACAAACAGACTCAAATTTATCTCAAAGAATTGATCAAGTGAATCTGTCCACTGAAGAAAATCCCAAGATGATCAATATTGGTAAGTGTTGCATCCCTGAAGAAAGATTCAAGTTCACTTATTTACTCTGTCAATACATGGATGTCTTAACATATTCTTATGAAGACTTGAAGTCTCTCAGACCATATAAAATCTGCCATAACATTCCTCTTAAGGCCAACTCAATGCCATACAAGCAAAAATCCAGACAGTATAATCTGAAAATGTCAGGTACTATTCTATTTGAGATACAAAAGATGTTAAATGCTAGAATCATCTTCCCAATCCATCATTCTACATGGATTACAAACATAGTTCCTGTAAGAAAGAAAAATGGCGAAATTCGCATTTGTGTAGATTTTAGAAATCTAAATCAAGCATCTTTGAAGGATAATTATCCTTTGCCAATTATGGATCAAGTGCTTCAAATAGTGATAGGTGTAGATATGTTATCAATGCTGGATGGTTTCTCAGGTTATAATCAAGTTGAAGTTGGTAAAGCAGACCAATACAAGACTACATTCACTACGTCTTGGGGTACATTTGCATATAATAGAATGCCTTTTGGTCTAATAAATGCTGGCGTTACTTTTCAGAGAGCTATGAATCTGGATTTCAAAGATGAGATTGGTAAATTCATAGTCGTGTACCTTGACGATTTGACTATATTTTCAAAGCATCGATCTAATCATGTACGCCACCTACAACAAGTGCTGGAGCACTGTCGCCAGAATGGTATTTCCTTAAATCCTAAAAAGTCTATTTTTGGAGTAACAAAGGGGAAACTCCTTGTACACATTGTTTCCAAAGAAAGCATAAAGATTGACTCAGATAAAGTCAAGTCTATTCAAGAGCTTAATCTGCCTACAAATAAGAATGATGTTAATTCTTTCTTCAAAAAGGTGAATTTTTTATGGAGATTCATCTCCGAATTTGTTGAGAAGACTAGACATATTGTGAACATGATGAAAGAAAAGACCACCTTCAGTTGGACTAAAGAAGGCAAATCAACATTCCAAGACATCAAGACTGCCATTACTCACGCCCCTACCTTGGTTTGTCCAGATTACCACAAAGATTTCATCATATACAGCTATGCATTTGAGCATACTCTTTCAGCGATTCTTGTTCAACATGACAAGGAAGGTATGGAATCCCCCATCTCTTTCATGAGTTGTCCTCTCAAAACCCATGAAATGAAGTATTCAAATATAGATAAGCATGCCTATGCCTTGGTAAAAGTAGTCAAACATTTCTGCTTTTATATTCTGAATTCGCATACTACTGCCTTAGTTCCTGACACTACAATCAAGTCTATATTAACTCAGCAGGAGTTTGGCAAAAAGAGAGGTAATTGGATTGCAAAAATCCAAGAATTTGATCTGGATATCAAGTCGACAAAGCTGGTCAGAGGTAAAGGCCTTTGCCAATTAATTGCTGACAATAAACCAGAAGATACACAACGTGAAGAAGCTGAAATAGAAAATACTCCAACAGTCCTTTTTGTCTCCATTACCAATAAATGGTATTCATGTATTGCCTATTTTTTGACTTATGGTGAATGCCCTGCTCATTTGTCTTACAAAGAAAGGAGGACTATTAGGTTGAAAGCTGCCAATTTTATCCTTTGAGATAATGGCTTGTACAAGAGAAGTATAGATGGAGTATTCTTTCACTGTGTAGACAAGGAGCAGCAAACCCAGTTTTTAAAATCTTTTCACAATCTGGCCTGTGGAGGACATTTTTCAGCTTCTATAACTGCTCACAAGATTATGTGAGCCAGGTATTACTGGCCAACTCTTTTCCAAAATGCACGTAAGTGGGTGGATCGGCTGACGTGGGTGGATCGGCTGACATCGATCATAGGCAGACAGACAGGGACCGACATATACTCACTTCATGTGGGAAAGATATTGATGCTCATATAATCTATATACTTGTGTATGTTGGAAAATGCATCACTCGAATATGTATGATCATACTTTGGAATGATGTTACATGAAGTTGGACTGTTATTTATGTAAAATTTATATTGTATCAAATGGTAATGAAGTAGTGGCTTAATGTTCTTGGTAGTTTTATTAGATAATTATACAATTGAAAATTTATTTCATGCTCCAATACTGCATGTATTATTGGCCTACGGATGGAAATTATTAAAAAATTAAGAGAGTTATATGGGTTGAATGTTTCCCTTACTTTAAATATCATGGTTTGTTGAATAATGAATGTTAGAGGAATAAATACTTGGCTATAAAATGCTTTTCATTTACATTAATTCCTTCCTCTTATTAATTATTAATGCATTGGTTGATTGCCAATATGATATTATTTACTATTGATGTGGGTTTTATGCACACCATAGTATAATGAGGTAGCCTCTAACATTTTAGAATCTCAATGGAGGTAAACTCCACTACAAGGCATGAATTGTAGGTATGTGAACTCTGTCAGTAATTTATTGGAAGATCCAAGTTGGCTGCCCTACGTCTCAAGCCAATAATCATAGAAGAACCTTAAATCCATCTTCAAGTGTTGGACATGATTATGTCCTTACAGCAACTGATTATTTCACCAAGTGGGTAGAAGCAATCCCAACTAAGCATGCTACTTCAGAAGTTGTATGCAACTTCCTCAAAGAAAATATCATTTTTAAGTTTGGAGTTCCACTCAAAATTATTACTGATAATGCAGCTTGTTTCACCTCTGAAGAGATTACACAATTCTATTTTCATTATGGAATTACACTCTCTCATTCTTCTGATTATTTTTCACAAGGGAATGGACGAGCTAAGTCCAGAAATAAAAATTTGGTAACTATTATCAAAAAGCTAACAGATGATAATCAAAGGACATGGCATAAAGCATTGGTTGATGCTCTATGGACAGACAAGATCACACCAAAGAGGGCAATTGGTATGTCTCCTTTTCAGCTTTTTTACGGTATTAATGCTAAGATACCAATCACATTGGAGTTACCAGCCTTGAAATTGGCAAAGGCCATTGAAGATCAGACATTTGAGAGTTCTCTTAACAAAAGAATCATGTGCTTGACTCAGTTGGAAGAATAGAAAACCATGGTGGTGGACAGAATTGCTGCTCATCAAACTCTGGTAAAGAAACTCTTTGATCAGAATACCATAAATCATGATTTCCAGATTGGAGATCAAGTCCTATTGTGGGACAAAAGAAGAGAACCAAAGGGGATGCATGGAAAGTTTGACTCTCTTTAGAGAGGACCATTTATAATTCATCAGCGCATTGGTGAAAATAGCTTTCTATTGAAATACCAAGATGACACACTCTTTTCTCTGCCCCACAATGGGAAGCATCTGAAACACTTCAGTTCTTGAAGTATCAGATCATTGCCTCTGTATATATGTATATTTGTACAGTTTTAATTCTATTTTATTTTGTTTGTTTCTATCTTTTGAAGCCTTTAATTTTTGGGTAGCATGACTCTGTAACCCAATGGTACACATGAAGACACTGGAGATTCTGGATTCTACTCTTTTCAATTCTTTTTGCAATTGACAGAAGTTCCCCAACTGGAGCCAGCTGTTGTCCCCTAAAAAAATGTCAGCTATTTTTTGGGACAACATTTAAATTATTTTGGTCCTCCAGACCAAAATTATCTCTTCCCTTTCCAAATTTTGTCTTGAGCATTCAAATTCCTCATTTTTCAAGCTTTTCAGAAATCTATGGACTGCAAACAGGCTCATTTCTACAAGTTCTATGGGCTTCACGACTTCTACAGCATCAACAACAAGTTCAACATTTGGTTCAACGTCAAATAGTTCAAAGGTAGGTTTAATCAAGTGGTTCAACACTTTGTTTCAACATTTAGTTAATCCACTCAGTTTCAGCGCTTTGATTCATTCTTTGGTTCAATCAAATAGTTCGTCAGTCGGTTCAAGGCTTTGTTTGAATCGTTGAACCAAAATTTGGTTCAATGTCTTGGTTCAACGAAAAAGTTCAAAGCCTTAGTTCGAATTTTAGTTTAAAGACATGGTTCAAAGGCAAGTTCAATGTTCGGTTCAATGCTTAGTTCATCAGCTCGGTTCATTCAAATTTAACCATCAGCTTGAACCATTTTTGGTTCAACTGATTGGTTCAATGTCTTGGTTCAACAGAATGGTTCATCGAAAAAGTTCAAAGAAGCTCAAAGGCCATTCAAAGACTGCTCGAAGGGTAGATACCCTTGCAAGAGGCTCTTCTCGACTCAAAATGGGTCATTTCTTAAGGCCCAAAAGGGCAGGTGCAATCCATAAAAGTGCCAAATAAAAAAGTCAAAAGAAGACAAAGGAATGACGTGCCTGAAAATGTCAAATTCAACATAGTGAATTAGCTGTTGATCCTTTCAAACATATAGACCAAAATACATTCATAGATCTCAAAGCCAAAACCAAAAGAATGTGGAGAAGGAACAGAACAGTAAATCAAATCCAGGGCCCGATTCAATTAACCGGATAAGGAGGAATGATGAAGTTAAGATCAGATCGCCAAGTGAACATTGGAAGTTGCAATTTTCAATAAGTGCGACTTATTTCCTTGCATTGATAAAATCAAATGGGTAAAGCACCCCTAAGTTCCGACATGTCTCCTTAACAGATTTTAATGCAAATTGATGTATTGATTGTTCCCAAGTCCTTCTTGAAGAGGCTATATAAGGGACTTTCTTCGATTTTAATAAGGATCTCTTTTTTGACAATTAGAAAGAAATTTTGCCCAAATTGTAAGGCATTACTGAGACTTTGAGCTCAGATTGCCGATCATATTTTGTTACTGGAATAAGAAAGCAAGTGGTTTTTCAGACTTTGTGCTGTAATATCTTTGTTATTGAGGAAATCATTCTTATGTCTTTTTCTTCAATATATCTTCTGTTCCTTTAATTCAACAAGCAAAATTAGTGACAACAATAAAAAAGGTGTCCTAAAGATTCGACTATGGAGAGACTTTGTGCCCCCATAATTGCCTTTAGTTTGTTTTCTTTTCATTTATGTGTAAAGGACCTTGAGGCGGCTTTGTGCCCTCATTGTCTTTCATATCTTACTCTTGAGCAATCTAGGTGAAGACTTTGTGTTGCATCTCGATTTGCTAGTTATTACATTTTTTGCTACATTTTGTTGTTACTGCTAGGAGTATTCTTGTGGTTTACTAAATAGTACTTCTGAAAGAAGAGGAGTATTGTCTGTCATTTTCTTTGAGTTTTTTCATTGATCCGCGTGCATCATCTCTGAAAGAAGAGATATGGATGGTTTGTCCCATCCATGAGTATTATTTTCTATTTATATATATATCATACCTACAAGGAACCTACCCTTGATGAGAGGAGAGATCAGTGTCTTTTTGATGTGGTAAAACTACACACTTGGACGACTAATCTTCCTACTTTGGCTGATCAGACCTATTTTGTTTATCAATACGCTGATCGACAAAATATCCAACCAACAGATACCTAGATTTACATACCATTATTAATTCATAAACATGTAACTCATTATTGTGTTATATTCACATAGTATGTTCTAGTTTCTATGCTAAATACAAAAGCGATCCCCTTATCACAATAAATTGCATTCATTCAGAATCACTAACTTAGTGGCTTATTAATCGAGCTATTTTACTGCGTTTTAATATAAATACCAAAGGCCCATAACGCCACATTTAAATTAAAGGTGGATATGCTTGTATTATATTCAAAAATATATAATAAATATACATACTATTATTGATATACTTTATATACATAATGCCCTAACTATGGGCTTTAAAATTTTATCATATGTACTAATATAATATAACACATACCAATACATAACTTGTATAAAATTACAAGTCGATGCCAACATCAACTATCCATACAGTGATGTGAATTAAATCGCTACATACCCAAGCCCTCCAAGTTGAATGTTATCTACTAAGCGCATGTCTACACGGGTAGAAACAACCTTTATTTAAAAATCTTTGTTTATTACATTTGTTTGGTCTTTAAACACACTCATGTCAATGCCTAAGTGTTTACTACATGAAATGCATATCAGGTTTTAAAAACTAGTGACTCTTCTAAGCAAGATGAGAAAGCAATTAAATCCCATCTGGGATGTCATTGGGCCAAGGTAGCAACAACCAATATATTATTTAACTGATAATTTATATTCAGTTTACTCTAAATTGCTTACCCTGAGCAATTCTTTCATTTACTAATTTATCCTACTGAAGTGATAAATAAATTACGACTTAAATTACTCAGTTATTATGTTTGAATAAGAGTCTAGGACATAGCTAAATTATTCTCATAAGAAAGATTATACATGTAAAATTTTTACTCCATTGTTAAACAATGTACATTAATTTGTGATCCCTTAAGTCATTGTTTATCATACTTGTATTCAGGCAACATATAATCAATTTCAGTTTTATTACTTGAAAGAAAGAAGTAATGTGCCTAGGTCGAACTTAATTGAAGGAATATTTTACAGCAAGGATAGCAGACCAACGATCCTATACCCACAGAGTTTTCTCGAGTGAGTCATAAAACATCAAGAATTTCCAATGTAAGATAAATCTCACTTGATAGTCAGGTGTTTACAGCATCAAAAAATGATATTACAAGCAATTTTTTTTTGCATATATCAAAACCCAGACACAGTCCTTCCAGATCGAAACATGTAAAGATCTCAAAGAAAATATTTCAATTACATCGATGGCCTCCTTTTTTTTTAGATTTTTTGTTAATGAGTCTTAATAAGTTCGCATAGCCAAAACATGGAAGATAGATAATTCTGAGAGAAAAAAGACGCTTATTGACTGCACCCATTTCATTTTGGGAAATGCCACAAGAAGAAAACAAATTAGTCTATGCGACGAACTTAGGGAAGTAAGATAATCACATACTAGATCTAATGGGAAATATGAAAGTGTTTGGTTCCTCACGCTCCATGTTGAACAATTATGATTATGTGGAGCAATTATATTAACTTTTTGAAAAACTATGACCAATCTCTATAGGATTATTCTCTGTTCTAGACTCAAGTATTAACTAGCATAAATAAATTATAATCAATTACAAATTTGATTAGCCACCTATAAATATTATTCAGATAATTATACAAATTTTAAAATGTTGCTTTCCTGAAAATCCTCTTCCATGCTTTCATTTCTCCTCTATCTACTCCTTTAATACGCTTCCCTTTCTTTTTTCTCCAAAAACACTTATTTTTCCGTGCTACGTCTTCTTGGTTATCCCCCTTTTTAACTTTTTTCTTTTAACATAAGACACTGCTTTTGTTAACTCTTATTTTATAAAAATGGCGTAGCTTTAATTGTTTTAAAGATTCCCTTTTTTTATTTTATTTCTTTTTCTTTTCTTTTCTTTATTATTATTTTTTGTTTTTATTTACTTTATTCTCTTAATGAGTTTTTTCCTCTTTTTGTTATTATTTAATTAATATTTTTATTTATTTTCTTATTTATTGGGACACATTTGCTCATTAGCAATAATTAATATATATTACTAATTAAATCAACATGTCCAAAATGGTTTGATGATTAATTTTATAGACCAATAACCCGAATATAGTTTATTTAAACAAACTTAAAAATATTCAAGGACATACGAGATTATATCATCTACGCATAAATATGGATTAACACACACATAAATAATCACTTCAATGCAGAGAACATAAAGAATATGCTTAAGTCAACCATTCAAATTATGTATCTAACATGAATTATTTATGTGGTGTGTGTAGGGTTTTTGTTATCTCTTTGTCGACCTCCAACATCTCGATCTACATCACCCTCTTCAATAATGTTCTCTCTCCATCACACTATGAGGACTGAGTTCTCCTTCATTCAACTCACAATAAAATAAGTAGTTAGACCATAACAATCATGATATATATTCATCATAAAATATATCTAAAATGATAAATCAATACTATCATAAAGTAAATCTTATTCTTCTAACTAACTCGTAGCAACGTGATCATATAACCTAAATATTATTCTATTAGCCCATCACAATATAATTGGATCTTCGTTAAAAGTAACTAAATCTAAATTTGTTAACTATAGATATCTATGAATAATATAGTAATTTTTCCTGACAAGGAATTGAGATGTAACATCATTCCCCCCCAAAAGCTAGTCATCATCCCTGATGATGCTTATTCAAATATAAGTTTTGAATTACAACATTATTTAACAAATAAATAACATGATAAAAAATGTTAAATTAAGCAAATAAAATAAAAAATGATCTATAAAACTCATCATAATTCAATCATGTTGCACTATTCTTAGAGTATTGGTCCCACAAGCCTTGCTCTGTGACATCTCACTACTATGCAAACAAAGTTTGCGAGTGTCACTCATTCTGAATGTTCTTGTCATGACCACCCCGAGGTCCAGAACTAACAAGAAAAACCCATATCTTTATCTCAATGAAAGTTTCACTGACTTCTCAAAAACACATAAGATCATCATTCAAGTCAAAACAAATGATCAAGGAGAGTTTCACAAAATCTTCTAGACCTCAGCATCTCTCTATCCTAAAGAGTGTTTTTGTTTCTCATTCTGGTGTCTATATGTTAATATTATAACTACTCTTCATAGCTTTAAATAAGTATAACATGTAAATATTCTCACTACACAAAATTCCTGGCAAATATGATGATAAATATGAACTAGAAATACTACATTTTCAACATATATTAAATCACGGAATACCCATCCATAATATACATGCATATGATCATACGACTGAATTTGATAAGTTCTGCCCATCAAATCTTGGATTCGACAAGTCCGTTTGTTGGACTCAACTCGATAACAATTGAGTCAATGTGAGGCTAAGTAGGATATCATCCTATCGCTTAGATCTCACGTTCTTAATTCACCACTATTTCTTTAAGTTTCCATGACTTAATGATTTTCAAAATGTGTAAAATGTTCAAAGAATCATAATTTTATACTACAGATCATTGAAAGCAAAACTATATGCTAAATAATTCTAGATGTATCAACATACATACAAGAGACATCATATAATCAACTCGTAATTATATTAAATTTTAACTAGCAACACATAACTAATATCATATTTCATAGCATAACCTAAAGTGTTATATTCATGGTTTAAGAGGAAATAATGTTAAAATTAACATAACATACAAAGGTCAAGGATAACACTATCTTTACAACTTCATAAGGGCACAAGATAGGCAAAATCTCCCTACTTAGCAAGAATGCTACCAAATAAAAGTTTATCTCAATCCTTAGATTGACAAGATGTTCTGTACATCTTTTACCCTACTCGCTTCTGACGAAAGGTATAGAAATAACTCTTCAACCAACATATTTTAAGCAAAAGAGAATAATATCAATCTAATCAAGGATAAATGGTAGCATAATAATTATAATCAACTTATAATTCTTGATCTAGAATTTAATATATGATTCAAGGTTTGCCACCCCACATGGTCTTAAATCACAAGTTAGATAAAGTAATGACTCTAAAGAATCACAAGTAAATAATAGAGAACTATCATCTCAAAAAAAAACTTCTACATACCCTTACAAGGTAAAAGGACAATGCCACAACTCAATGTTGTCAAAACACTATCTACTTACCAAATATGTAAGTATAGTGTCACAATCTATTTGTACAACCGGAAGAAATAAAATACTAACCACAAAAATGTATCAATTTATCAAATCCTTCAACTTATCTCTCAACAAGCAGCATAAGACCTTTGTCCCATGAACTCCAAGGAATAGGGTCAAAACAATATTTCATAAACAAGTTTCCCATTTAAGAGAACACTAAATCAACATCATGAAAAAGAAAGTCTTCTCGATAGGTTATAATGATGTCAAACGAGAATGAGATAATACAACTCACCTCTAAACTTATTAAGAGAGATGACACTTCTTTCTAACCACATAACTTGAGAGTGTAAATTCCATCATCAAACTCCTAACACAAAGGAATTCTCAACCCAAGACAACTACACTTTACTAAGAAGATTCCCACCACCCTAGGTAGTACTAGTTAAATATAGTCTTAAATAATTTCCCACTCCTAGGGTTAGTGAATACAAGACACAAAACCAAAACATACATATATAAGTGAGAAACATCATGTGCTTATAAAACACTTTACAACACGAAACACCAATGGCGAAGGTAACTCGATTACTAAGAAAGATGTAATCATACTTGAGGTGTTTGATTTGAGTGATCAAACTATGGTAAAAATATTTTGTTCATAACTTATGAACTATGCTATGTACAGACCTACCAAACCTCATATATAACCATCGCCATTTGGGACACTTGATCAACCAACCCCTAAACAACTCAAAAAAGGGTACAAGTGCTTCTAAAAGTACACATTCAATGATTCCCACACACATTTCAATGTCTAAAAACTCCAATTATGGTGTAACATGACTCTACACTAAGGTATTACAAATCCAAAATCCTACTGCAATACTTCATGTAATTAGATTCACACCGGTAAACAAAAATACACGAAAATGTTAATGGACTCATTAGGTCCTAAAATTTGAACCACAACTCTGTACCACATGTAATAATCTTGTTGGGTTAAACATAGAAATACGAGATTTTTTTAATTACACACACATCAAATATAGATTACACTATGAGAATATACAAAGAGACCATAATAAATACATAAGATGTGATAATAACAAGCATAATACATCACATAATATTGATCTCTAATATCATGAGAGTACACTTGATAATACGAATATAGAAAGTAATCACATTAACTCTACTACAATTGTAACAAGACTACAACCACCACTATCCAAGTACAATAATAAATAATTACAACTCTTCACAACAATATTTAATGATAAGTACAATGCAATACAATTTACATATAGATAAATGACTTCCCTAGAGCATAATTCATGAACTCAAGTATTTGTGGCAATCTCAAGTGTCGTCTTGATAGTAGTACTATTGTGAGGAGGGAGAACATCATTCGAGCATTTTTTCACATCAACCACGGACCAATGATCCACCTCACTAATCCCATCAAGAAATGACCCTCCCTTCATAGATGAGTAGATAGTGACGACACAAAAATTTAAAGAGACAAACAAGTACTTATGTGTTGTATGATTCTAAACTAAACATACAATGTATTATAGAAATTCATTTTATTGTAAAATATTGCATAAACATGTGAATCACACTTATGAAATGATGTCTCACTAAAAATAATTTGGCCCAAAGTTTTACAAATAATAAATAATAACAATCTAGATCAATCAAATTCATATACACCACTTGATTGGATTGCCTTCATCTGAAAATACAATGCTAGTAAATGAAGTCCATCTCACTCTTTACTCTGCAATAGCAAAGTAGATTGGTCAAATACAATTCAACCATAAAATTCACATAATTACATTATACTAACAAACACATCATATACCATGCTAAACATAGGAGTAATCAAAGCATATATTTATTACGTCAAATGTATGAATGAATCTTACCTTAATTTCTATCCCATACTAAAAATAAAGACTACAATTTATACCATCCGGGTAAAAATATATTTAACTGCAGATAATTAGTTTTCAAACATACTACACCTTATGATAACCCATATTACCATAGACTAATATTTTAAGACCTCTATTAAATTTTTAAAATAGACATATAAAATAACCTTAAAATCATGGAAACATAAGCATTTATACAAGTAACTATATATAACGAAGCAAATCATAGTTCCCATGGAACACAATAACATACCAACATAACATTCCTTACATTCTCAAAGATTGCATGCAAGCATACACAGTCTTACCAACTGTTACAAAACACACTATTCATAGCAATAAACAACATGTATACAATATATCAATCAAATATAAATGTAAGTCTAAACCTAATGATGATAGTATGTACCATTCATGTATAACATATGTTTATACTATAATACTCTATGATATCCCATACTATCATAGTTTAGAAGTACATAACAACATATAATCCAAACTTATGATTTCAAGAATAAAACGATCACATTTATAACGACAATCAAGCAATTACAGACTTATACCACTCGGATATACTCTAAGTTTAAACTGATTATCAACTTTCAAAGCAACATATCTTTATAAGTACGCATCATGATGTACCATTATATGCTAGATATAACCAAACATTTATACATATTAACACACTCATAGTATGTATCACACTCAAATATTCAATATGAAATACATATAACTAACAATCGGCGATAGCTTTTCTAAATAGTCAAATAACCACAGATTAAAATATACCTTTTATGAACATAATCCAACATATATTACTCCTTTAGGAGACTGTATTCATGTGATTATAATTTTTGATTTTCGAGACACCTAAAGACTCACTATAACCACTCATTAGCTATAGATTTAGGCATATGTTCTAATATCACTATATATAACATTTCTATATGGTTGTTTAAGTCCATGAATAAATATGTTTTTTATATATGAAACAATATACAACTTAAAATGAATCGTGTATAAATATACAAATAATATATAAATACTATATCGCTAGACAACCATAACCTAAGTCAAGGACTCCATGCATTTTAGTAAATGTTACAAAATCTTGATTTTCTAAGCATATAGAATTTTGTACTTAAATTCTCAAGACAACCTAGTCATTCGTATCATGGCTCACATATAAATGTTCAACAATGCCCAAATTGCTTCTTTTATGGTACTTATAAGTTTCGCTCATATAAATCACCATAGCCGCTATAGTAAACAAGTTAAAACTATCTTTGAATTCATGCATCCACAAGGCTCTATCAAATAAAATTATGTAATATAGTTGTAGTCCACTTAAGGAACAATAATTAAAAGTACACACTCCTATGTATCGGTGTCAGCTAATTAGGCATATGCATACCTGGATTTACATTCCATTATTAATTCATAAATGTGTAGCTCATTACCATGTTATATTCACAGAGTATGTTTTATTTTCTATGTTAAATACAAAAATAATCCCCTTATCACAATAAATTGCATTCATTCCAAATCACTAGCTTAATGGCTTATTAATTGAGCTATTTTACTGCGATTTAGTATAAATACCAAATGTCCATAACCCCACATATAAATTAAAGGTGGATATATTTGTATTATACTCAAAAACATATAATAGATATACATCCTGTTATTGATATACTTTATATACATAACACCCTAACTATGGGCTTTAAAATGTTACCCTATGTACTAATACAATATAGCACATACCAATACATAGCTTGTATAAAATTGCAGGTTGACGCCAACATCAACTATTCATATAACCATGTGAATTAAATCGCTACATTCCCAAGCCCTTTGGGTTGAATGTTATCTACTAAGCGTAGGTCTACATGGGCAGAAACAACCTTTATTTATCAATCTTTGTTTATTACGGTTGTTTGGTCTTTAAACACACTCAGGTCGATGCCTAAGTGTTTACTACACCAAATGTACAACATGTTTTAAAAACCAGTGACTCCTCTAAGCAGGTAACTTCAGCAAAAAGCAATTAAATCCCATCTGGGATGCCATTGGACCAAGGTAGCAACAACCAATACATTATTCAACTGATAATTTATATACAATTTACTCTAAATCGCTTGTCCCGAGCAATTCTTCCATTTACTAATTTATACGATTGAAGTGATAAATAAACTACGACTTAAATTACTCAGTTATTATGTTTGAATAAGAGTCTAAGACACAACAAAATTATTCTCATACTTGTTCATCATACGCAGTGAATGTATATTAATTTGTGATCCCCTAAGTCATTCATCATACTTGTATCCAGACAACAAATAATTAATTTTAGTTTTTTTTAGATCAATACTAGAGTTCAATGGGTCCCTTGCCTTATATTAAAAAATGCAAAGTTTTACAAAAAAAACAAAACAAGGCCAAACAAAAATGCCATGGTGAAACAAGAACCAAATATACCAAACGATAAAAAAACCACAAAAAGATTAAACAACAGTTCTTTCAAACCCTTGAATACCAACAACAGCAAAAGAGCCATTAGTTAGTGGGAAAATAGTCTAAAAGATTGACCATCTTTCCCTTTTTACCTTTTTTCTTTTTTACCTCTTGCCACACTCCTTGTTCAAAGTTCACACCACCAATTGTTTATCATAATTTCAAATTTTTGAATGTATCTTTGCATGCATCTCTCTGTCTAAATCTGAGCTTTCTGATTCATGTCCTCTTTTTACTCCCCTTACTGTCATCTTTCAGGGAAGATTTTGGACTTTTTCACTTGCTCCCACAATTGATTCATATTATTTATCATGAATAACTTTTAGTTTTTCTCTTTCTCCAAATTTTGCATTTATTTGAATTTCTAACTCTCGAAAACACTCTTCAACAACTACTGTCAGATCAGGTGCGCTCCATTTGCTCAGGGTTGACTTCACCCTCTTTTTCTTCCCTACTTTAGAGTGTTGCATGGGACAAGATGCATAAAGATGACCTAGTAATTTTTAATTATGGCATATGAATTCTGTGTTTTCATAGTCTAATGCTTGAACATGAAGAACTTCACCATATTTCAATATAGTTTTCTCTTGACCTCCTTTACTCTGATCAATATCTACACAAACTATGGCAAAAGTGCATAGAACTGCGACAAACCTTTTATGATCATTATTTAACAAAGACCCCAAAGCATTACATATTTCCTTATAATCATGCAAAAAATGCAAAGGTAGGTTAGGGAGCCGAACCCATACTGGGTTCTTCTTAACTGAGAGTGTGTTTGGATCAAACTCTGAAAACCAAGGAGTGATGAACAAACCTATATTACCCCAAATTCAGGGGCCCTCCAAGAGGTATTTATTATAATCCTTATCCTCACTAAAATAAATAATAACAAAACTTTTAGAGCATAAAGAAATCTCACATTAGTTTGACCAAGTCGCATAGACCCACCGATATCAGGGAGTCAAATAAGGCCACAAGCCATTAAATCTGCAAATAACTGCATCTTTAATTAAGGTTTGATAATACTCATCTACTCCCTTGTTTGAAATCTCCACGGAAGGTACCTCCTTTGCTTGTTCTGCAATGTAGGCTTGAGACGGAGAATGGTATTTCACAGAATTTGGCTTGGAAGCAACATTTTTGACGGTTTCTTTGAAAGTTGCAAGTTTGGAAGAAGAAGCTTGATTTAATCCTTCTACACCTCCCTTCAGTTTTGAAGCCATAAATATGAGTGAATCTTTTTCCAATTGATAGAATGATAATGTCAAAGGATCATGCAGTTCTTTACCCTATTGCACCAGACATTGAAACTCAGTCAGTGGGACTCCTAAAGAAGCCGTCAAACTCAGTTTTAAATCTTTCAGTAAATCCATCCCTTTTGCCCAACTACAATTTTTTTAACTAAGAGCGATTTGACCAAAATTTGAAACCTTGGGTTTTCCTCGACATCCTGCTGATATTTGGATGTTCCCCCATTTATAACAGTACCAACCTCAAGTGCCTTAGGTGAGAAAAAAACATTAATTGGTGTATTTATTCATTGAGACATTTTGTCAAACACTTGTCCTACATCATCCATCTTGACCCTCTCCTTCTGCTCTGTGGCCTTGATGCTTTGCAATGCCTCCTTAGTCTTCTGTTTGGCCTCCATGGATTTTTGCTCCAACAGTTCATCTATTTGGGTAGAGAGGGTGACTTTCACCTTCTGTTTTGCATCTTAAACACTTTGCCAAGCCTTTTACACCTTTTGTTTGGCCTTGGCTCCCATTTCTTTGCGTCATTTACCACTTGCATTATTTCCAACTCTTTCTCGCATAACGACACCGGATAGAACCCATCCATAGGGTCTATTAATGGTTCTCCTGCTCCTTTTCAACCTGCTAACCCTATATTCGATAGGCCTCAAATGGGGAATGCCCTAATTTCTTTTGTCGATAATGAGACATTTGGGTCCACTAGCTCGCTTCTTGGCATTTTGGTAAATTAACTTACCGCCAGGGGTTTTGACAATTCTAGTCTAGTTTGACTTGGTGTGATCATTGTGACGCCTACAGTATGTGAACCTCTGCACCATCTTTGTTATCTAAGAATCCTCCTTAAGCTTGGCTTCTTAAATTTACAATTTTACACATGAACATAATCAATTTTAGTTTTATTACATGAACAAAAGAAGATGTAATGTGCCCAGGTTGAGCTCAACCGAGAGAATATTTTACAAGGATAGTAGACCGACGATCCTATACCCACATGGTTTTCTCGAGTGATTCATAAAACATCAAAAAATTTCAATGTAAGACAAATCTCACCAGATAGTCAGGCATTTGTGACATCATAAAATGATATTACAAGCAACAATTTTTTGCATGTACCAAAACCTAGACATAGTCCTTTCAGACCGAAACGTGTAAAGATATCAACAAAAATATTTCAATTGCATTGATGGCCTTCTTTATTTTCAGATTTTCTATTAATGAGTCTTAATAAATCTGTGTAGCCAAAACATGGAAGATAGATAATTCTGAGGGAAAATATTCTTATTGGCCTCACCCATTTCATTTTGGGAAATGCCACAAGAAAAAATCAAATAAATCTAGGCGGCGAACTTAGGGAAGTAAGATAATCACATACTAGATCTTATGGGAAATATGAAGGTGTTTGGTTCTTCACGCTCCAAGTTGAATAGTTATAGTGATGTGGAGTAGTTATATTAACTATTTGAAAAATTATGACCAATCTTTACAGGATTATTATCTGTTATAGGCTCAAGTATTAACTAGCATAACAACCTATAAGCAATTAGAAATTTTATTAGTCACCTCTAAACATTATTCAAATAATTATACAAAATTTAAAACGTTGCTTACCTGAAAATCCTCTTCCATGCTTTCCTTTGTCCTCTATCTACTCCTCTACTACACTTCCCTTACCCTTTTCTCCAAAAACACTTCTTTTTCCATGCTACGCCCTCTTAGTTGTCCCCCTTCCTTTCTAACTTTTTTCTTTTAACAATAGGTGTTGTTTTGTCTTTTTTTCTTTTTCTTTTTAAATCTCTTGTGGCGTAGCTTTAATTGTTTTAAAGATTCTCTTTTTGATTTTATTTATTTATTTATTTTTTGACTTTATTTCCTTAACGAGTTTTCTTCTTCTTTTTGTTATTATTTAATTAATATTTTTATTTATTCCTGTTTTCCTATTTTTTCTTATTTATTGGGGCACATTTATTTATTAGTAATAATTGATATATATTAATAATTAAATCAACATGTCCAAAATGGTTTGATGATTAATTTTATAGACCAATAACCTGAATACAGTCTATTTAAACAAACCTCAAAACATTCAAAGACATACATACAAGATTATATCATCTACACATAAAAATGGATTAACACACAAATAATCACTTCAATGCAGATAACATAAAGAAGATGCTTATGCTAACCATTCAAATTATGTATCTAACATGAATTACGTCTGTGGTGTGTGCAGGGTTTTCACCAGCTCTCTGTCGACCTTCAACATCTCGCTCTATGTCACCCTCTCTGATGATGGTCCCCCTCCGTCACATTCCGAGAGTTGAGTTCCCCTGCATCCAACTCACAACACAACAAATAGTTAGACCATAACAGTCATGGTATATAACTAAAATAACAAATTAATATGATCATAAAGTAAATCTTATACTTATAGCTAACTCGTAGCAATGTGATCGTGTAACCTAAGCATTATCCTACTACCCCATAACAATATTTATTCGAGCTTAGTTAAAAATAACCAAATCTAAATTTGTTAGCTATAGATATCCACATAATCTAACAATTTTACCTAGCAAGGAATTGGGATGTAGTAGATCAGGGCATCTGAGTGCAGTTAAAACACAATTCTCAACACGCAAACACAAATTATAGAGCTCAGAATTAAAAAAACATAGTAGAAAATGATAAGACACATATCGGTTTCAGTTTGACACAGAAAAAACACATAACACTAGCACGACATAGAGGACACTAGTATAGTGCACTATTGTCCAAAGGACCACGCTACTGTCCAATAGCTTCAAAAATAAGAAATTCTAAAATTCCTAAAAAGGTACAACATTTACAGATTAGGTTTGCACAATTTCAGTCACAGATTATCATTTATGCTTAGTTTATTTTCAGTTTTACATAGAATCATACTAGTTTGCTCAAATTGGGAGCATCATGCATGGCATGATCACTCCCATTTCAATCTCAAATATGCTCAAAAACAGATTGTTATAACTTAGTCTAGAATCCATATGTATAGATATTAGAATTAGGGGCATGTGCATGGCACATTATTTTCATTTGCTCACTTATGCACTAGTTGATCAAATAGAATGACAAACTCCATGTCATTCTCCACATTGTATAATCCAAACACCATTTGCATTAGGTTTCACACCAGATTGATGCCTTATTCCGCTTGTAGTGGTTGAAATTTTTAAGTAGTCCCTGAACTACATTCCTGATTGTCTGAGTGGCTCCTGAGCCATTTTACATTTCAGAGTTCTCGAGTGGCCCAGAGACATCTTATATAGTTTCATGGCATCATACAATTTTAGTCATAGATGTATCTATTACACATGGGTAGGCAATGATGGAGTCAATCTACTTGAATTCTTGAGCCACCTACATAAGAGGGTTGCACAAGTCATCAGTCCAATTCAATTTATTCACAGATTATGATCCACCAAATAGGGGTGGGTGATGATAGAGTCAAAATTAGATTGAGTTTTTGAGCCACCCACACATGGAGATTGAGCAAGCCATTAGCTCAGTCCAAGTTATTCACTGATTTGATCACTACTACACACACAGGATGTCACCAAGTTTTTGCATTGGTTTGCATATCCAACAAGGTGTATTCATTTCTTTCATCTCTCTCTTTTATCTTTTTACTCAGCCTTGTCTTTGATTTTGATATTCCTTAAGAAAGGATTGATTCATCCATGTTCCATTTATAGGATATGCAATGGAGCACGTTTCACAAACTCAAACCCAAATTCATGAGCTTCGCCTCACAGGTAAGTCCATGTACGCTTCTTTCTTCTTTATCCTAGTCATTTCACTTTGATGCATTTCTCGAATAAAAGGGGGGAAAACGTAGTCATATAAAATGTTACTTAAGACCACCATATTCCTAGCTTAGCCCTAGACCTATCTTAAGGTGTCTTTTGATCATTATCCAACTTTTGTGCAGGGCTAACCCATCCCCAATTGTATCAAAAACAGTTCAAGACCATTTCCTAGATATCCAAGCCCATAGTGCACCAAATTATGCCACATAGACACTAGTGCAGCCCTTTGGACACTAGTGACCTAGGGACCACATTATTGTCCCTTACCTATTTTCTTCTGCAACGGACATATTTTCATTTCTCAAGACACTTTTAGGTCGGCCTAGACCTATTCCACATCATGACAAGTACAAGATCTATATATATATATATATATACCATTTGTATTCCATTGTCTACCAGATGGAAATCAGATGCAAATACACACAAACAAGCTTAGAAACAAGTTGTACAAATCAAAGTCATTGATCCCTATTATGTCCTACTTCTGCATACAACCATCTATAATAATCCTAAGCTCAAATTACTCATATTCCTAGTCTCAAGTCACACTCAAGTCGACACTCATAATAGCATTCACTTGCACTTGTACTAGCACTTAAATTGAGAGAAATACATCAGGTTTAATCCCCTCTCGAAGTATTGGTATGTAGGCAACTCTCAACACAGCGTAGTGTTGAGGTTACATCCAATGCATCTAGCTAACATCAAAAAATTTCTACTTGTGCTCCTCGAATATCCTAACATGGAGAACTAAGGTTTTGCTTACAAATTAGTCAAAAACAGGTCACTGATAACGAATGAGGGTTTGTTTGCACAAACATAGGCATATCAAACTCAGACGAAGGCATATTCAGAAGTTCATATTGTTTTTTGTAAGAGGACATTGCCATGCCCCTAAGGACACTAGTACAGTGGGATACTATTCAAAGGACTATGCCTCTGTCCGAGAGAGGTTCTGAGTCTTGATTCTAGTTGGCAACACTCTGAGTAACTTTTGTACCAATTTTCAACCTTTCATTCATTCATCTCAGTTAGTTTACAACTAAGTACATATTTGGGTAATTCATTGTTATTTTTAGAATAATCATATTATATCAATTATTGTACAAATTAGTAGCTGTATTTATTGCATGTTTCTTCTCAAATTTATTGTTTCAACCTTTTAACAACCTAGAGTTTTAAACTCCATAATCCCTAAAAAGTTAAATCAACAACAAACATGCATTCAATCAAAATTATTGTTGGCACAACCCTAATAAAAAAAACTACCTAGTTAGAGTGGTTATGATAGATAGAGGATACACTCGTCTTTAATGACTTGTTGTTCAACATCTCTGATGGGGATGAGCAACCCATTGAACTTAAAAAAGCAAAGGATATACCATCCTAGAAGTAGAAGAATTCAAAACCATTGGCCTTGATGAGGATCTCAATTAATGCAAAGATTTTTTGTCAAATACATGGGTGTAACACTCATTGGGAAGTATTTCATAAATTGAAGGACCCATATGATTCTCACTCAGAATTGGTGTTCATACAGTTGTAGTTGAAACTATTCAATCGAGTTGAAAAATAGTAATGTCATGAGTTTAGCTTCTGAAATTCATATAATCAAACACGATGTTGATGTCATTGGTATAAAAATTTATGTGTATATGGTCATTTTAATAAATACTCTTCTCCCTATATAATCTACTTGGAGTCATTGCAAAAAATAAATTTGTTGAAGACTTGTCTTTGATCAATTAGTTGAGAAGATGGTTGAAAGAGAAAAACCTTTGAAATAAAAATTGAGTCAATGATATGCTAATCAAAAGGTCAATTCTTCCAAGAATGTAGGAAATCAAAGGCAAATGGAAAAACAAAGGGCAAGAAGGCAAATCTGACAAAAACAACAACCAACATCAGACCAAGAAAAATGACAAACAACAAATGTTATGAAAAGAAAGGGAGTCATGAGACCCATGAATACAAAACCTCATGAAACAAAATTAAATCGTACAAAAAACAAAAAAGGAAAAGAAGAAAAACTTAGAACCAGATTCGGCTCAATTTTCTTGTGAATGTGTGCTTTCCATATCTAATAAAACAAATGGTGCTTAGAGAGTTTTCTTGGGATAATGTTTGGGTTCTAGACATTGGTGCCATGCAACATATGGCTTTCTAAAATGACTTCTTTCAAATGTGAGGTTAGATGTGTTATTCAAAATGACAATGAACTAGCACATTTGGTGCAAGCCAAAATTACATTTCACAGTTCAATTTGAAAGAGCAAACAAATATAAATAAATAATCCAAGTGTCCTCTAGGTCTACACATACTTTATGTTAAATATTAAACTCATAAATAAGAGTCTCAAAGGATTGACATTTTGATATATTTAAATACACTTGATTGACTAAGTAAAACATGATGGTGTGAAAAAAGTCAAGGGACATGCGACAATGCTAGGATGGTTAGAGCTACTAATGCTACTTTCAAACTATCAAATCATCTTTGCAATACTAATCTTCTATTGATATATAACATAATTGCTGGAAATTAGATGAATTTGGAAACAATCGCCAAGATCCTACAACGCAAAACATACTAAAATGGTTGAAGTTTTTATAACTTGGAGGAGACTTCTCATTCCTTTTTTCATTGGTCATTGCCTTTGAATTTGCAAATAACATTGTTTACACATGATCTACACCAATCTGAAGTGAAATTTCCAAAACAGATAGACTATTTTGAAAGATTTCGACTAAGACTTAACTCCAATAGCTGGTTGGGTAGAGATTTTTTGTATAGTTTTCATAGATATAGTTCTTGAAGAGTTAGGAGCTTCTTAGGAATTTATTTTCTGACACACCTGTATGCTTGCAAAGTGATTGATAAAATCCCTCAACCAAAACTTGGGGAATCATGAAGATGGATTTTTTATTAGAAGTGTTTTGACAAAGCTTATTAACATAAAAACTTACATAAGGTGGTTGAAATTCCTCCTAAATCCCTTTGAGCCAAGGGAAACTCTTGGGATGTATGCATGTTGACATGGTTATGTTAGAAAGAAAGCCCATATAATCTTCTCCTTACATGGGAACTATCTAACAGAATGTCAAACTATGTCCTTTATCATTTTTAGTTCATTTCTGTCAGTGGTTGTTTGTGAACTAGTTTGGTTTTAGATCGGTTTAGTGTTTGGTTATTTGTGTTTATAAATCCCTCTTTGGATTGGTGGTGCTTGTTTAAGGCATGTACTAACAGATTCTAGAGTTTGGAGTGATTTTTGACTGGTTTTTGTTTTTGAACCCCCAAGGATGGTAGGGGATTATCAAGAAGTGGTCATTAAAGATCCTATTGATTATTCACAAGATCCTTGTGATGAATAATAGATTTTCCTTGATTAGACTCATTACAGAGGTGGCAATTAGAGAGGGATTTAATTCAAATGGTTAATAATTTAGTTGGGGATTGTTATGTCAGTCATGGGGTTACCGATACTGAATATGAGCCTCACTCTCATGGTCATCTCTTTAGTAGCTCTTGTGATGGTGATACAGGTTTTATGGAGGTTAGACGATAGGAATTGGCTATGAATTTGGAATATCTGAGGACCAAAGGTGAAATTTTTGTGGAATGGCATATTGGAAGAAGTCTACAGATAGATGAATGTGTTTTCAACCAATAGGCGATTATCCTTCATAGGTCAAGATGGCAACAACTATCAAGAAGAGGAAAAGATGCATCAAGCTAAAATAAGGTATGATAAATTTGGTACTACGTGAAGATATTCTATTACATCAAGTTTTAGAGATAGAAGCAAAAATTCTTACTAGGATGTTCTTTGGTAGATCCTACTCAGTTACGTCTCTGAGGGAGTGGATTGTTTCTACTTGGACCCCTTCCCTTGGGTATGTGCCAATTTTTTATCTTTTGGCTTGTGGATGGCTAGCTTTCTCTTTTATAACAACAGATGATGTTGTGAGGATTCTTCAGAGAAGGTGGTATTGGGGTTCTTAAGCTTTGAGCTTGAAGAAATGGTCTCCTTATTTCGACCTGAGAAGGGAATCCAAAGCAATGCAGCATATTTGGGTCAAATTACCAGGCTTACCTTTGGAATTGTGGACTACTGGAATCCTCTAAGATTTTGGGAACTCTTTAGGGATTTTTTGGATTGGGATGAGGAAATATTAAAGAGTAATTCTTGCTTTTTGCCCATAATATTGGTTGAGATGAATCTTAACGAAGGTCTTTAAGAGGTTATTGATCTTGAAATTGGCTTAAGGAAATACACTCAAATTCTTGATTATTCAAAAGTACCCTTTCGATGTGCTCGATACCATGTTTATGGGCATCTTGATGATAATTGCTCGCTAAAATTTACTGGGTAGTTTCAGAGACCTAAAATTTTGAATCATCACATTCCTGGGAGGACTAAGTAGAGTACAGTGGCTATGTCAGTTGAAGGGAAGAACATTGATGGTCATCAAAAAGCTTTGGGTCAGATAGAGAAAGTTCAAGGTGAATGTGGATAGAACAATACTGAAGAAATGGAGCACACACCTATCAATCAATAATCCTTCGAATTTGTTGATGTGGTTGAAAATTTGGCTCAGGTTAGGATAAATTTGGGGTTGGATGCTTGCAAGGGGGAACTTAATGAAGTTATGGACGTTAGGAAGGAAGGTCTATTTTTGGAGTTAAAAGATTTTGAGTCTCCTAAGACTATTCATGCCACTCAGCACAATAATCTCTTCAGTTCTCTAAAATTGAATATTGAACATCCTTTTGTTTTTATAGTCTTGGAGAAGGGGATGTTTTCCTCGTCTTCTCCTATCTTATGCAATTGTTTGGATTCTCTTAATCTATCTGTTGCTCATAGGCCATACATAGGGGAATCTTCACAACTCTCTTCACAGTCAAGGAGGGATGGTGATGAGAATCTTGAGAATCAATGTGTTAAAGGAGGATAGATGGTGAACTTAAATCCAAGTAATTGTGGTTTGAATCCTCTTTAGTCCTTACCTCCTTTGGGAGATAATCCTTCTCTCCATAGACCCAAACAATAGTGCTCTAATAGCTTGGAAGAAGGGGTTACGATTACAGGAGGCAATAATTATTATCTCAGATTGAGAAAGAAGGCTCGTGAGGATGTTGGGATGAATATTATGGGTGGTCTCAATCCAAATTTTATGAGGGTGAAATGCAAGACTATTTTTGGAAAGAATTCTTTTCTTAAATAGGCTAAAAATCAAGTTGTCATGGACATTCAAAAGGGGATTCAACAAACTATTGTTGGGGTACTTAGAGCTAAAAAAACCTCTTAACTATATCTTAATGTTAGTTTTCTCTCTCAACTCGTGGGGAATGAGTAGTGACTCCAAAAAATCTGCCATGAGGAGGTTTTTAAAGATGCATAAACTTGACATTCTATTTTTACAAGAGATTATGGTAGAGGGGTTACAAGCGAAAAGTATTTTGCATGCTTTTTTAAAGGATTGGGAATTTATTTCTTTAGACTCTAAGGGAAGCTCAGGACTTGTTTTGGGGGGGCAAAAGAGATATTTTTGTCTCATTACTTCTTTCTTTCTCAATTAGGGATTAGGAGCTAAGTTGATATGCCCCTAACCTATCGCATGTATTAGGATAGGAATAACCGACTTGTGGCTTACTTATCCCTCTTTGATGCTATATCACATTTCTCTATGCATTCATTTGGTTAGTAGGTCTGTCTATGGAGTAACCATGGCCTAGATAGACTATATATAGGAGGTAGTTGGTAATTGTTTATAATCATATTGTGAATTCTGCTCTTTTTGAAATTTGTGGAGGTTGCCCCCTCGAAGTGGCTTATCTAATATCATATATTCTGATATATTTCAGTCATATTTGGATCTATTTCTACTATTCTACTTTATTGTTGAAGTAATTTCATTACAAGTGGTATCAGAGCTGCGATTTGGGCAATATTGTGGGTGAAACCCTAATTTTTTAAATTTGGCTATATCTAAAAAATGGTTACAAATGTCTCTACAATTTTTTTACTGGAGGTGTGAAATCATTAAATTAAGCTTCCATTAAAAATTCAGCTCATTTGGATTTGTTTTACAAAATTTATTGCCATTTTAGGGTTTTTTATAAAATTGCTCTATAGTGCACAATTCAAAGAATTTTTCTGAGTTATTTACATTTTTGAAAAGCCTAGAAAAATTTGGATAGGGTGTGTTCTTTGTATGTTTTGATGTGTTCTTTGTATGTTCCTTGGTCAAAGTTGGGTCAAAAGCATCAATCAGGGTCGACATCGTAAAGCCCTTTTATGGCAGGTCCACAAACTTGGGGCCGAGGAAAGGGTCCTAAAACTCCAGGTACAACTTTTAACAAGGAAGAGATGGAGTTAGAAGGGGGATGTACTAGATCCTTTGTACCAGGGTTTTCTAACATAGATCACAAAGTGAGCCAGCCTGACTATAGTGTGCAAGGCATTCAAAGTGAGTTGCAAGGTATACAATTTAATATAAAATCCATACAAGATAGTTTGGTAGATATCATGATGGCTTTGAAAAATAATCAGTTAAATCATCCAGCGATCGCTATTGCACAACCCCACCAGGGTGGTTCTCCCAACCAGTCTACTTCAAATCCAACTACATTGCCACAAAGGAACCTATTACCAAAGGTGGATATGCGCAAATTTGATGGAAAAGATCCACTCAATTGGATCAACCAAATAGAGATTTTTTTTGATCTGCATCAGATCCCAAGTGGACAAAAGGTTACCATGGCATCCTTGTATCTTGAACTTGATCAATTCATTTGGTATCGATGGTTGTGTGCTCAAAAGAAAAAGATGACTCTTAGTGTCACTTGGTCAATTTTTACAGAGGAGCTGCAATTACACTATGACAATAGTGTGACAGAGAATTACTTCAACCAAATGGGAAAATTGTGATAGACTAGCTCCGTCAAGGATTATATTCATCATTTTCAGAACCTATCCTTACATGTGGAGATAATTTCTGAGGAAAACTTAAACGACCTATTTTTGGGTGGACTCAAGGACCACATTCAATATGAGGTATGCATGTTTAATCCACTTAAGATTTTTTATTCTATTATCATGGCACGCAGAAACAACCATTCACTCACTTTAAAGATCGTAGCATATCGACACCAACATTTCCTCCACCTACCAGATTGAGCCCTCAGCAAATTGAAGAGAAGCGTGCAAAAGGATTATGTTTTGATTGTGACAGCAAATGGAGCAAAGGACATAGATGTGCTGAGAAGAAGTTATTCTACATTGAGGGATCCAATGAAGATGAAGAAGAAGATGATGCCTCCAATGATGATGAGGAAGAAATAGAGGAGGTACCTAAACACTCCTAACCTACAATTTCTTGTCATGCACTTACAGGTATTAGCACTCCACAAACTCTTAAGGTGGTGGGTTTTCTCAAAAAATAGAAGGTGAGAGTGTTGATTGATTTAGGAAACACACATAACTTCATCAGACATAAGTTGGCCACTTGATTAAATTGTTTCATCTACCCAGCACTAGAATTTTAGGTCATGATTGCAGATGGTGGTGCAATTAATTGTTTAGGCAAATGCCATAGTATTAAGCTTGTTATGGGTGAGTACAATCTCGATTCTCCTATGTTATTCCCATGTGTAGGACAAACATTATTTTGGGGGTCCAATGGCTCACAACCTTAGGTACCATTGAGATGAACTTCTAGGTACTATTCATGCGCTTTCATTCTAAAGGTAAAAAAATTGAACTACATGGATTACTGCCAAAATCTCCACAATTGATTAATTCACATCAGATGACCAAGATGCTAAAAAAGGGGCAGAGGGAATTATTGCACGATTATGTTCCATAGAGTTCAACAACCACCCATCTATTTTTGGGGCCATGCCAAAAGGACTACCACCAAAAAGAGAACATGATCATGCCATTCAACTACTTCCAAGGAGTCAACCATCAAATATCAAACCATATAGATATCCATATGCACAGAAGAGTGAAATCGAAAAGATGGTCCATGAGATGCTGGAGGCAGGGATCATCAATCATAGCCAAAGTGCATATTCATCACCAGTGGTCATGGTGCAGAAGAAGGATGACACATGGAGGATGTGCCCAGATTATAGGGAACTCAACAAGTACAACATCAAAGATAAGTTTTCTATTCCAGTAATTGATGATTTACTTGATGAGTTGCATGGTGCTAATTATTTCACAAAATTGGATCTTCCCTCGGGGTACCATCAAATTAGAATCAAGGATGAAGATGTTCATAAAATTGCTTTTATAATGCATGAGGGCCATTATGAGTTTTTGGTAATGCCCTTTGGTCTTACAAATGTACCATCTACTTTTCAGAGCTTGATGAACACTTTTTTTAGGCTTTTTTTAAGGAAGTTTGTGCTGGTTTTCTTTGACGACATATTGATTTATAGTCGGACATGGGAAGCACATCTGCAACATGTGAAACAGGGGTTGATAGTTTTGGAGAAACATCAGCTTTATGCAAAGCCATCCAAATGTGCTTTTGGAGTGTATGAGGTAGAGTACCTAGGTCACATTGTTTCCCATGAAGGTGTCAAAGTTGATCCCTAGAAGATCGAAGTTATGACGGAATGGCACATGCCAAAAACTCTCAAAAACCTCTGAGGGTTCCTAGGACTAACAGGTTACTACCGAAGATTTGTGAAAGGTTATGGTAGCATAGCGGCTCCACTCACTGCATTGCTAAAGAAGGATGCCTTCCATTGGAATGATGTCACCACCAAAGCATTTGAGAAACTAAAAGTAGATATGTGCACCACTCTAGTTTTGGCTACTCTAGACTTCTCAAAGACATTCACTGTTGAATGTGATGTTTCTGGATCCGGGTTGGGTGCAGTACTAATGCAAAAAGGAAGATCCATTGCATTTGAGAGTTGTCAATTCAAAGGTAAGAATCTACAAAAACCTGTCTATGAGAAAGAAATGATGGCTATTCTTCATGCAGTTAAACAATGGAGGCCCTATTTGATGGGTAGACACTTAAGGTGAAAACGGATCATGATAGTCTCAAATACTTTTTGGAGCAAAGATTATCATCTGAGGAACAAAAAAAGTGGGTAACCAAAATGTTGGGTTATGATTTTGAAATTATCTACGAGAAGGGTAAAGATAATGTAGTAGCAGATGCACTATCCAGACAATATACATCCATAGAAGCATTACTTTGTGCAATGTCCACGTTGCAAGCAAATTGGGTGGATGAAACCAGGTTAGAATGGGAGCAAGACAAGGATACATAGGTTCTAATTCAGAATCTCCAACAAGGTACTTTAGCCTTTGACAAATTTGAATGGAAAGGTAATGTCCTATGGTATAAGGGTAGGTTATACTTGTGCAAAGATTCAGAGCTTAAGCATAAGATTCTTGTGGAGTTGCATGCATCTCCAATTGGGGGACACTCAGGGTTCTTGAAAACTTATCATAGAATTAAGAAAGAATTATTTTGGGAAGGACTCAAGGGATATGTACAAAAGTTTTTGGCAGATTGTTTGATATGTCAATAGAATAAAGGTGAGACAGTTAAGACCCCGGGTCTGTTACAACCATTAGCAATTCCTAGTAAAAGATGGGAGGAGGTTTCCATGGATTTCATCACAGGGTTGCCTTGTTCTGAAGGTAAGAAGGTTATCTTTATCATTGTGGACATGCTTACAAAATATGCCCATTTTTGTGCTCTCTCACACCCATTTTCAGCAAGTATAGGAGCAGCTATTTTTCTGGAGGCAGTGCTAAAACTAAATGGAACCCTAAAAATATTTGTATGTGATCGTGATCATATTTTCACTAGTAATTTATGCACTGAACTATTTTCTTGTTTGGGTACTCAGCTAGTTCATAGCTCATCTTACCACCCTCAATCTGACGAACAAACAGAGGTGGTTAACAAATGTTTAGAGGGGTATCTCTGTTGTTTTGTATTAGATAAACAGGAACATTGAGTTAAATGGATACCACTTGCAGAATGGTGGTATAACACATCTTTCCATACCTCTTCTAAAATGTCTCCATTTCTAGCACTAAATGGTTACCATCCACGTTCCATCACTTCTTTATTAAAGGTGCAAACCAAGGTTCGAGATGTGGAGGAGCACATTCAGCATCAACAAGAGGTTTTGGCTAGTTTGAGAGAGAATTTGGCCTTGGCACAAAACAAGATGAAGTAACAAGCATATCAACACCATAGTGAATGAAATTTTGAGGTAGGTGATTAGGTATTTGTACGTTTGCAGCCTTACAAGTAGATGTCCTTGAAGCAACAAAAAAAGGACAACAAACTTGCTCCTAAGTATTATGGCCCTTATCAAGTTCTGCAGAAAATTGGAAGTGTGGCTTACAAGCTCGAGTTACCTCATTCATCTCGCATACACCCACTATTTCATGTTTCCTGTTTGAAAAAGGTCATTGGATAGAAAGTTTCAGCCAAGACAGATCTCCCAGAACTAGATGAAGAAGGATGAATCATTTTGGAACCAGAGAAGATCCTCCAAACATGTACTAAGAGGTTAAGAACTAGAGATTAGGGAATATTTGATCAAGTGGAAGAACTAGAGCAATGAAGATGCAACTTGGGAAGGTGAAGATTTTTTGCAACAACATTTAGAGTTGTTCAACGTTGAGGGCAACGTTGGTTTAAAGGAAAAGGGCATGCCACGCCCCTAACCTATCGCATGTATTAGGATAGGAATAGCTGACTTGTGGCTTACTTATCCCTCTTTGATGCTATATCACATTTCTCTATGCATTCATTTGGTTAGTAGGTCGGTCTATGGAGTAACCATGTCCTAGATAGACTATATATAGGAGGAAGTGGGTAATTATTTATCATCATATTGTGCATTCTGCTCTTATTGAAACTTGTGGAGGTTGTCCCCTCGAAGTGGCTTATCTATTATTATGTATTCTGATATATTTCAGTCATATTTGGATTTATTTCTGCTATTCTACTTTATTGTTGAAGTAATTTCATTACACTTTCTTTCTCAATTAGGGATTAGGGGCTAAGTTGCACTACTTTGAAAAGGGAGTTGATTATGTTGTGGTTAATATTTATGAGCCCTATGATAATAAAATTTAGTTTGGGGGTAGGTTGTTGGAAATAGCTTTTCTAAAGGATAATAAGTTTATCCTGGGTGGTGAATTAATCTTCACATTGAATAGATCTAAGGTTTGGGGGTCTTCTGGGAGGCTAAATCCTTTATCTAATTACTTTCTCCATCAATTTGAGGAGATGGGATTGGTGGACATCGAACCTATTAAAATTATTGCTACTTGGAGAAATAACAATGTTGGGGATGATCATATTTCCAAGAGGCTTGACAGGGTATTTGTATCAGAGGATATCTTTGATAAGGGGGAAAGGATTCGGTCTGGGTTGAAACTAGTAATGATTCGAATGACTTTCCTATTATGTTGCACCTTGGCTCTGAGGTTAGCATACCTCCTAGTCCCTTTAAGTTCAATCCTTCTTGGTTATAAGATGTGGAGTTTCATTTTCTTTTCTAAGTTAGATGGAAAGGGTATGACAATAATTTGGGGGAATTAACGTGTTTTCAATTTACCAAGACCTTGTGGGATGTTAAGTCAACGGTTTCTCAGTGGGCTATTAACAAATCTAGAGAAAATGATCTGGTTCTTACTCAAACTGAAAGAGAGATTGTGGAGTTTTATGGGTCACATGTTAACAGTGTTTTTAATGATGAGGTTGAGGCTAAGATTAAAGCTTTCGAGAAATTGAAAGGTGATATTTTAATAGCTCGTGAGATTGAATGGAGAATGAAAAGTGGGGCTATATCGCTAGATGCAAGTGATGAAAATAATTTTTTTTTCCATAACTTTGCTAATCATCAAAAAAATATAAACACTATTTGGGAGATGCCTAAAGAGCATGGATCCAAAGCCAAGTCTTTCTTTGAACTTGTTGATCTTGGGCTGAAACACTCCAAACATTTGTTCAAGGAGGTTGATAGAGTCAATCTCACTAAGATTTTGAAACTCACTATGTTTTTTCTCGATTTTTATTCGGTCGAAAATAACCAAATGATGATGGCATGGTTTCTAAGAATGAAATTAAATCCATTCTCTTATTTTTAAAAGAGCAAAAGCCCAGGTCCTGATGGGTGGACTATGAAGTTTTTCTTAGGTTTCTATGCGTCGATTGAAGAGGACTTGATTAGGGTGATTGAGGAAACAAAACTTTTTAGAAGGATTCCACCAGATATTAACTCTTCATTCATAGCTTTGATTTCGAAAAAAGACAAACCCAACTCCTTTGATGATTTCAACCCTGTATCCCTATGCAATTGTCTCTATAAAATTATTGCTAAGGTCATTGCTAACAGAATCAAGAAAGATTTTTCAGAATCTATTTCCGAAGAACAAATTGGTTTTCTAAGTGGTAGACAAATCCATGATGCAGTTGGTGTGCCACAAGAAGGTTTACACTAACAAACTCAAAAAGCTATCTACTACTGTCATTAAATTGGATCTATCTAAAACTTAAGACAGTGAGTTGGTTGTATCTCAGATTAACACTTCTTCATATCGGTTTCAAATTACAAGTTGTCAATTGGATTATGGCTTGCATATCTTCAGTTATTTTTGTCATCCTTATCAATGGTTCAACATCCTAATTTTTCAAGTCTGGAAGAGGGATTCATCAAGGTTGTCCTTTATCTCTGATTCTTTTTCTTTTGGTTGTTGAAGGCTTAAGTAGAGCTACCAAGGATGCTAAGAGGACCAGGGCACTCAAAGGGATCAGAATGGGTAGAACTATTTCTCTAACTCACCTCTTATTTGTCGATGATGTTCTTCTTTTTTGTGATGGTTCTCTCAGAGATGCTAATAAGATTAAAGATATTTTGGAGGCTTATTGTATTGCCATGGGGATGGAGGTCAATTTGCATAAGTCTACCTTGACTTGTTATGCTCTTTCTAATGAGGAGTAGAGACATATTTCACATATTCTCCCCTTCACCAAGATTGATTTCCATGTTGGTATTAAATATCTAAGGTTTGTTCTGAAGCCTAATGCTTATGGGAAACATGATTGGTATTGGTTGGTGGCCAAGATTGATAAGTCAATCAACTTGTGGTGTAATAGGTAGCTCTCCTTAGGTGGGAGAGTGACTCTTATAAAGTCTGTGTTATAAGCCATCTTTGTCTACTACCATGATTTTGCTCATATCCCAATTGGGGCCTTGGAAAAGATTATGAAGAGATGTTTTAAATTTCTTTGGACCAACAAAAAGGACAAAGCAGGTATTGCTTTAGCTAAATGGGCTAGTATTGCCAAGCCAAAGGAGAGAGGAGGGTGGGGCCTGAAAAATATACATCAATTTGGCAAAGCACTTGTGGCCAGGAGTCTTTGGAGAATTATTTCTCAAGATAGTCCATAGAAAAAAGTCATTGTACAGAAATATATGGAGCCTCTCTCCTTAGTGGAGTGGATAAGTTATCCCAAGAAATCTCTCTCTAATGTCTCTATTATATGGAAGGCTTTAGTTCTAGCTTTCCCATTAGTAAGTAATTAGATGGTTTGGAAAATTGGTAATGGTGGGCAAGTTAGGATTAGTGCTAACTCCTAGGTGGGGAGTTGTGCCCATAAGCTTTCGAGTAAAATTATTTTTCAACTTCAGGATGCTTGTTTTGCTACCTTATCTCATGTTGTTGATCCTACTACTGCCTCTTTTTGGCAATGGGGATGGTTAAAATCTCATCAATTAGGTCTAGTGGGAAGAAATGGTGTATTTTAGGATGACTGTGTTGGTATTTTGATTCGAAGCCATGTTCGGATCAGAGATGGAGTCAAGGATGACTTTTCTGGATTAAAAATTCTCATAAGGGGGAGTTCATGGCTAAACTGGGTTACAAAGCATTGGTCTCTTTTGATGGGCATGTGAATCAACAGTGGTGGTGGAAACCTATTTAGAAGGTCAAAACCCCTTTAAAATCTAGAACCTTCATGTGGTTGGGTCTTAATAACAATATCTTAACTTTGGATACTTTGTTGAGAAGAGGTTGGCAGGGCTTGGGAAGATGTACATTATGTAACGCTGACTTTGAAACTTTTAATCATCTTTTTATTGATTGTCCTTGTACTCATGAAGTTTGGGATGACCTGGGTGTTTTGTTCAAGAGTTTTGGTGCTTGGAATGGAGCTTCGCTCAATGCATGTATGCAAAACTGGTTTACTAACATGAATTTAAAGAGCTTTGGATTTTTACCCTTTGTTTCGGCATGGGGGGTGTGGTTGGCTAGGAATGTTGATATATTAAAAAATACTATTATACCTCATTTTTTGATAGCTATTCAGATTAGAATTGTCTTTGAAGGCCCAAAGAAAGTTGTCAAAAACAAGGTTCCCAGACAGATATCCCCGAAGGTGATTGATTTTTTCATGCCTTAGGAATACTTAGATGGGGCCAATCAAGGTATTTTGGTTCATTGTGCTATTGGTGGTGCCCTATACATCAACAACAAACTTTATTTTCAATTCAAGGTGGGTTTATGGATGGGTACTGTTGGGTGAATGTTTTGGCAATCAACATACTAATAAACAAAATAGGTCTGATCAACCACATCAAGAAGATTGGTCGGCCAAATGTGTAGGTTTACCAAATCAAAAGGGAACTAATCTCTCGTCTCATCAAGGGGAGGTTCCCTGTAGATATATATATATATATATATATATATATAAACAGAAAATAACACTCAAGGGTAGGATAAACCATTCATCTCTCTTTTTTCAGAGATGATGTGCACAAATCAAAGGAGAAACCCTGATGAAATGACAGAAGACACTCCTCTTCTTTCAGAAGTGTTGTTCAACAAACAAAAGGAATCTTTTTGGTGATGACAAGTAACTGTAACGGGGTATAGTAACACAACAAGGATGAAATGAGGCACAAAGTCTCCACCTCAACTGCAAAAGAGTGAAATACGAAAAATAATGAGGGCACAAAGTCGTCTCAAGGTCTTTTACACAGAAACAAAAAATAAACACACACTGAAGACACTTATGACAGCACAAAGTCTGAAAGTAACTGGCTTTAGGACACCTTATTTGTCACCTCCACTAGCTCTGCTTGTTAAATTGCATAAACAAGAATACATTTAAGAAATAGACATAAAAACAATTTCCTAGAATGATACAAGCTATGATAGCACAAAACCGGAAAGTAACTCATTTTCTAATTCAAACAAAGAAATATGATGAACAATCTGAGCTCAAAGTCTCAGTAATGCCTTTCAATTTGGCCAGAGTTGTGTTTTTGATAATAGAGAGATCCCTTTAAAACAATAAGAGAGAGTCCAATATATAGCCCTCCAAAAAAGACTTGAGAGCAGTAACACATCATGTTGCATTCAATATATTTTAAATTATGTCAAGAAGATATGTTGGAATCGGGCGTATTTGCCCATTTGTTTTTCTCAATGCAGAGAAATGAGTCACGCCATTGAATTTTTGTGTCCTCCAATGTCTACTTGGCGGTTTGCTTCTAGAAACATATTTCATATAGAGATATTTTTGGTCTTCTTCATCGTTCCTCCTTTCCTAGCTATTGAATCGGGTCTTTGGTTCAATCGGATCCTTGGTTCAATCGTTTCTCTACTCTTTGGTCACTTCCCGCTGATCTTAACAATTGACACATGGCACGTTTCATTGCAAAACAAATTGAGACACATGGCAGTATCCACGGGACTCTGAGAGACGCTTATTAAAAGAAACTTTGAAATTTATAAGAAACTCAAGATGCGGATACAGACACTTGTTGCGCTCTGCGGAGTTATAACGGGATACGTGGCAGTTTTCGTTAAACTCTGAGAAACACTATAGAGATCAACGAGAGTCATTCGGATTCAAATGGATGCTAACACTTGGTGCGCTCCGCTTACTTCAGCAACTCATTGGGGGCCCACCACAGTCTTTAATAAAGAGACCAAAGGAAGAAAATGTGGATGTCGACACATGGCAGCTTTTGCCAAGTTTTGTAGATGACACGTGGCACATTCTGCTGCTAAAAATTGTGTCTCAACAGATGACACATGGCACATTCTGCAAAAACTTGATAAGGGACACGTGATAGCTTTTTGGGCTTTTATTTCCTCGGCGGGTTTTTTGTTTTGGCAAACTTTTCCTTCAGACAAAAAGTCCAAAGGAATTCTTTCAAACAATTTGTTCGAAGGAAATCTTCCTTCGTTTTGTTGCTATTTTCCATCGGGCTTTCTTCTCGAGTGAATTCCTTCGGACAAAAAGTTTGAAGGATTTTTGCCTTAACCATTTTGCCATGGGAACTTTTTTGAAGGAATTCCCTGTGTCCGTCTTTGCTCGTTGCCCTCCGCAAGGGCACTCGACTTGGTTCAATGTCCTCCGCAAGGGTACTTTTCTGTTGGCTTTGCCTTAGTCGATTTTTTGTCGATTTCAACAGGTGACACATGGCAGCATCTGTTGTGCAACATGCGAGGACACGTGGTAGCATCCGCTTAACTTATAAAAGCTTTAGATGCCTTTTGAGTGTACTGCAAAAGATGACACGTGGTGGCTTCTGCTATGGTTTAGAAACACTATAGATACACTTGAGACTCACTTGGATTCATGCGGATGAAGACACTTGTCGCGTTTTGCTTATCTTACAAGCGACACGCGACATCATCTGCAGCTCTTAGAAACAAAGTAAAATGGGGCTCGGTAGATGACACTTGGCAGCATCCACTGGGCTTTGACGGGCTTTTGTTTCGAGTTTTTTTACCTCAGTCACTTTTGTCACTGCCCTTCGCAAAGGCACTTGTCTCTTCGGCTTTGGGGCACTTCTTTGAACTTGCCATTTGAATCGACCGATTGAACTAACTTTGGTTCAAAGGTTCAATGGTTCATTCCTTCATTTCTATTTATTCAGTTGACTGCTTGAACTAAGCTCTTTGAAACAAACCGTGTTGAACCGACCGCTTTGAACCTGTTGACAGAAATGCTTAACTCTTGAAGCATGCTGACGTCATTGAACCTTCGAACCCGTTGAACCTTTTTTAGAATCGGGGTTCGATGGTTCAATGGTTCAATCCTTCTTTGAAACTTGCTGATGAACATTTTTGGTTGAACTAAGGCATTGAACTAGCCTCGAAAGCATCTAAGTGTTGAAGAAATTTGTTCTTTTGATTGACCTCGCCTATAGAAGCCTTTGAACATGTTGAACCTGTTAGTCCTTTAACTGAAATTGCTTTAATAATTTCCAATTTTGAAAGTTTAGAACAAATTTTTGAAATGGGGAGATATAATTTTGTCTTTGCAGGGTGAAAATAGCTCATATGTTGTCTCAAAAATGAGTGATATTTTTGGGAGACAACAGTTGGCTCCAGTTGGGGAACTTTCATCAATTGTAAAAAGAATTGAAGGGAGTAGAATCCAGAATCTCCAGTGTCTTCATGTGTACCATTGGGCTATGGAGTCATGTTACTTAGAAATGAAAGGCGTCAAAAACAAAAACAAACGAAACAAAACGAAACTAAAAACTACACAAATATACATATGTATAGATGAAATGATCTAGTACTTCAAGAATTGAAGTCTTTTAGATGCTGTCCACTGTGAGGTAGAGAAAAGAGTGTGCCATCTTGATACTTCAGCAGGAAGCTATTTTCACCATTGTGCTGATGGGTAATAAACGGGCCCCTCCAAAGGGAGTCAAACTTTCCATGCATTCCCTTTGGTTTTCTCTTTTTGTCCCACAACAAGACTTGATCTCCAACTTAGAAATCACGATTTTTTGCCTTCTGGTCGAAGAGTTTCTTCACCAGACTTTGATGGGCAGTGATTCGGTCCACCACCATAGTTCTCTGCTCGTCCAGCTCAATCAGGCACATGATCCTCTTATCAAAGGGGCTTTCATATGTCTGATCTTCAATTGCCTTAGCGAATTTCAACGCTGGCAATTTTAAAGTGATTGGTATCTCAGCATTGATACCACAAAGAAATTGAAAATGAAACATACCAATTGCTCTCTTTGGTGTGATTCTGTTTACTCATAGAGGATCAATCAATGCTATTGATTTATGCCATGTCCTTTGGCTGTCATCTGTCAATTTCTTGATGATAGTCATCAAGCTCTTATTGCTTGATTCAGCTTGTCCATTCCCTTGTGGAAAGTAATCAGAAGAATGGGAGTGTAATCCCATATTAAAAATAGAATTGTGTAATCTCCTAAGAAGTGAAACACGCTACATTGTCAGTAACAATTTTGGTTGGGACTTCAAACCTAGAAATAATATTCTCCTTGAAAAAATTGCACACTACTTCTGAAGTAGCATGCTTGGTTGGCATTGCTTCCACCCACTTGGTGAAGTAGTCAGTTGCTATAAGGACATAATCATGTCCAGCACTTGAAGATGGGTTTACAGCTCCAATAAAATCAATTTCCCATTGCTGAAATGGTTCCTCTATGACTATTGGCTTGAGAGGCAGGGCAACTAACTTGGGTCTTCCAACAAACTGTTGGAAGAGTTCACATTTTCTCACTCATTTATATGCATATTGGAAAAGAGTTGGCCAATAATATCTGGCTCACAGAATTTTATGGACAGTCACAAGAGCAAAAAAATGTCCTCCACAAGCTAGATTGTGGAAGGATTTCAAAAGTTGGCTTTGTTGCTATTTGTCTACACAGTGAAGGAATACTCCATCAAGGCTCTTCTTGTACAGGCCATTGTCCCAAAAGACAAAATTGGCAGCTTTCAATTTGATAGTCCTCCTTTCTTTGTAAGATAAGTGAGCAAGACACTCACTATAAGTAAGGAAATGAGCAATGCCTGAATACCACTCATTCGTAGTAGAGACAAAGAGGACTATCGGTATGTCTTCTATCTCTGCATTTTCATTCTCTATTTATTCTAGTTTGTTATCAACAATTAATTAGCATAGACATTTTTCATGTACCAGATTTGTTGGCTTGATGTTTAAATCTAACTCCTAAATCTTTGCAATTCAATTGTCTCTCTTTATTTCAAACTCTTGCTAAGTTAATATGGACTTGATTGTGGTGTCAGGAACCAAGGCAGTAGTGTGTGAATTCTGGATGTAGAAGCGGAAATGCTTGACTGCCTTCACCACTGCATAAGCATGTTTCTTCATATTCGAGTACTTCAGCTCATGGGCTTTGAGAAGGCAACTCATGAAAGAAATAGGAGATTCCATACCCTCTTTATCTTGTTGAACCAAAATTGTTGAAAGCGTGTGTTCAGAAGCATAACTGTATATGGTGAACTCTTTGTTATAGTCTGGACAAACTAGAGTTGGGGTGTGGGCAATGGCAGTCTTGATATCCTCAAATGCTAACTTACCTTCCTCAGTCCAGCTGAAGGTGGCCTTCCCTTTCATTATGTTTACAATGTGTCTAGTCTTCTCAATAAACTCGGAGATGAACCTTCGTAAGAAATTCACCTTTCTGAAGAAAGAGTGAACAACATTTTTACTTGTAGATAAGGTAAGCTCTTGAATAGACTTGACTCTATCTGAGTCAATCTTTATGCCTTCTTTGGACACAATATGTTCAATTTTTTTTCCTATGTTACTCCAAAAATAGACTTTTTAAGGTTCAAAAAAATGTCATTCTAGCAACAACGCTCCTGCACTTGTTGCAAATGGCGTATATGATCATAACGATGCTTGAAAAATATGGTTAAGTCATCAAGTTATACCACAATGAACTTACCCATCTCATTCTTGAAAGTAAGGTCCATTGCTCTCTGAAAGGTGGCGCCAGCATTTATCAAGCGAGAAGGCATCCTTCTATACATAAACGTGCTCCAAGGAGGGGTGAAGGCAGTCTTGTGTTGGTCTACTTCACCAATTTCACCCTTATTATATCCTGAGAAGCCATCTAGCATTGATAACATCTCCAAACCAGGGACTGTCTGAAGCATTTGATACATGATTGGCAAAGAATAGTTATCCTTCAAAGATGACTGATTTAGATTCTTGAAATTCACACAAATGCAAATTTCGCCATTCTTCTTCCTTACAAGCACTATGTTTGCAATCCATGTGGAATGATGGATTGGAAAAATGATTCTAGCATTTAACATTTTTTGTATTTCAGACAGAATAGTACCTGATATCTTTAGATTGTATTGTCTGAATTTTCGCTTATAAGGCACTGAGTCAGCGTTGAGAGGAATGTCATGACGAATTTCATCCAGCCTGAGAGATTTCAGGTCATCATAGAAATATGCTAAGATGTCCATGTATTGGCTGAGCAAAGTGGTGAACTTGAACTTCTATTTTTGAGTGCAACACTTACCAATGTTAACCATCTTGAGATTTTCTTCAGTAGTCAGATTTATTTGATCAAATCCCTGAGAGGAGCTTGAATCTGTTTGCTGTTGTTTGACGAACCTATCATGCTTGTCAAACAGTTTTTCAAGGGAAACCAAGCCTTTAAAAATTTTATTCCCTTTGAGTTGTAAGAATTATTCATTTGCATCTGAACTTGATTCAGGAGTTGGTTCACACTTATGAGGTTCACTGCCTTCAAAATGCAATTGTTCAGAGTTGTCTTTTCGTTCCAAGAAGGCAATGATTTGGTGATCATCATTGAATACTTGCCAATGATCAGCATTGTTAGGCACACTTGGTCTAAAGACCAGCTCAATAGTGTACTTATTTTCTGTAAAGTCTGAATGAAGAACTAAGAGTTGCTAAAATAATTAGTGTATTAGCTCGATCATTGAAATCTCTAGGTATGACAGATATGTTGAAAGCATCAAAGCTTTCAATTTGGTCCCAGACTAGATTGTGGTAGTTGCGCAATCTTTCATTTTTGATTTGATACAAGTTCTTTACTTGACAAACCACTAGTTCAGCATCTCCTTTGGCATGAAGGAGCTTAATGCCTTTGTCTCGAGCAACCTTCAATCCAAGCAATAGAGATTTGTACTCAGCTGTGTTATTGGTGTTGCTAAGTTGTAACTTATATGAGTAAAGAAAAATATCTCATTGAGGTGATTCAACACAATCTCGACTCCTGAACCGATAGAGGAGCAGCAGCCATCGAATCCCAGCGTCCATACCTCATTAGACACTGATTTTTTTAGATTTTTTTCATTAGAGAGGGAAGATCCTTCTCCATCTGTATTGCAACCTACCAATTCTTCTGCTGTTCAAGCTGAACTAGTTTTCAGGTTGACACTTTTAAGAGCTTTATCAGATGCTTCATGAACTTCATCTATAGATAGAAAATAGTTATCCATGCCTGAAGACTCAAATAAAATTTGAGTTTCAGGCGCTGATGTTTGAGTGACAATATATTTTGATTCATTTTCAGGAAGCAGCGTCTACATGATGCCTTTGACAGGGATCCTCGCTTCAGACAGGTCCATGCTCAATTCTCTACCAACATCCTTGCAAAATTTTTGTCTTAACAGAATACCATAGGATGTTGGGATATCAGCCACCAGAATTGTCATCTTGATTATTTTGTCTAGAAAGGCTGCAAATGCGAATTGGCCGTGTTTGATTTGTCCCAGCAATGGTACTTGTTTGTTCTCCATGAAGAAACATCTCCTAAATGTCTTGGTCAGTGTGAGATCAAGAGATTCTATCACTTTGGCAAGCATGACATTATCAGATGCACCTGAGTCTATGATGCAGTTGCTCAGCTTGTGACCATTTATCAACAAAGAAACATAAAAAGGTTCTATTTTTCTAAGAGCAAATGGAGGAGTAATGACAAAATTGTTTGAGATGGACATGTTCTTTGGGGAATCATGAGTTACCTTCTTAGCATCTTATCTTGCAGGGATGACCTTATTCTTCACACACTCAACTAACCTATCTAGCTGCTCATGATTAGATTGTAAATATTCAAACTCAGTCATTTAAATTTTGGTTTTCTTGACATGATCAATTATGTCAAATGACTGAATTAGACTACGAACAGAAGAAAATAATTCAACTTTCTGGTTTATAAAAAGGGGAGGACTGATTTACGAAATTGAAGTTAAAGGTGAAGGTAAACTTGATGTACTTACTTTTTTGGTGATCACCAAGTTTTTTGACTAAAAAAGTAGGGTGGCTCCCAGCTTAGCAATTGAAATTGATGATTGAGGTTGGTCCTCTGTCTTCCCTTTATCAGCTTGCTAGGTTGATTGGTTCTTGGACTGAGTGAACATAGCATATGATCCATCAAACGCTTCTCTTTTACTTTTGGGTTCATCCTGGTAATTCAGGAAACCAATGTTGGAGTCTCTAGCTGATTCTTTTTTATTTTCTACAAAGAGATCAGCATCATTTTTTTGACTCAATTCAAGTTAGAAAGAGAAATCTGATTCTGCTTCAAGATATCCCATTGCTGAATTAGCTGGGGTGCTTCAATGGCAAGTTTCCCTTGTGAGGGAGGAAGACGATTTAGTTGCCCTTGATTCTTGGCAGCATTGCCCTAATACGGCTGATTTGAAAATATCCTCCTTGACATATCTCTATATGGAGCATAAGACATTCCTTGCGCCATTTTCTTTTTGAGAGCAAGCAACTCATTTGCCAACTTTTGCACCATTGGATTAGTAGTGCTTGTAGATGGATATTCAGAAGATGATGAGGGTCTATTTCTATTAAGATCTTTTTTTATCTTTCTTGCCAAAATGAGATCATTTTCTACTTCAGTGGCTAAATTTTGAGTTGCAACAAGGTCTATTTGACCATCACGTCTCAAAAAAAAACTCACTTCAAATTGCTGAGAATTAATGAAGAAACATTTGAAATTCTCAGTTGTAGGTCAAGTAATTACAGGGATCTTGTTCCTCAGTTTGTCAAACTTGGCTATGAAGTCCCTCATTGGTTTATGATGCTCCTTCTTCATCTGTGTGAGTTGAGCCAGAAGGGCATGTGCATCTTTTGCAGATTTAAATCTAGCTTCAAACTTGGCTTTAAGGGTGTTCCAGTCAGTTACTGACCAACATTGTAGATGGTAAAACCAATCTGCAGCAGCGCCTTGTAAAGTTTTCACAAACGGTCTGACTGCCACGTCTTCAAATTCCACTCCAATTACACCACAGGCTATGCTGAAGGCTGCAATATGTTCATCAGGGTGAACTTTTCCATCACCATAGAACTTGGAGAAAATCTTCTTTGAATTGCGTGGAAGCTCATGTAGAGGTGGAGTAAGATTGAGAGGGCCAAAAAAATTATCCTAGGGACCTTGAACTGCCATTGTATGACTATGAAAAGGAGAAATAACAAATCTCAGAGGGGTAATTATTGGCAAAGCTTTATTAACAGCAGAAGTGGATGCTTTGTTTGGTAATGGAGACCTGACTTTAGTAAGAGGAAAACTCATAGTTCGTTGGAGACGAGATGGTGAAGGAGACAAATCAAAATTACTGTGTTGCACTAACTCGAATACAGAACCAACAATATCTTTAGCCCTTTGGCTTCATGTGTACCTTGGATCTCCCAGATTGTGAAATAAAAATGAAAAAAAATTGGCACTGCTTCAGCTTGAAGCTTGAGGCTTTAAACTGCACGTTCTTTTCCAGTAGATTTAGTTTACAAACCAGATTATATAACAGAAATGGATAAAGATGGTAAGGCTATAATGATAATGGGTAAGAAGTGGAATGGAGTTTCAATATGAAGTTTGAGGCTTCAAATTGCACAAAATTATTGGTGTCCCTAGCGGAGTCACCAAAAACTATTGGGTGAATATTGTCAATCAGCGTACTGATAAATAAAAAAGGTCTGATCAACCACAACAGAAAGATTGATCGGTCAAATGTGTAGGTTTACCACATCAAAAGGAGACTAATCTCTCCTCTCATCAAGGGGAGGTTCCTTGTAGATATGCAAAATCTATATATATATATATAAACAAAAAATAACACTCAAGAGTAGGATAAACCATTCATCTCTCTTTTTTCAGAGATGATGTGCACAAATCAAATGAAAAAACCTGATGAAATGACAAAAGACACTCCTCTTTCAGAAGTGTTGTGCAGCAAACAAAAGAAATCTTTATGGTGATGACAAGTAACTGTAACGGAGTATAGTAACACAACAGGATGAAATGAGGCACAAAGTCTCCACTTCAACTGCCAAAGAGTGAAATACGAAAAACAATGAGGGCACAAAGTCGTCTCAAGGTCTTTTACACAAACAAAAAATAAACACACATTGAAGACAATTATGACAGCACAAAATCTGAAAGTAACTGGCTTCAAGACACCTTCTTTGTCACCTCTACGAGCTCTGTTTGTTAAATTGCATAAACAAGAATACATTTAGGAAATAGACATAAGAACAATTTCCTAGAATGATACAAGCTATGACAGCACAATGTCTGAAAGTAACTTGCTTTCTGATTCAAACAATGAAATATGATGAACAATCTAAGCTCAAAGTCTCAGCAATGCCCTTCAATTTGGGCGGAGTTTTGTTTCTGATAACAGAAATATCCCTTTAAAACAATAAGAGAGAGTCCAATTTATAGCCCTCTAAGAAAGACTTGGGAACAGTAACACATCATGTTGCATTCAATATATTTTAATTTTTTTCAAAAAGATATGCTGGAATCGGGCGTATTTGCCCATTTGCTTTTCTCAATGCAGAGGAACGAGTCACGCTATTGAATGTTTGTGTCCTCCAATGTCTACTTGGCAGTCTGTTTCTAGAAACATATTTCATGCGTGGATATTTCTGGTCTTCTTCATCGTTCCTCCTTTCTTGGCTATTGAATCGGGTCTTTGGTTCAATTGGATCCTTGGTTCAATCGTTTCTCTGCTCTTTGGTCGCTTCTCGTTGATCTTAACAATTGACACATGGCACGTTCTGCTGCAAAACAGATCGGGACACTTGGCAGTGTTTGCGAGACTTTGAGAGACGCTTCTTGAAAGAAGCTTTGAAATTTATAAGAAACTCAAGATGCGGATACAAACACTTGTCGTGCTCCGTAGAGTTATAACAGGATACGTGGCGGTTTCTGTTAAACTCTGAGAAACACCATAGAGATCAACGGAAGTCATTCGGATTCACATAGATGATGACACTTGGCACACTTCGCTTACTTCAGTAGCTCACTGGGGGCCCACCATAGTCCTTACTTAATAAAGAGACCAAAGGAAGAAAATGTAGATCTCAACACGTGGCAGCTTTCGTCGAGTTTTGTAGATGACACGTGGAAGTTTTTGCTGAAACTTGATAAGGGACACGTGGCGACTTTTCGAGCTTTTATTTCCTCGACGGGTTTTCTATTTCAGCGGACTTTTTCTTCGAACAAAAAGTCCGAAGGAATTCTTTCGGATAATTTGTCCGAAGGAAATCTTCCTTCGCTTTGTTTCTGTTTTCCATTGGGTTTTCTTCCCAAGTGAATTCCTTCGGACAAAAAGTCTGAAGGATTTTTGCCTTAACCATTTTGCCGTGGGAACTTTTCCAAAGGAATTCCCTGTGTCCGCCTTTGCTCGCTGCCCTCCACAAGGGCACTCAGCTTGGTTCAATGTCCTTCGCAAGGGTACTTTGCTTTTGGCTTTGCCTTAGTCGATTTTCTATCGATTTCAACAGGGGACATGTGGCAGCATCTGTTGTATAATAGGCGAAGACACGTGGCAGCATCCGCTTAACTTATAGAGGCTTTGGATGCCCTTTGAGTGTACCGCAAAAGATGACACGTGGTGGCTTCCGCTATGTTTTAGAAACATTATAGATACACTTGAGACTCACTTGGATTCATGTGGATGCGAACACTTGTCGCGTTCCCCTTATCTTACAAGGGACATGTGGCAGCGTCCGCAGCTCTTAGAAATAAAGTAAAATGGGGCTCGACATATGACACTTGGCAGCATCCCCTGGGCTCTGACGGGCTTTTGTTTTGAGTTTTTCTTGCCTTAGTCACTTTTGCCACTTCTCTTCACAAAAGCACTTGTCTCTTCAGCTTTGGGGCACTCCTTTGAACCTATCGTTTGAACCAACCGATTGAACCAACTTTGGTTCAATGGTTCAATGGTTCATTCCTTCGTTTCTATTTATTCAATTGACCGCTTAAACTAAGCTCTTTGAAAGAAATCGTGTTGAACCGATCGCTTTGAACCTGTTGACCGAAGTGCTTAACTCTTGAAGCTTGCTGACGTCATTGAACCTTCGAACCCGTTGAACCTTTGAACCTTTTTTAGAAGCGAGGTTCGATGGTTCAATGGTTCAATCCTTCTTTGAAACTTGCCGATGAACATTTTTGGTTGAACCAACCTCAAAAGCATCTAAGTGTTGAGGAAATTTGTTCTTTTGATTGAACTCGCCTATAGAAGCCTTTGAACCTATTGAACCTGTTAGTCCTTTAACTGAAAAAGCTTGAATAATTCCCAATTTTTAAAGTTTAGAACAATTTTTTGAAATGGGAAGAGATAATTTTGTCTTTGCAGGGTCAAAATAGCTCATATGTTGTCTCAAAAATGAGTGATATTTTTGGGGGACAACAGGTACGAATAATTTCTTTGAATTATATGCTCTCAAGTTACTCCTAAAGACTGCTTAGGACTACAATATCTCAATATTACAAGCTATGGGGGACTCACAGGTGGTTATAAATTGGATGATGATGGTTAATATAATGTAGAACCTTCTCTTGACTCCACTCTTTGATTGAATTAACCATATGACTGAGGTTTTCACCATGGTTTCATACAAACATGTTTATTGTGAACTCAATTCATTTGCAGACTTGTTCAAAGGTCTTCTTTTGGAAATTGGACAGTGGGTGAAGATGGAGACTAAGGATGACGTTCCTTAGCCTCCCATCTATGGCAACTTTTATGATACATAACTGGTTATTCTTGATTGCTTTGGCTCTGTAGTTGGGTCCTCTCTATTCTTTTGTTTTGGGAAGTTCTTTGGGTTTTGTTTTGTGCTAAGGGTTCTTCATTTGTTTCATATGTTTCCTAGTTCCATTGATTGATGTCCAGTGTGTGACGTCAACGGTTTTGGACAGCTTAGTAGTGGTAGTGCCAAGCTTAATATTTTTGATCTTTGGTCAAGGATGGTTTGTTGCGCTTTTTGGCAGTGTGGGTGATCGAGCTTGTTTGTGGGTCCCTTGACTTTATTACCTTTTCTTCTTGTTATGGTGATATCACTTTTTGCGTTTGATCAGCATGGTGGTTTTGTTCATATTTTGCACTTACTTGCTCTCATCCCATCTATTGATGAACTATGGTGTTCGGGTTTTCTTCGATCCTTTTGTTGTTTTTTGCCATGTTCCCTTTTGGGTCCCTTTGGTCTTCATTTGGGGGGTTGTTTGGGCTCTTTGGAACTATTGGTTTTGGTTCCTTGTCAAAGTTTTATGCATCTTCTTGACGTAATTTTTTCCGATGAATAAAGTTATGATTTTTTCTTTAGAAAAAAAATAAGCCAAGCAATGGCTTTTCCATTCACATTCAAGATGTCCATATAACTTCCGATGAGACTCTTGAGTTATTAACTACAAGACAAAAGCATTCCTACAGCGACACCTAGGAATAAGCAAATATTATATGCAATAATATTACAGGCCTTGACCCCAATCTGCCAATGTTCTTGGGCCTTTGCCCCAGTTTCTCTGTAACTCCCTTTCCATACATTCTTCCTCACCTCCTCCCCTTAGTTGATCTCAAGGAGATGTTGTGCTCATCCTCAAGGAACATACTTGAAAGTGTAATTTACCCCTACTATGAAAGAGACGTTGTATGGTTCTTCTCTTCTGATGAAAGCAATGAATTGATTTCCAACCTCTACTGTTGCAATCTGATTGGCATTGTGTGCGGACTATCATGCTTATGCTATGGTGTTCGTCTCATAGTCTTTCTTGATGAAACTCTTCAATGATGTTCTCTTATTAACATTGGATATGATCATATGCATTTGCGATGCTTTACTAGTATAATCCATTAATACTCTTCATATGATGTTGCATCTTCCTCTCCAATGAAAGAGATAATGCCCTCCTTTTCCTCCTCGGAAAGAGATGGATCATTTGCCTCTCATTAAGTTGGTTGTTCCAACCTTTGCTCTCTACTGCAATTAACTAATATGTCATGGTCCCACTATGTTTCCTCAACAATGGTGGCCACCCATGGTTGTTCCGTGATGATTTTCTACTGGTGGAATTACTTCCCCAATGTTGTCCATTCACGATGATGGAGCTATTTGTATCTCTTACTCCTTACAGAAAGAATGATGCTTTATCACTTGTGTCTTACTCATTTAGTAAGCCAAATGAGATGTTGTCACAACTTGTTTATTAGCTGAGACAATGTTTTACAACATCTTGTGTTGTCTACAGAATCTACAATGGTTGCTATTACATTCTTTACTCCTAGTACCACAAATTGATATATAGGAAGCATATCATTATAACAATTATTGAAGTGCACACATACATGTCACACCAACTGAATGATGTTGGAATGATTCTTCCACAACTACAATTACTTGCTTGTTTGCATTACAATAATTGTGAGGAGAGAATTTATGCAAATTACAACAATGGAATTGACTCAAAGCAAATACTTAACCATAATTTTGATGCTTTTGCTGCTATAAGTTGTTGTCCAACCTCATGCTCTTGTTGCTAGAAGTTGTTGTCCAACCCCATGCTCTAGTGTCCTTACTTGTTATCTCCAAGTGGATCCGTTGTGCCATGCTCACCTATGATGAGCCTAAGGCTTCCCTTAGTTTCTCATTCAAGTGGTGTTAGTTTCCTACTTTCTCTATCAACAAATGGAAACATGCATGCTTTGAAGATAGAAACTAAAATGCTACCCAGTGCCTATATATTGAAATCAAATCAACATCTTCTTTTTTTCAATTCATGCAAATACTCAATTCAAAAATAAAATGAAGTACCCTTACCACTACTTGTTTGCAATGGTGATGAGGGGCCATGTGAGAGGATTAATCTCATTGACTCTAGTGTTTTGGTAGGCTCGTCTTCCCCTCTTGTTTGTGGTTGCCCATTCTTCGATTTGCCATTCTTTGGGTGAAGATGTGGATGGAGTTTCCAACATTTTCCACTCAAATGTCCACTAACCTTGCAATGAGTACAAAAATCATTAGAATTGCACATGCTCATATCAAGTGGTTTCTCACCTCCTCGGAATGTGCCTCGATCTTTCATTTCTTGCTTCCTTGAAGAGTGGATTCTCTCTTTACCATCTCTTCTAAAGAGTTTGGGCTCCTTAGTGATGGATTCTTTTCTTATTGGGCTGCCCCCATGCTTGCTTCTCTTCTTCTTGGACTTGCAAGTGGTGAAGTTGGTGAAGTGTAATCTCCCCATTTTCTCTTTTCTTTTGCATCATGTGGATGGAAAAGTAATGCACTTCCCTCTTCTGCATGACTTGTTGGTTGCCCTCACTTTGGAAGTGCTTCTTTGTCCTCTTGAGGTGGACTCGTGATTTCTTCTTCTTGTCTTGATTATTGCTCACTCTTTAGAGACATCCTACAATCATCTTGAGGCTTCACAAAAACGATGTGAGAAACATCTTTACCTTCTTAAGATGGCCCTTGGTGTGTAGATAGTATGAAGTCCTTCTTGGAAGCTTCTTTTGTTGGAGTCATGTTAGAGCATTCCCTAATCTCTAGTTTACCATACCTAAGGCATTCATATTGAGGTGTTTCCTCAACCATGATGGGATTGATGCTTCTCTAACCATCCTTGTCAATCTCTCGTCCATCATAATCCATTTTCATTAACAACTTAGAGCCAATACTCTTAGTATGTTTTTCAAAATTGCTAATGGATTCTTTCATTCGGACAATGGAAGAAACAACATGTGATGGAGGCTTACCATGCATACATTGGTTTAAGCATCTTTGGTAGAGTTTGGTCCCCTTTTCTAGATAGATCCTTCTCTCCTTTCTACTCCTTCAACATCTTGTTGGAGCTTTGCCAACAATTCCTCCTTTACCAACAATTCTTGTTGCAACTCTTCCATGATTCCCATTATAAACTCCCTAAGGCTGGATCATGTAGCTTGCAAGTACTCATTCTCTATTTCCAAATGTTGCACATACCTTCTCAGCTCTCCATTCTCTTCTTGGACCTACAAGTGGTACTCGTGGAGTTCCCAAGTCTTCTTCTCAATGATCTGGTTGTGGTTGGTCTATGCAACTACACATTCTTACAACATTTTATCAAAGAACTTTGCATTTGTTTTACACACAAACTTGTATGTGTTAACAACAACCTCTACAAGTCACAAAGAACCTGTTGCCTTCAATAATTTTCCAAGGGCATGGAGCCTTAATAAAAAACTAAATTAAACAAATTTATTACTCATAATGTAGTTACTTGAATTCCCTAAATGACAACATATTAGAGTGTGTTTAACATGGATTTAATTGAGTAAGATTACTTGGGAACCATACACAACTAAAATGAAAAGGAAACAAACACCCAACACAAAGGTTTTAACCTATAAACCCCATTGCTAGGGAAAATCAGCTAGAAGTGGCCACTACACGTCTTCTTGATCTTCCTTCAATGAGTGAGTCAATTATAAAGAGCTCATAGAGCATACAACTCACACTCTCTGATGTCTCATATCTTCTTTATGTTTTGATGGAAGAAATACAAGTACCTTAGAGCAACACAGTCATGGTTGATTGTTCACTCAATGCTACTCTCCTCAATGTACTCCTACACTCTTTTGGATCTTTGATCCATGCTCACTAACGAAACATCGATCACCAATGTAGAACTGCTCAACTCACACCCCTCTTATACATCTGGGGATGTCTTTTTGATGTCCACAGTTTCATGAAACATCTCCATGATAAGGCCATTCAAATCATCCTATTAAAATGATCGTTCAACTTCCTTAGGCAAAAGTGTCGCTTCTCAGAGATTGGTGGGTTTGAAACCCAATCGTTGATGAAGGTGGCGATTTCACAACCGCCCCCTGCAAATACCAATAGTTTTATCTATGCTAATTTCTAAGCCTTGTACTTTGACTAGAACCGAATCATTAGTGTTTGTTGAAGTTCTAATGATTATATTGGATCTTTACATATCACTCTTTGAGTTGTTATACCCTCTTATGCATATGGAGATGTCACTTCAAAGTCCCTCAGGTTCTTGAAACATCATGCATGAGAAGACCATTCAAATCAACACCTTAAACTCACTGACAATTTTCTAAGGCAAAATTACCGCTTTTTGAAGATTGGCAGGGTTGAAACCCAATGCAGGAGGCGGTCTCACAACCACCTCATGCAAATACCAGTGGTTTTGTCACCATTCATGAAATGCTCATTTCTGAGCCCTCTACTTTGACTTGAACCAAATCCTTGGTGTTTATTGGGGTTCTAATGATTATACTAGATCTTTACATATCACTCTTTAAGCTACTATTGTACCTTGAGGTGGACTTGCTTGATCCTCTTAATGAATTTGATGCCTTTGTTTGCCTCTTTATGTTCTACTTGTTCACATTTTTTGTGTTGTCCATAAACAACATCAAAGGATGATGGAAGCAAATAACCAAAATGAGTTTCAAGAGAAGACTTCTAGGTGGATGTATGCAATGCTCTATTATACGAGTGTTAAATGTATGCACATTGATCATTCCAAGACATTGGATACCTTCTTATATGCCCCTTAAAAGTTGAACCAAAATTCTATTAGTTGCTTTGGTTTTCCCATCCATTTGTGGATTGAAAGTGGTTGATTACTTCAACTTGGTATCCAACTTCTTCCATAAAACCTTGAATCGATACAATGGAGTTAGGAAAACCAAAAGGAACCCATACATTTGAGAAAAAACAATTCAGTTGCTTCATGGCCTTTGATGGTCTTCTTACAAGGCACAAGTATGCACATTTTAATAAAGTTGACAACTACAAACAAACAATCATGAACTTTTTTTGACATTGGTGATTCTCCAAAAAAATCCATGGATATGCATTCGCATGGTTTATTGGGTACTAGAAATGGCACATACAAATGAAGCTTCCTATTACTGGGCTTACTTGTACTACAAGGAACAAACCCTCTAATAACTTGAAAACTTGATCTTGCATCTTGGGCCAATAGACACACCTTTGCAAATGAGCTATAATCATTCCAACACCAAAATAATCATTCCATCACCAAAATAGTCAGAAACCTCTAATGAATGCACCTTTCTAATGAGCTCAACTGCTCCATCTTGTGGAATGCATAGCTTGCCCACCTTGAAGATGGAAATCAGTGTTATCTTCTAAATCTACATTCGGATTACTCTTCAATTGCCAATATACCTCTATAAAATTTGCATTGTTCCAGTAATTTGATCCATATACCTCATGGGTGTATGGAACAATCTTTATGATTATGCTAATGACTGAATTTGTTTTCATTGGAGGTTTAGAGAGCATGTCAGCGACTTTCTTTGTGATGCCTTTCTTGTAATTTATCGCCAGATGGAATTGTTACAAGAACCCCCATTAATCTAAAATGCCTTGCTTTCTGAAGTTTAGATCCAGTTTTGAAATATTGCAATGGTTGATGATCACTATGGATGATTGTTTCCTTGACAAGAAGATGGTGCTTCCACTTCCTTATTGCTTGCACTAAAGAATAGAGTTTTTTGTCATAGGTTGGATAGTTCATAACTGCCCCTCTCAACAATTCAGAGGGGTAACAAATAGGCTCTTCCGTAGCATTAATATCACATCCATAACATACTCACTTGCATCAATTTCAATCTCAAATGTTTGTTGCAAATTAGGCAAAGTTAAAATTGGAGCAATGATCTTTTACTTCAAAATGTCAAAAGCTATTTGCTGATTTTTACCCCAATGTAATCTCTTCCCACTTGTTGTGTTGGTGTGAAGAGGAGCGGCAATAGAAGAAAATGATGCTACGAACTTCTTCAAGTATTGCACAGCGCCGATGGAGCTCCTTGTTTTGATCACGGTAGTTGGTTTTGGCCATAGTTTAAAAACTTGTACTCAACAATTACTTGGTAGCCTAAAATTATGACCCGTACTCGAGACTCGGTAATTACTCAACAACTTTATCACTACTTAAAAAAATATAAATTCATAAAATAAACTAAAATGCTACTTTATCCTATGCAATAGCAATAAATCACAAAATCTGAGCAAAAAACCCTAGCAAAATGTGAAATCAAAGCAAGAACCCTGGAAAATCATGAAATCAGAGCAAAAACCCTAACAAATCACAAAATTAGAGAAAAACCCAAGAAACTTGTGAAATTAGAGCAAAAAAACCTAGCAAATTGTGAACCCAAAGCAAAAAACCTAAAAAAATTGCCAACTCAGAGCAAAAACCCAAGCAAATTGCAAAACCAAAGAAAAAATTTTAAAAAATCATGAAATGGGAGCAAAAAATAAAGCAAATCAAGAAATCAAAGCAAAAACCCTATGAAATTACGACTGAATGAGCAAAATGACATTTTGTTGCTGAAGATTATAAAATCTGAGTAGAAGCGAATTATTTGCAATTTTTGGCAAGTAATTCCAGGTAATTACTCACCAAACCCTGAGAATAATTACCTGCTAATCTTTTTGCGCTATAGTAGCCAGTTACTCGACTGGGAAAAAAATGCCGTTTTACCTCGAATTTCCGCCGAGTACCCAATGGTTTTAATATTGAGGTCTTGGTAGCTTTAGAATTAGCTCATTTTTTGTCAGATCAATCCTGAGTTGTCCTCTTCCAACCACATGCCCAAGATACACCAATGATTGATCCAGGTGGATTGACGTCCGTAGTAATGCCAAGTTCATCCTCATGGCTTGGGGCAACCGCGGAAACACTTCGGTGGTCTCCACAACTTCAGGGGGAACTGCATCATTGAAGTCCACTACATATCACCACTACTGCTCAGTTCGGCCTATGCCAACAACATACTCTCTTCCGGACTTAGCACCCACGTGCAAAGTTTCACCTTTTGCAACTGCAATTGCGTTATCACACACTTCCGATAGTGTCAATTCTAAGTAAACCTTAGTGTATGAAATATATTGCACATCTCGCTTTGCGCTAACTGCAACAACATCCTCTCTTGTATTGAGACGCATGTGTCAATCCGCAGCACCTAGTTCTGCTCTTGTATTATCGCACAGTTGGCAGTAGCAAACCTGATGACCCTTCGGTAGAAGACTGTTATTGCTTAGTTTGCTCTATGCTAACGGTAATAGCACCCCCTCGTGGATTGATGACTACGTGTCAATCCACACCACTCAACTCCTCAACTGCATTACTGCTCCCTTCTAACAGTAATGGCAATTAGTGGCACCAACCGTTAGAGATGATGAGCCACACATGGAATAGTTGTAATGGCTCTCAGTCCTCTTGACATGTATTTTTATTTATACATATTTGTAACATGCCGCAGATAAGGAGTAGAGAAGAATATGAGATAGTAGCCATATATCTTTCTCAAGAGTTTGCCATGTACAGAACCAACAAATAAATAAATGCATTTATTATTTGAGTTATATATCCCTTGTCTATTTTGCACTCTCTCTCTCATTTTATAGCTTCTGCATCCACATATAACTCGATCAAACCTCGTATGAAGGTTTGTTCTCCAGTTCACCTCCTAAATGGTATCAGAACAGTACATTTCATTCTTGCATGACCTATCAAACACGATTAGAGTATTTGAGCCTCGGTGTCAAACCTTAAGATCCATCAGAGTACCTACCAAACCGTTTTGAAAAGATGGCCAAACCAATGCAAGAGTAGATTCACACCTTGATCAAAGTTGAGATTGGAGAAACACTCATGGAACAACATAAATTTATGTTCACCCAATTTGTATAAGTCTTTGAACGGGCAATTCCTTTGGCCTCATCATCAGGGAAAGCTTTTGGTAGTTGAGTTCCCCTTACGTTTCAAGTAAATCTAGGCATTCTTGTGTTTGAGGGTAAAATTAATGCAGACATAGTAGATCCCTGGTTAGAACAATTATATTCCTATTTTTTCATTAATGATTTTCTTGATAAAGAAAAAATCAAGATTGCACTTTTTAAAGTTTCTTCCCCTGTCAAGAAGTGGTGGCAAGCATATTCTTTGCAAGAAAAGACCACATAGAAGATGAATCTCCCTGAAATGAATTCCAAAAAGCCTTCAAGGGTGAGTATTACCCTGAAGATATCTATGATGATCGCTACATGCATTGGTCACAACTAGGGCAAGGCCCAGACCAGTTAATCCAAGCTTACACCAATACTTTCCACATTTTCTATGTAAGACTGGGATCTTTTTGAAATGGAGCAACATTGCACCCTCAAATATTGTAGTGGCTTACAACCATCCATCCAATCCAGGTTGAAGCTGATCAAAATCAAGATGATGGGAGAGGCCTATCGTTATGTGGCAACCATAAGTAGGAGACAACCTCCACGCCAAAGCACACACCTACTTCAGAGAAGAGCAAACCATGTAACCCAGGGAAATGGTGCGACAAACACAAAAGTAGCAGCCACTCCAATGCAGAGTGCCATGCCCAAAAGACCTTGCTTACACTGATAGAAGTAGATGATGATGTCAAGTGCTCCGAAAAAATCATTGACACAAACCCTAACATTATGGTCAGTATCGCACAAACAACCCCCTTAGCAACAGACGTTGAAGCAAGATGCATGCTCCATTCACAAATGTGGGTACAAGGGCAACCACTGGATTTTTTGATCGATGGTGGTAGCATGAAGAACCTCATTTTCATAGTAACCGTCAAAAGACTGAATCTACCAACCATGCCTCATCCACAACGTTACAAATTGTGATGGTTTAGTTCTTGCAACCACCAACATAAACGCATCACTCTTTAATGTTGCTTTTCATATGCTTTTCATCCATTTAAGGAATATTTAGTATGTGATGTAGCCTCCATTGATCTTTGTGATGTACTCTTTGGACATCCTTACATGCATAGTCGCAAATGCATGTACAGTGCCAATGTCACAACCCGATTTCACCATATAATTTATAACCTTTAATCCATGGATTAATATGGTTATTAGTTTATTATTATTGCTTTGATTTGAGCTTTATGACATACATTATTATGGGACAGTGATATTGTTGATTAGTATACATTATGTGATAGTTGTATTTTATTATTCTGTACATTGAGAATGTATATTTGTTAGTATCGCATCATTGGTTGATATATATGATGACTTCGATTAACTACCTACTTGTTACGAGGTGGATGCAGAATTGATTCTACCCTCAAAGCATGACGAGTGAGAGCATCATCAGAGAGAATGGAGTAGAAGGGATGATTGAGGGATGACAGAGAAATTGTTAGTGGTGTTACACGCACGCACATTAGATTTTAAATGTTATATACATAAAATGTTAGTGTGTGGTTATGGTAATCTTGTTTGTGATCATATTTGTATGTAGATTTAATTTTTGATTACATAAGATTCATTTACTTATAATTGTCTAGATTTTCAAGAATAAATCAAGGAAATAGATATTAAATTGCTTTATATGACTAATAATCAATTATACAGATGGAAACAATTAAAAATCTATCCATTAGTTAAATAAATATCTTTATTTTAATTGCTTTCAAGGAGTTTAAAATATCCTAGAATGCTAACTTTGAGTTAAGTTGATCTAAACTAATTTTGAACATCATGCATGAAACTAAGCGATATCAACTAGAAATTGGATATCAATGGTTTAATTATTAAACGTAGAACTATGACACATTAAATAAATTAAATGTTTTAAATATTATTTATGAAAGTTGAATTAAGGAAGAGTACAACGTTTTGAGGAGATAATTGTTGTTAGTAAAATTAAAAAGAGTATTAAAAGATGCCACACATGGGTGGAATCTAAGCGATCTAACATGCAGAGAGAAAGAGCACAACAGATTGAAGGAGGATAATTTTATAAATTTATAGGAGCTTGAAACTTGGATACAGATGGAGATGGGAAGAGAAATATAGCATGGAAAAAGGAGAAGAAACAAGAGTAAGGAGAAGGAACATAGTGCATCACAAGAGAGAGAAGAGATATCGGTTTTATCAGCTCAGCTTGAAAGCATTTTAGAGGTAGGTTATGTAATTATATTTTTGTAAATAGATATGGTTTATATTCTCTGCGATATCTTTTGAACGAATCTTATTTGTTATACCAGAAATATATATTTTGAACAGTAACGCATCTTAAATAAATTTGAAAATAGGAGCAGCTTCATAATTATGTCTTTCCTAACGTATACCTCAAAATCCTAGCATCCTACATTCATGAACAGCGTCTTAAATTAATTGGACTGCGTAATACTCTTTTGTTACCCTTTGAACAACACTCAAAGTATATATTGGCAAATTGTTTAAACTTTGAGTTGTGTTTTGCTTCTTTGACTACGTCTTACTCCCGTAGATCTACACCTATGTCAAGACACAAATTCCAAGTTGAATAAAATACGTTGAGTATTATATTAAATGATTGCATACAACTTGAATTGAGCAGCGTTTCATTATATTTTTATGTGCAGTGCTTATATATGTAGGGTTGCGTTCTTATTACCATGCGTATATTTATAATATATATATGAGTCTTATTAATACATATGGCCAACACTTTATCGCAAAGTTTGTGTTTTATTCTAATAAACATGCATCTCATTTTATTAGGCCTGCATTTTATTTTATAGGTCTATGTTCCACATATGTAGAACTGTGTCTCATTCATTGTGGGCAGCGTCTAAAATTATATGGTCAATGTCTTTAATAATACAGGGTATGTTTTTATTCTGGATTGCATTTTATTGCAACGTTGAGTCATTTATTTGCAACGTTGAGTCTTTTAATTGCAACACTGAGTCATTTATTTGCAACGCTGAGTCTTTAAATTGCAACGCTGGGTCCTTATTGAAACTACAACGATGTATTCTAAGTAAGCATTACATCTTTATTAAAATAATAATTATTAAAAAGAATACGACTTGCATATTCCAGAAAAGGAATGAAATTTGCAATGGAAATTGTCTCTTTTTTAATGCAAAACTGAATGTTCAGTGGAACATTATTTTTTGCCTCGGATTTATGTATTGCGGTTAGCCCAAGTTGTAGCCCAAATGAATGAGCGAAATTATCATGAGAACCTAATTAGAGTTATGATATTTTCTTAGTATTACCCCTTGATCAGTAAGCAATGTTGGAATGATTTGTACACCTAATTCAGAGAGAAATAGTAAAAACTTGTGTCATTTCACATAATATTTAATTGTAACATTTTAAAAATAATGTCAAAATTTATATATATATATATATATATATAAACAAAACAATACAGAACTTTACATTATATTAGTGGTACTTTGTAAACAAATACCTATGAATACTGCCAAGTAAATATTGATCAAATGAGTTATGCAATGAAGAATGAAAAGAGTTAAATTTGTTGAAGAAATATTAATTAATAGTAAATATAAACCAATTTTTATAGGTAAACATTACGTTGGTTGCATGTTGGTTCTATTGTTTGTATGGTTATCTTTAGTTTAAGTTTAATGCTTAGCTTAGCTTACATTGATGCTTGTGAGACAAAGGAGATACCTTATAAATTATGATAGTTACATCTTTATGATCAAATGCCATTACAAAAGATCTAAATCGTGCAATTTTGACATGCTTGTTAATAAAGATTGTGATCATATGACATAAGAATAAAATTATATGAAACGATTGATTCTCAACCTTGTTTAGAGCTTCTACTCTGTGGTGAGCATTAGTCATTCAATTATTTGAGATGCGACTACTTATCTTTGTAAGCCATTTTTATATGATGACTGTGCTTAGAGTTCTATAGATTTAAGAATACTGCTATGTTTTGGGTAAATTATAGCAAAGTTAGACATTTCTATGATAGTATTATTATACTTCTATTCGATTAATACTATATCTTTGGTGATATAATTATATGATCTAAATCTATATTATAGCTTTGCTTAGAATGCTAGTAGAAACAAAAAGTATATCTATAGCACAGTGTTATACAAACATGTCCACAGAGTCAAATTTTGTAGCGTCATGTAAAGATGAAAACTTGTGCACAATATATTTTGTGAGCATTTTACGTGCAAGTAATTAGACATTTCTAGAATAAAATAATACATCGTGATGTGTGCCTAAATATTATATTTTCATCTGATTATTATTATACAATATAATCTAGGATATCCCCGGATGGTATAATCATGCACTTGTTTAATAATTGTAATATAAAATTGTTTGTTCATGTTTATGTAGGGTGCCCATGCACAATGAGCTATGATATTATGAGATATTATAGAATACTTTAGCTTAAATGTATATGCCCAGATAATACACCATGTAGTTGTATGTCTAGACTCTCACCTACATTGACTAAATAAATGCATGTGTTGGTTATTACTTGAACAGTACGTTTTGTAACAATTAGTAGAACATCATGTATACGTGTATACAACTTTAAGAGAGTGAATACATGTTAAGTTAAACTTTAATGTGATTGTATGACTTGCTTTGTTATATATATTTGCTTGAATAAAAACGTATCATTCTATGTTTTTATGACTACTTTGTATGACTGTGGAAAAACTAGTAGTTATGTCTTAGAACACTAGACTATGATAATATGAGATACCAAGAGGTGTAGTTGTTTGGATCTTATTGTAGTAGTTGAAAATCTGCAGTTTAACGTAAATTTTATTGGATAGTATAAACTGTAGGCATTATTTTCGATTTGAGATAGATAATAATGTAAGATTCATTCATGCGTTGATGGAATAAATATACATTGTGCTTACTGATATGTTTAGCATGTGATGTGATAGGATTGCTACAATGATATATTTAGTATGAATCTTGTGGTTAAATAATGTATTGTGAGACATTATATTTTGTTATGTATGATTTACATGTCAGTGCAATATCTTTCAATAGAACGGATTTTTTATGATACACTGCATGTTTAGTTTTAGAAATCATACACACTTGGGTACTTGTTTGTTTTCTGATTTTTTACACTATCACTATCTACTAATCTGTGAGGGGGAGGCCATTATCTGAGAGGATTAATGCAAAGGATCGTTGGTTCGTAGTTAGTGTGAAAAAGCGCTCGGATAATGCTCTGCCTCCCCACAACAATATTATTTATCTAGAGACCACATTTGAGATTGTCAGAGATTCACAAGTTGGTTCGACTCGAGCTCCAGAGGACTTGTATCTATTTATTATATTAACGTTGAATGTCTAATAAAAATATAATTGTATTTTATTTGTATATAGTTGAACAACAAATTTTTGTATTAGTGGACCAATTGTCGTTGAGTTCTTATGTATTTACTTTCCTTGAAATTGTAATATATTATATTGCATTCAGTGTTGGAATTTGGAACTATAATTGTTCTAAGTTGTTGATTATATGATTGGCTAAAGTTATTTAGTATAATTGTGGTTTGAGTGAATAAATATCAAGTTACTAGGTTTTTTTAAGTACAACTTGAGGGGTTGTTACAGTGAATCCTTGTAGCATTGTTTTAGATTAAGGTAAAAGCAGGTTTTGAAGGGGCCCCGAAACCCTTTACATCAAAAGAGAGATAAACCTTTAAGCACAACCGGGTTTCTAAAAAAAAAACTCGAAACCAGTAAAAGCAAAATCAGGTTAAACAGGAACCTGAAAACAGCAAAAAAGACCAAATATAACAGTTGACAAAACACGAAACGGACCGTCAACAGACAGGATCAGCACCCTACAAAACCTCCCATACAAATGAGGTTTTTATTTTTTTTTACACGACCGAAGATTCATATCTAGAGGGGGGACCAAAGGCTTAGACTTCTTCCTCTTAACTGTTGTCCATCCATCCTCTACCTTAGCTGCCTCAGCAATCCATGACTCAGAAGACAGTGATCCATGAAGCCCAGGGGACACAGATGTCTCAGCAAAATCCTTATGAAAACCAGCCAAAGTCTGGCTCCTAGGAAGTTCCTCCAAAACAGGGGGAGAGACCAAAGCCTCCTCAACAACTGGCTCAGAAAGATCACTAATCCCAGTCTCTACAGGACCTTCAATAGAATCTTTCACCAGCGAATCCTCCTCAGCGATCGGCTCGGAATGGATACTATCTTCATTCTCGGAATCAGCGGAAACTTCCATGAGTTGTTTAGCTATGTAATGTTCGGAGGAAACCTCAGACCACCAAGAAGGTGGTCTTCTGGATTTTGATTTCCCAGCCGTACGAGCAGCAATATGACCCGTCAGGGAGCACTTTTTGCACCGAAAAGGTAAACCCTCAAAATCCAACATTTGTGTCCATGTACCCCTTGGAGAATCCAGACAGATCGCCTCAGGAAGGCCCTTAGAAACATCCACCTCAACCATTAAGCGTGTGCAGGTCGAATGGTAACAATCCAAAGTATTTTCATCCACAAATAAAAAATCTCCTATAGCATTTCTGATGGTTTTAAAAACCAATTCATGCCAAAATGTATTGGTAGATTAGGGAGCCGAACCCAAATAGGAAACTTGTTAAAGGTTTCCGTAAGAGGATTAAAATCCATATGCCACCGTTTGGCCATGAGAGGATATTTGCCCTGCCATAAAAAGTTATTGTTGCACAAGATTATCCCCTTGTCCTCGGATCTTTGGAAGAAAGCTATAAAGAAACCTTTAACGCATGGGAAAATTTCAACATTGTCTTTAATAAGTGGCACCCAGGGCCTGGAGATCCAGCCATGTAGATCTGCGAGAGAGGGCCAAAAGCCACGGAAACGAAAAATAGCAGCATGAGAGGAAAAATCTTCTACTCATTCGAAGATTTCGTCAACTGTTTTAGGAACTAGAGTTACCCTAGTGGGTTTTAAAGCACTTACTGGCAATACACGGGTTGGCCCAAATGATGCATGAGGCAAAGCGTCATGTAGATCCGCTTCGAAGGCTGCCACATCCGCGAAAGTTCTTCCCCCAGGTTCATACCCTGAACCAGGAGCATAGGCAGAACGCAAGACTGTAATATTTCCTCCCCCCGCAGAAGAAATCGCTTTAGGGGCATTCAGAGCCCTCCCCTCACAAGCAGAAACATCCCCACCCGTAACAGTAGCCACAGCCACGCTGGCCGCCGGAATCACGACAGCCGATTTCAAATTTTGAGGGAGCGCGCGCACAGGGGGCATCACGGCATCACAATGTTGATTACATAATCCTTGTAGCATTGTTGTGATAGTCCACAGTAAGAGACACTGAATTCTTAAAGTGATTCCACGCTCTACACCTACTGCACCAACTCTAAAGAAGATTTGTGTCATATAGCTATGCATTCTCCACCTTCCGCACTTCACCGCCAACTGACACACAATCTCAAGCAACAAAAATAGATCAAATTTTGGAAACCATGTTTACAAAGAACTATTTTATGCCTGTGTATAGAGTCATCAGAAGGGGTAAGCTCCCACCGCAAGCCAAATGGTTCACCGCAACACTTAGAAGCTACGGTTCATCACCTGCTTAACGCAATGGGACTATTGCTTTTCAAGGGAGGATGACTGATCCAAGTGGATTGACGTTTAGTGACATCTACAATAATGCCAAGTTCGTCCTCATGGCTTGCGGCAACTACGAAAACACTTTGGTGGTCTCTGCAACTTCGGGTGGAATTGCATCATTAAAGTCCACTATGGATCACCACTACTGCTCCGTTCGGCCTATGCCAACAACATACTCTCTTCGGGACTTAGTACCCACGTGCAAAGCTTCACCTTCCGCACTTGCCACTACGTTACTGCACACTTCCAACATTGTCAATTCTAAAGAAACCTCAACGAATGACCTATGTTGCACATCTAACTCCGTGCTAATGGCAAAAACATCCTCTCAGGATTGATAAGCCCCTGTGCAACACCCAGTTTTGCTTCAACGTTATCGCACAGTTTTGATAGTAGCAATCTTGATGGCCCTTCGACGGTAGACTATTGTTGCTTAGTTCGCTTTGCGCTAACAACAATAGCACCCCTTCGTGGATTGATGACTACGTGTCAATCCACACCACTCAACTCTGCAACTGCGTTACCGCTCCCTTCCGACAGTAACAACAATTAGTGGCACCAACCATCAAAGATGATGAGCCACACATAACGGATTTCATGACTCTCAATCCTCTTGACATGTACATCTATTTATACATATCTGTAACATACGACAAAGAAGTAGGGAAGAATAGGGGATAGCAGCGATACATCTTTCTCAAGGGTATGCCATGTCCAGAGCCAACAAATAAATAAATACATTTATTGTTTAAGTTTTGTATCTCATGTTATCTATTTCACACACACACTCTCTCTCTCTCTCGTTTTATAGCTTCCGCATTCATATATAACTCGATTAGACCTCATCTAAAGCCTTGTCCTCTGGTTCACATCCTGGGCACCGGATCAATGAGTTCTTGCAAACTTACATTTCTAAATTTTTAAAAGCAATTTATTCTCTTTCAAAATATCTAGAACTTTCTTCAAATGAGATATATGCTCTTCTCATGTTTATCTAAAAATTATTATATCATCCAAGTGCACTATGACAAAGAATTAAGGAATGGACATAACACATTGTTTGTAACCCTCATGAAATTAGAAAAAGCATTGCATAAAACAAAACGTAATACCAATCATAAAGTCCTTGCCTTGTCTTGAATGCCGTTTTCCAAATGTCTTCTTCATTCATATTTGATGATAGCCAAAACTCGAGTCTAGTGTAGTGTAAAACTTTACATTTTTTAGCTGATCCATCAAATCGCTTATCCTTGGTAATTGGTACATGTTCTTGATGGTAATCTTGTTTAAGGATATATAGTCTATGCACATTCTCTATGTGCCATCCTTCTTCAGAACCATAACAATGGGCGAATCGGATGTGCTTTATCTAACGACTCCTTGTTCAAGTAAATCATGAAGTTGTCTCCTTACTTCATTGCTCTCCATAATGGTTTATGACTTGCCTATACACTCTTAAGTTGGGCAAAGGTGCATCAGGGTGCAAATGTATTTCATGTTCAATCCCTCTCTTTGAATGTAAACCCTTTTGGTTCTTGGAACACTTCCTTGAATGACTGAAGCAGATTTTCAATTTCTTCCTTTTGATGATTTGTACACCCTCCTTGGGAAGTATCTACTTCTACTATTTCACTTTCATCACAACGCTTCAAAAGTAAAGCACAAATTTCTTATTTGCATTGATAAACCTCTTAGCTTGGTTTGCAATCACCATGGAAAGTTCTTCTATCCTTTGTGAGCATGGATGATGGAGGCTTCTCCATATTTTATTAGGCAGTACTTGTTCTCTTCCCTTGAGAAAGTGGCCTTTCTATTAATACATATATGGGGTGCCAAAGACCACCCCACATATGTCCAATGGTACTTTGTCCACCTCTACCTCATCAATGAAGTTTGCATTGATAGGAAATCTTATTTTGCATTGCTTAGTGACTTTTATTTCAACATCCTTTTGCACCCATCCCAATGGTTATGGATGCGGATGCTCATATATTTCTAACCCAAGCTTCTTCACTATTCCTTCGGCTATGAGGTTTGCTTGTGAACCTAAATCAAAGAGTGCATTAGCTTTGGTCTTCTTGACTAGATTGTGATGTGAAAGAGTCTTGTCCTTTCTTCTTCACCAATGGAATATTTGTCGGTCATGCTTGCAGTTTAACGAATTGTTGTGCAAGCAACTTTTTCATCTACATCAGAACAACCTTCAATATCTTACCTTCCATGGTAGTTGTGGCATCATTCTTGGAATTGTCATTTTTCTAGTTTTTTGGATGGAATTCTAGATGTAGTTTCCAGCACTTCTCGTTGACATGAACATCTATGCCACAATGGTCGCAATGGTTCTTTAGATTTGTTTTGTGTTATCAGACACTGCTACCTAGGGGTGTAGGTATTGATATGGCATGCCTTGGATACTAGTATGGGTTTGATAAGCCACTAGATACACCCAGGATATTGTTGGGGAGTTGTGGATACGTCTGCGTTTGTCCCAAGGAGAACCCAGTCGTATCTGCAGCGGCCAACAGTATCATGGATGTATCCGAAAAGGTATTCAAGGCAAAAAATGTTTTTTTTTTTTTTTTTTCTTTTTTGGAGTTTTCACTTGGCAAATAATCAAATATGAATGTATAGGGGAATCCCTAAAAGCAACTTTCACATTCATTTTTATCAAAAGAAAACAACAGTGCATTTAACCCTCATTGCATTTGTCTTAATTTTTGTGTATAAATTGTAATATTTACACTATGTACTTGTTCTAAGACTAATCTAAGTTCGATCAGTGAATATCATGACATTTGGCATTGAATTATCAATATGTTTTGTGGTTATTAAACTTATTTTGTCTACTCTTTGCATAATATGTAGTTAATTTTGCTTATTTGGCTATATTTTTAATGTTTTAAATATATATATTACCAAAAATATATCCGAGGCAAAAAAAAATCAATGTACTCGCATACCCATACCATACCCAAAACAAATTGGCTACTCAGCTTTCTTGCCTTCGATTTTGCCATGCACATTTTCTTTTCCTTTCCCCTTTGTGGCACCTTGCCAATTTTTATTTTAACTTGAAGAACTACCTTGCTGTCCTTTCCCCGCATCCTCAACATATTGAGCTTGTACACTTTGACTTCATCAATATTTTTAGGACCAAAAAGTAGAACTTGTCTCCGAATATGACCATGCAGCCCTCCAATATATTACATTTGAAAAACTACCCTGCTGTCCTTTACTCCCATTCTCAATATATTGAGCTTGTACACTGACTTGATCAATATTTGTAGGACTGAAAAGTAGCACTTGTCTCTGAATATGACCATGTAACCCTCCAATGTATTTCGTCAAAACCTATGGATATTTGAGACTGTGGCCTGCTTATGAAATTCAGTTGTGTATTCCTTTACACTTTTCCCTTTCCCTTGCCCAAAGAATTGCCATCTCATAATCTGTTTTAATTCATGCCCAAGAGGATACAACTGTTCCTAGAGTAGATTCTTGAAGTCATCCCACTCGGTTATTGGTGCCTCCTTGCTCAACCCAAGTGAGTCCCCGTGACTTTCCCACCATACAAGTGCACGTCCACCCATTTTGAATCTAGCAAAAGAGAGTTTCTGCCCTTTACTCACTTCTTGAATATTGAAGTAGGCCTCAACTTGTTTCAACCAATGGTTCAATTGTTTGGAATTAACATCCCCATCAAATGGTTAAATGTCTACCTTGGCTTCCTCTTCAAATGGTGGCTGAAAACCCGCACTACTTGAACTCTCTATCCATACTCAGAATCCTTTTTGTTACAAGTATCTTGCTGCTTTTTCTCAGCACCAAATTTATAAGCCATTAAAGCTAATATTTTATTAACTGAACCAGCTAAATTAGCCACATTTGTTTCAAGTATGGCAAACCTTAGCTCTGGCTATGATGAATCTTTCTCCATTGAAGCTTGACTTTAGGTTTTTAACTCCTTTCTCCACTTCCGATACCGATTTCAGGCTGCTCAGTTATAATTCCCCTTCACCATTCTTTTTCCCTGCTTGTCAATGAAATAAATCTGGAAACACATTGCTCCACCAAGGAAAAACTAAAATCTGGAAATGTTTGGATTCTTGAACTTCTCTAATACCAATATTATCTGTAATCCTAGAGGTTATACCATTTAGAATTCATCACACATCTATTTACAGTTCCTATTTGTTTTTTAATGTATTTTGCTGATTCATGAGTGTAATGGAAACATAATTAAACTCAGCAATGTAAAGTAAATGCACACATCATGACAATCACACAATTAACACTGATTTGCAATAAGGAAACCCCACTGTGTAAAATTCCAGCCTCTAATGGTGCCTCAGCTCTTTTATTATAATCAACCATTATGTACAATACATAGGGGCATCATACTCATCAAAGGAATTGATATAAGAGAGAGAGTATTTCCATAGTTCATAAGATTAAAGAAGAATGTTTCTGGATAAAACCGTGTGAGCAATTTTTTAGATGAATGTTTCGGATCACACTTTGTGATCCATCATCATCATCCGGATGAGTTGATGTAGTTGTGACCATGAACCTGCAACTGGTACTTTGTTGTTCCCCCTTCAAACACCTCCGCTGTATGATTCTGTTTTTGCCCCAAATCTAATCTCCCTTCTTTTTCCCAAGAAGACGACTCCTCCTTTTGTTGTTCCGTCTGTTTTCTTTCCTTGTGCGTTTCAATTCCCCAAAACGGCCAAGATTGCCCTCTAATTTCCTTTGCCGTCGAGTTGGCCTTAGCTGGTTTTGATGAAGGAAACAGATTCTGGCACTCTACATTTATTTTATTGTATGAAGTATAATTACCATTTTACATCTGTAAATGTGACTTATAGGAATAATATCACTTCAGGACGTTCGAAATGGGTCTCAAGACCTATCAGATTGAAACCAGAAAAATAGAATTTGGAATATCTTGACAACATTCAGCACATAGTAAATTCAAGGACTCCAGGTTTCAGCACTTGGCATCGATTGGTATTTGAGCTGATTATAATATAACATAATCCATTTTAGATCAACATAATGATGATTTTCACAACTACAGCAGTTCACAAAAACGTTAAATCAAGATGATCAAACAAAGCCTAGAGAATTTATTTTCAAACTGGACACCTATAGAAACAATCATGTCAAGGGACTATGTTTTAAAGCTTGATATGCATACGAACAATCTAAACAAGTAGAAACGTTATAATAGGTCATACAGACCAGCCTTGCCTAAAGGCAGTAAACTTATCTCATTTCATTTAATTTTCAAATCCCTTATCTATTATCAGATATGTGGGAGATACCACTGCCTGTATTTTTGTAGAAATCTTCTGGAACAAACTACATATACTTTAAATCACCAACGTTTTGAGACACATAAAGGCTTCACTACCCCGATAATGCATCATATGAGACTCAAAATGTTGGTTATTAAATAGTATATGTAGTTTATTCTAGAAGATTTCTACAAAGAGGCAACGCTGTGAAAATAACCTCAAAACTCAAATTTCATTGTGTTGTTGGAATCAAAATCATTGAATCCATGGTGTCTGGTTGATGCATACTTGTTTTTGCATTCCATCTTTTTTCCAATGATGGATAAATAGTTGAAGGCAATTTTTTATTTCAAATGTTGAAAGGTTTGATTTTTTATTTAGAAGAGGCTAAGATGAGTTAATTTTCTTTTTATCTTATGTGAAATATAGACAGAGGGCATCCAATACTCTGGAGCATATGCATCTTTTGGGGTTAATAACAGTTTATGCCTAGGCGATTTCTGCAAGAACTTAAAAATTGATGTTAAGCCCTTGAATGAGGAGGAGATTGAGTTTGTCATTATCAGCATTGATGCTTCCTTGGCAAATGCCTTTCGGTGTATTCTTATTGCAGAGGTTTATGTTTCATCTACTAAGAATAAACCTTATTTCAATTGGAATTTTCTGGTTTTGGACTTTCCTGTTTCGAACTTATTTGCTGGATTTTTTTTTTTTTTTTTTTGGGGTCAAAGTGGGGTTGGTATTGCTGAACTGCAGGTGGCAGTTACCTGCTATGATCATCAGCTCAATCAATAATTTTTAAATTTATTTGACATGCTAATTTCATATTTTCCATAGTGACACACATAGTTCGCACACTCATACTCAGAGAGTACTCGCCCAGCTCCCAAAAAGTTTAGTCGGCAATTATTCGACAGCCACTCACCATTATTCGACAAATTAAAAAAAAATACTTAAATTTATTAAAAAAACATAAATTTTATAGAAATTACAGTTGCAAAATGTATCAAATGTGTCTGTAAAACGTTGGGGAAGTGTTTTCTATTAGATTTGAATACAGCAACTTGGAACATTCTCAACATCAATATTATCTGCCGCACTATATCATTTTGGCGAAGCATTCTTACTTGAAATCCATCAATGCTATAAACTTGAATGTCTTTAGCACTTGGATGCTTCTGCAATTTCTCCCTCAACAATGATACCTACCAAAAGGCAAAGGCAATCCAAACATACAAAATGGTAATGAGTCACGATACCCGAACTTTAGCATAGCTATGTTCTTTAAGTCTTGTAAGCAATAGCGAATGGTCTTTCTTTCCATCTCAGTATAAAACCAATTTATAATCAGCTCTATTCATTTCTTCCATTGTCCTCTAGTCCTTTGTCATCGAATTTGAATGAGCTAAGTTTCTTAACAATAGTACACTATTTGTACACTTAAATCCAGCTGAAAAAGTTAAGATCTTTAGTGTTGAATGATAGAAATGCATGATAGATATTTATAAAAACTACATAGGAAGGATGAAATGGTTTGTTGACCTGAATGGGTGAGCATTTTTTAGCAGTGGTGCATAAGGTGTTCTGCTATCTGAGATTTTTTATTTCCTCTTTTAACAAATGGCTTTAAGGTCAACAAGCAGACAAACCAATCTATAGCAAGGATATGGTTGTCGGTTGTCCTATCAATTGTTGTACTTAAACATGAACTTGCAGAGGTAAATAAAGGAAGAATCTGTCCATTATACGCTGCAAGGACAGCTATCTGCTCAGGGCTCTTTCCATCAGCAATCATCCAAGTTAAAAGGGCAACCACCATTTCTGCTTCCCCTGGATTTCCAAAACTAAGCCCTCAAATTATGGCCATTTTAAGTGGCAAGTATTGAGTTCTGTTGAAGCTCGGCAAGTAATCAGTGACTCATGATTATGCATACTATGGCAACAGAAATGAATGTGACCAAAAACAAAAACCCTCAAACGTATTGCCTTCACAAACTTGACTTAGTCTTGGTTCTATCCTCGAATTCTTACTTTATTGTATTGTTTTGTAGGTCCCAACTATGGCTATAGAAGCAGTTCTTATTGCAAATAACACCTCTGTTATTCAAGACGTAGTCTTGGCTCACAGGTTAGGCCTCATACTATGGCGACACAAATGAATGTGACCAAAAACAAAAACCCACAAATGTATCGCTTTCACAAACTTGACTTAAGCTTGGTTCTATCCTCAAATTCTTACTTTATTGTATTGTTTTGTAGGTCCCAACTATGGCTATAGAAACAGTTCTTATTGCAAATAACGCCCCTGTTATTCAAGATGAAGTCTTGGTTCACAGGTTAGGCCTCGTACCTATTAAGGCGGATCCAAGGTTACTTGAATACTGAGCAGGTAAGCCAGCCAAAAGATAATTTTGTAAAGCATCTCACATGATTTTATCTCATGGATTAGAAGCAGCAGTTTGATTACCTGTTAGAGGTATATTTTGGATGGAAGTCTGTTAGTTAAGAGCTTTTTTTATTAGCGTTGTTTTTACATAAAGTGATCCTGCAAATGAAAAGAATACAATTGTTTTCAAGCTAGATGTTACCTGTAAGAGGCAAGCTAGTAATGTTATCAATGCAATAGGTAAAGGTCTTGGTTTGGTCTGATTTGCATTTGTTATTCTTTTCAAGTGATTTAGACAGGAATTAAAGGGCCTCTCTCATACAAATCATTATTAAAACCAATTTATGAAAATTCTTGTCACATGAGGGTGGCACTATTATTTTTGGCTTTCCATTTCAATGCAGTAAAGTCGGACCAGCTGAAGTGGCTACCCAATGGAAGTGAGTTTGAAAAGGCTTCTACTGACTCATCTTCAAAGGCGAAAACTTATACTTCCTTCAACTGTAGTCAAGATTCTCTTCTAGATTTTTCCAATTATTTACTTGGTTCAAAGTATCCAGATATTATAATTTCCAAGTTGGGGCCAGGTCAGGTAAGCTTTTCTTGTTTTTTTTCTTTATTTCAAAGCTTAGAGAATTCGATATCCATACAAAATAATATGTTAAACAAGCTTTATAGAGATTGTTCTTTTGGATTTCATGTGTCAGTTCTTGATTATGACATGCAAAGGGTTTCATTTTAAGTAAGTATTCCAATTTTTTAAATAGAGACTTCTGGATCCATCATGTTATTTAAAACGTTTTGGGTACATTATGTGTACTCATCCTCAGGGAGAAGATGAATTTGATAATTACTATGAGGTTTAATGACATTAGTGAATTCCTTTGATAACAAAATATATTGATCATAGTGGAATAAAGTTGAAAAGCTAGCTAACCTCTAACATAATAATTTATCAATCAAATTAACTGACTACAAGTTACTGATATTGAATAATAAATCATTAAAGAATTAGTCACCTGAGCTTATATGTGTATCATCTCACCTCCTCAAGTGATTCATTATTGGTCATCATGAACTACCAATACCGACTCCATCATCCCTGTTTATATTAACTGGTCTCTTTTCAATTTCAATTGTTTCCCTTACCTTTTTTTTTCCAACAGTCCTCTTCTTTTAAAATTAGTTTTGCCTTGTCGATACGTATTTGGTGTTTCTTTGGCTTAGATGTCATTACTGTGGGGCATCTATTTTTCAGATTTAGCTAGGGCTTGCACCTGACCTTGTCTTCTTGAGAAACGCTACAGCTGTGGGCATTCGAGGTGATTGGTACTTGCACCTTGCCTCGGTTGTGAACTAAGTCAAGTATATGCTTATGAGGAATTAGACTCAGTTTGTTTGTGTGGCAGCACTCTAACATATCTCTAGATCACAACTTGATGAGCAGTATGACAATTCTTCATTGCATTCTGTTATGTGCAGATGTTTTATTGTGCTTGTTTAGAAGGCTTGCCAATTTTTTATTTTTTAAGACATGGACTTGGACTCGTCTGTTGAAATTTAGTTTATTTTGTAAACACCATGCCACTAATATTTGAAAACATATGCAATTCTAGGCTTTGTACCAGAGCTGCAAACTTAACATTACTGAAACTTCTTCCAATGCAAGATTTTGACATCTAGGAAAAAAAAAAAGAAGTTGAGGAGAAAACAAAAACCTAACCACATAAGCAGCAGTGAATGGTTCCAAATTTCTTTTGAAGCTTGTAAAATCTGAAATTCTCTATCTTGCATCTTCGATTCTTGAATAATCTCGTCTTCTTCATGGCAGAGTTTAATGTGATTTTTTGCTCGGGGTTTTCTACCTCTCAATCACAACTCATCATCCATCCCATTCATAAGTTGGGGGATAGCTCAGACCTGAATAGCTACATGACCATAATGATCGGGCATACATTTGCCAATTTTTTCCCGTGTCATTGGACATGATGCTTCCTTAGCATTTGGAGTGTGTAATCTCAAAGTGATGGGGAAGGCAGCCTTCAAGAGATACTTCTAGACTATTCAAACATTTATTCTTCAAGCTTTAAAGTCCATCGCTGTTATCTAGAATTTAGGAAGGCCTTTGATTATGTTGCAACTTTAAATGAAATTTCAAGAAGAATAGACATCAAGAAAATATAGAATAGGACAATTCTGACCGTGGAATGAAACAAATATTGGATGCACAGGTGCTAAAAGAATCTAGATACAAAGTAGCGAAGCCTAGATGCTGTGTGTCATGACTAGATTGTAACATGAAAAAATTATATTATAACATGCAATACATGTTCCCATCACAATATAAAGGAAGTTACAAACCACTTAAAAACTAAGAGTTCAAAGGGGGGAAAGGAAGCAGAAACAAAAGCGTCAATACTTGAGTTTTTTCAAATTTCAAATAGAATATAAGGAAAATATAATTACATACAAAAACTCTACCCATATTATCGCTGAATATTGAGCATTTTCTTAGCCTCGACTTGCTCCTCCAAGAGAAATTCACTTGTATATCTGCTAAGAAGTTCCTGTTTCTTCTTCTCCACAACCATCCGCTCAATCTCTTTTTCATCTGGAAGAGGCACATGTGCAATGAATTCCCATTCCTTATGTTGTTGGTTTTCTCCTTCCTGTTTATCCTCCTCAGGGATATCCTCCTCTTCTTCAAATAGAATAGGTTTGACTGCAGCAACCTCTCCACTCTTGACTGTCCTCCTTGCTTCGCTCTTAATGGCTTCAATCCTCTGCCATTCTTTCAGCGCCCTGGACCGCATCTCCTCCTCTGCAACATGCTCAACCTTCTCTAAAATCCCATCCTCATCATCCCTATAGCCATAATAACTTGCATCAATGCGCTTGTAGATTTCATATCTAGATCTCCTCTTCTTGGCCTCTGGAGGCTTTTCAAATAGTTCCTTCACACCAGGTAGGTGCTTTGCAGCCCCAAAATATCTGTAACCTGGACCCCTACCACTTGGATTTGGTACATCAACTTCATTGCCTTCTAAATCTGTCATCTTTGCCCCTGCTTTTGTATAATTGGGACCCCCAAGTTCAACAATCCGAGCTTCCCAGTGCCCCTTTTCTCTGATCAACTTGTTGATTTCGTCATTAAGATCTCGCAGGCGATGTTCCCCGAGGCCTGGGTTCTGAATTTCCATCACCTTCCTTCCTATCTCTCGAATTATTTGCTGCCGCCACTTGTCTGCCTCTGCAAGGTCTCGGCATTCTGCAGCCAAATATGGACGTCTCTCCTTTGGCTTCTTTTTTTCTTCATTTTTAAAGGCCAGAAACCTATTCAACATAGATTGTGCTTTCTCTTCATTACGAGCCATTCTGTCTCTTCAAAAAGAAGAAAACTACCTGCACCCCTAAAACACAATAGACCTGTCAATGCCCTGAACCAACTCCCAATTTCCTTGATAACTGGTGGTGTCACTACAGCTAACCACTCTTCTGTATCTTATGAATTCAACTATAACAAAAAATTACAAGAGATGAAATTAATCAGCCACATTGAAAATTATCTAAGTCAAGGAAAATTTTAAGGGATTGAAAAAATTTACACGTACAAAATAGTTGGCAAATTTTTCCATTATATAAATATCTATTATAGACTAATATTTGAGGAAAGGCACGGATTGATTTCTGGCAGATTTTATTAATTCATATACATTTCATTAAAATGGCAAACCTAATTCTTAAAATTTCTGTCAAAAAAAAAAAAGAAGAAAAAAATTATATTAATTTCCACAAATGACCAAAGTAGGCCTCCCCCGGTATAAGAATGGATAAAACTCAATTTTTATCGTACAGCCAAAGGAAATCCAGGTCCCGTGGGAGGAAGAATACTAAGAGATTCTAATGACAGATCAATGGTAATCCTATGGCCCTTGGGGCAACCACAAACTATATAGCTGACGCAACGGCGCTCCATATAGGAGTTGAGATTGCAATCGAGAAGGGATGGAAGAAATTGATAATCAAAGGAGACTCAGTCTCAATAATAATTGTGATCATAGATTTTATGTTTTCATGGTCCATAAAAATATATGGTAGGCTTTTCGATAAAACTGTGTAAAAATATTTTCTTAGATATTTTGGATCACCTTTTGTTATATATCATCATGAATTTATGTAAGTAATTGTGTTTTTATTTTTGGAAGAATTTATGATAAACTAGGGACTCAACAGGAGGAACCAAATCCACATAGGCCCTAGTGTTATTAGGCAAATGCGGCATCAACGAAATCAAGCATATTAGGGGAACTGGGAATAAGGTGGCTGACCACATTGCTAACAAAGTGATTAGACCCAACACCATGGCAATGACTTCAGAATAGCATTTAAAATTCATGAAGAATCCCCTACAAGTATTCTGAGAGTTTGTAAGGAACTCTACAAGTAAGCCGCAGGATTTTCAAACAAATGGAAGTGAATTTTATTTCCAGCATGACAGAGAACTTATTAAAAACCCAACTGGTTGCAAGGGTTCCAAGGATAAATTGTTTTGCTAAAAATAAAAAAACATTATACTAATTTATAGTAAAGAACATACAAGAGCAGTATAATGGTAGGTCGTGGGGTTCGAAACCTCGCCCCAACTTCCAACCAGTCGAAGTAAATTTCACCGTAAAAAAATAAGAACCAGAATTAAAATCCAGGTGAAGAATTACGGGGATATAATTTTCGGTCAAAAAATGAGCCTACATTGACAAATAAGAATTTGAAAGACAACCCTATATTATTTTTTTCTTTAAATTTGCCTTAGGACTTAGATATTAACAATACCCAAAATATTGAAACCCTAAGGGATTGCCTTCAAACTAACAACTGTGTTCGATTTGCTATTCGGCCGAATAAAAACGATGGAAAAGGAAATCCAACATCGGAATGAAATAACAGAAAATGATTTTAGAAAGAGGAACTTACTGCCAGTTTGCTGATATGTTTGCAGCGGCCTCCTTCGCTGCAAAAAACGTCAGGGAAATTTGTAACAGAAAGTTAAAAAAAAAAGGACCATCGATCAATAAAACCAGTTGCGCAGCAATTGTAGCGCAGGGTTTAGGTTAACTCGTCGTTTGATTTCTTCTTTGTTTTTTAAATATATATCCTTTTGGATGTTGTGACCTTGCCAAGTCAGCAATTTCCTTTTAGCTGTTTATGATCATCACATACTTTGATAAGGTATTAAAATGGTTTATTAAATTGCTATCGCTAGGGAGTGGGCATTTCATCACTCGTAGTGGTTTTGTTTTTTTTTTGGTATTTTAAATATGTAAATTGTATAAAGAATTTAATGCTCTCCTCATGAGAACATTTGAGAAAGGGGGATTGATGGTAGCATTAAAAATAAGAATAATATAGTGTTGGTAATATATAGAGTCATCAAAAACATGATATATAAATATATTATATTCGTTGTTCTATGCAAGAAGAGTTATAGAAGAGTTATGTCAACCATCATATAAAAGATTATTCAATTCTTGAGCAATATGGATCTTCTTATTACATAATAGTTGATACACTTGATATTTAATTTGTTGAATCTGGAGAGCCATCGATGTGTTCTTCTTTGATTTCTCCTAACATTGAGAGAAATAAGAAGCAAGACAAAAAATATATTAAAGTAAAGTCGTAGAATTATAAACACCTGATGATCGTAATGATCAAAACTGTTTTACATCTATTCCTCCAAAGGTGCATCAAAATAAGATGTCTAACACCAACAACAATAACATTATCATGTAATCCAACATCTAGTAAAGTCTCTTTCCAATTAAGCTTATGTCCAAAAATCGCTGGTAAGTCATAAAACACCAAATTTCATTGTTTTTTCACGTATAGATATCCCCAAAAAATATGCCTCGTACTTTAATATTGATGACAAAAAATACAGTTCGCAGGTTGGATCATAATATATTTTAACTTATTTGCAATGAAGTATCTTCCAAGCCATCGATTGAACATCGGAATCGGCTTTTGATTTCCAAATTTGAGCAATAAGTCTTAAAATGGTTTATTAAATTGTTATTGTTAGCGAGTGGACATTTTATATTTGTAGTGGTTAGTTTTTGTATTTGTAAAATTTGTTTATGGGTAAGTTTATATGTAAATTTGTAATTTAAATTTAGAATAATAAATTGGTATAAAAAAATATGCAGTATGATATTGTTGTAAAAAAATTGTCATTAAATTGTAGAGAAATAATATTATTAAATCTAGTTTGTAGATGTTTTTTGTGACTCTATGATAGTTATTTACTCATATCATATGATTAAATTACTCAAAAGTAATAATATTATTCACAATATTTAATCATATTTGTTGTAAAATATGTTTCAAATAAAACTTTATACAACTTCTTTTACATGAATTAAAATATATATTATCTAAGAGTTTATATAATTCATACATAATATCCATTAATTAAATGTCAAACTATTGTATATTATACTCCACATAATTTTGTAAATGCAAAAATATTAAATTACAACATAAATATAATTAAAAAATTATAATGTAAAAGTTAAAATATTGTTCCCTTTGATGTTATGATATAATTAAGAAATTATAATTTAGAAGTTAAAATATTGTTCCCTATGACCAACACCTATGTTTTGAATGTCTTTTCCCACTTACATTCCATTTCCATTCACTTTGACCATAATAAATTGTTGATGGATATTATTCACATATATACAAGTTTCGAGACACTTATTAAATATCTATTTTGTTAAATTTAGTCTATAAACTTATAAATTTTCATGGGATTCATGCAAGTTTATTAAGAGAAGGTAGTTCTTTATGAATTGATATTTATATTTAAAAAAATTAAGAGTAATAAATGACGTGATATTGGAAATACTTGAATTTGGTGAAAAATGAAATAAGGCTTTAAATTTGTTAAACAACTAGATGATGATTATAATTATTATATTGATATAAATAAAATATTCCATAATATCATGTCAAGGAATATTCTTTAATTTTTAGGGTGCTAAACTTTAGAGTGATAAAGTAATATGTTTTATTAAAAGTTATTATGAAAAAAGATGAGAAAAATTAGTTGCTCAAGTGATTATTATAGTACCATAACCTGTAAGTTCTAAATATTTACATTGATGATGATTTTTATCAATGTTGAGATAATTTTTCCAAAAACATGCATTCTAAAATATATCGTATTCACCTATAAATTTTTGATCGATTGATAAGGACCATTTAACATGTCATTTATTAGTACGTTAGAGATACTTTATTATTTTGCCACAAGCAGATATTCGTTTATGATTCATCTCTAAATATTCCACAATAGCATTGAATCTTGAAACACGCTCATAGTGGGGTATGTCCAGTTAACAAGATATTTAAAATAGAAATAACAATTCGCACAGGCAGCAATGTAGATGACATAGATAGAGTCAGGTTCAATTATTGGGGATTCTTGCATTTTTTCTTGGAAATGTGAATACCAAAGGTTTATTAGAAGAATTAAAGAAGAGAACTTTGGTAATGTGTATTATATAGCTAATTGGAGGACCTGGCTCACTTTTCCACCTCATTGTTTTATTGATTATATGGGGACTGATCCTTAGAGCATAAACTCATAAATGATGTATTTTACCATTTATCATCAGTGCTTTGTCTGAACAGCTCATGTGTTCAATTTTTTCCCTTAACATCTTGAGAAGGAGGTGTTTGTATATAGATGTCCAATCATCAATTTTTTGTACATTCTATAAAAAAACATAAAAATTAAGATTCTCAGCGAGTGGTCAGCTTTAATGGATCTAGGGATAGTTTATTTAGTCCACGTTGAGACAAAATTCATGTCATTCTCACTTATATTCTGTTATTTGTTTCAAGAAACCCAAGACACACAAGAAAAACATGCTGTATACTTCATAAAAAATATGAGTGGAACATTGACCAAACTGGAATGGAGTCTTTATGAAAGCCAAATGATTTGGAATGCCATATGAAAGCGGAGAGTCATGCGACATAACACATGGGCTTCCACATGCCTTGTATTTAAACATGTTTTTGCCCTTTATGAAACTAAACATATCCACATTCAAATATAACTTATTTCCATCTCAATGTTTACTCTGCACAATGAACTTCACTATGTCAAATTCATTATCAGCATGGTGTCATTAATTTTAACATGTTCTGGTGTGTCATTTGATCATTTAGAAAGATAAACATGCATCTTCTAGCTTAAGAGAAACCAAACCATCACTGCACGTCATGCAAATATGAATGAATCAACAAGTTTGTGCATTTAGTGTAGGTATTCATAAAGTCAATAGTGGTCAAAGGTTTTTATGGAGATGTTGTCTATAGTGCCAAGAAGGTACCCTGAAGATTTGGACTCTTGAATTATTTTCTAGCTTAAGTTATAAACCTTCGAAGTTGTTCTTGTAGATTGTGATGTGCTAATGATCGTCAAGTTTAACTGCATTGAAATATAGGGTCAAATAGTCAAGATATATCTAACAGTGAGTGTTCATCATCCAGATTGTGATCCAATGATGCGCGTGAAGTCAATATGTCAAAGGTTCTTGAGATTGCATGCACTAGTGACATGTGTCTCAATCATGATGATTTGACAAAAAATCAATGGCACGTGGGTATTTATGCAGATGGATATCAATGGTGTGGTTTGAGTCAAATAGTCAATGCTTAGAAGGCACACGGGACTACCAAGTGGTGCAAGAGTGGAGACTAACAGCAATGTGCTTAAAAGACATGCGAGGGTACCAAGTATCTTAATCTTGAAAGTGCAAATCAATGATCAATGGTGAGTGATAAAAAGTTAAAGTCAAGATGCTCGTAAGGAGATCAACAGAGCATGTTTGAGCAAGTTGCCAGGGGACACAAGATGAAGACACATGTCTATAATATTTTCATTTACTAGTGACCATTGGTATTTGAAATTAACAAAGGAAAAACTAGTGCTGAGTATTTTGCTTATATCTTTTCATCTAGGACAAATTTGAAGGCGATGTAAAAAACAAAGTTGAAGAAGACTTTAAAATGCATCCATAAAAGTGAGTTAGAAGGTTTGAATATATATACAGTCAAATATATTAAGCTTAAAATTTTACCATGTGTTTGACCATGTTCTGCAAGTGACTTGAGAAGGATAATTGAGTTGTTCTTGATAGTATTTTGATGTTTCAAGATGAAATAACTATTTGAGAGTGTTGTTGACTATGTTTATTGAATACATTGGCAATTTGAGTGACCATCTTGCAAAGGTAAGTTGAATGTGTTATGAGCAGAGTTGAGGAAACAAATGAATATGAAGATGTCAAGGAAGTCTCAAATTTTAATAATAATGTATTAGAAGTCTTACGTTGCCCATATTTAGTTGTGGAGAGTCAATATGTTTTGATTATATTTTGATTGTATGTGACCAATCTAAGTGGTCATCATGAGAGAGTTGTTTTGAGGGCTTAGAGCTTGTGCTGAAGTATCTAAAGCATATGAAGGCATTGTAGAGGTCCTTAAGGTTTTAACCATGTGATATAATCATATTGCTATGTGAAATATTTGAATATTTGCTTCAGAAGTTTGAGAAAAGAGTTTGTATGCTTTAATTCTATATGACAAACTTTTCTGTGTTCTTAGGCCTATTGGCGAGCAGTCTAGAATAACTTGGTTCAAGGTAGGAGGTTGAGTTGGTGTTCCAAGTGACATGGACCCATATGAGATTGAGCAAGGGGATATGATGAAGGTGGTCTAAGTAGTCTCACATGTAACATGTAAGTATGATGGCCTAATTGTTTTAGGTCTCACAAAGACCTAACAGTGGTTTGAGGATAATGAGGTAATAACCAACTTATGAAGAGTGTGATTATCATATTTAACATGTATATGGACCTATGTTAAGTGTGGTTTAAATATATAAATCATCTTGGTCGACCAAGATGGGTTAAAGGAAGAGCGTGGTATAAGTACAAGGTCTAATTAGACTAATTGAGTTAGTTGATGAAGAGAAGAGCCAATCGAAAGAGAGAACCTTTGAAAGAGAAGGTACAGGTCATAGAGTACCAATAGAGCATGAAGAAGATCAGTCATGCTTGTTGATCAAGGTGGTGAAGGTGAACACATAGGTCATTGGACCTAATGAGCCTATAAGAGGCAAATTGAACGAGTAAGCCCCAGAGGTTGATTGAGTGAGTGTGCTTAGTGGATGGATTGAAGAGAAGAGTAGGTTGAAGATTGTGTGCATGACCTAAAATTCATTTTGTTGATGTTGTGACATAGTTGTTTCAAGTTTGTTTATTATGTATGTGTTAAGAAGTGAAGAGTGATCCAAAAGAGTGTTTTAGATGCATTGCTTGTGTGTTCAAGTTTGTGAGAATGTAAAGGGGAAAGAGAGAAAGTAAGAGAATTCCATCATTAGGTGTAGAAGACATCATATCAAAGGTGGAGATCATATCAAGGTAGTTGGGTTGTTGTTTGGTTGCCTTGGGGGTTGGTTCGTCTTTGTGGGATGGGTGTTCCTTGATCAGTTGGTGTTGGTCTAAATGTTGAATCTTGTCTTTATATGACTGTAGTCCATTTTTCAAGGTTTAGTGGGTTTTATCCCCCAAGAGGTTTTCCTACATATATCATGGGTTATGTGCTTGATCTTGCTATATCCTCCTTGCTCATTACAATTGTCAGTTTGTATGCATCATGATTGTATGTGTTGAATGTTTAAGAGTTGAAAAATGAATTCGATTATTTGGCATCATTGATTCACCCCCCTCTCAGTGATTGTACCTCTAACAAATGGCATCAGAGCCAGACCTTCTTTGCAAGTTTAACCACTTGAAGGTGATCCAAGGTACAATATGGCTAAGCAATTGAAGAAAGAGAATCAAGAGTTGGAGGCTCAAGTAGAGGTTACTTATACATGTCTAAAATCAAGTGAAGAAAAGTGCAATCAGTACAAGGCACTTTTTGGGAAGTACAAAGGTAAGATGAGGAAGTATGATCAAGAAGAAACTCATAATAAGATCATGGCCTCAAGCTTTAAGGCTATTAAGGATGAGTGCATCAAGATCAATAAGGAGGTAGAATCCTTGAAAGCAAGTTCAAAATCAAAAGATGGTAAAGAGAAGATCAACATTCTTGAGGATCAATTAAGAGTTAAAAAAACAAAACCGAATTCAAAAGAGGACGAATGTAGACATCTCAAGACTCAATTAGAAGAGACAAATGCCAAGTTGAGTTCAAAGCAAGGTGAACATGATGAGTTGAAGTCCAATCTTGATTCTACAAAGATTATTGAAAAGCAAGCATGTAGATTGAAGGATGACATGACTAAAGAAGATAAGATGGATAAGGAGACCATCCAAGATCTTAGAATTCAGTTAGAGGCTACAAGTTCAAGTATGAGAGCTAGAGAGGATGAGAGTGTTCAATTGAAGACCAAGCTAGGTTCATTGAAGGATGAGCACGAACATTTTGTTGTCAAGGTAAACAATACTAAGAAAAAGTAAAAGAGGTTAGCTCAAGACAAGAAGGTGGAAAGTCTGATTAGGCAACCAAACACTATAAGATATGAAAGTTAATTTCATGGTCATTGTTTTACATGTGAGCTTTTTGGTCATAAGGCAAGAAATTGTAGAAAAAAGAGGAGTTGGTAAGCTAGAGGTATGGATAATATATTTTGCTATAATTATCATGACATGGGGACATATTTATAGATTACACCCCATAATGCATGGGAAAAAACTAACCTAGGTATGGAGACTTAAGACAATTAAGCTTGAACATAATGAACCTAAGAGACAAGATGGTATGTTTGTTAAAATTCATAACATTCATTAAGCAAAAGGTATGAATGATGTTATTTATTTCAGTTGTCATCAAGTTGGTCATATTTTAAGATATTGTAAAATCAAACTCTCAAGTTATAAGAAGGTGCATGGACCTCCTAGAGTGCTCTCAAGAAAGGTCAATCCTTGTTATAGAAACCTATGAAGTGAAAATCAATAAAACTAATTTAATTGAGTTGAAAGATCAAGGTGGATTGCTTGCTAAAGCGAAAGAGGAATAAAATATGAAGAAGGTTTAAGAATGCCAATATAATGTGTCATTTGTCTAGATAGAAAAGGAGAATCAAAAGTCAGTTCAAGTTGAGCTTAAAGAAAAAACCAAGGTGCTAGTTGAGGCTAGTTCTGAGGTGTGTATGGATACAAATAAACATCTTGTTATTGTTGAACAAGTTTCATGCAAAGAACATTAGTTTTCAATGCCCATTAATGAGGTTCTTTCTTTAGTTGAAAAGGTATGCCATGAATATTTGTTGTCTTCATATGTTGTCAATCCAATATTAGAAGAAAAGGAGAATATCGTAGTGCATGAGCATGTTGCTTCTCTTAAGCCTAAGAAGAAGAAAAAGAGAACTATCAATATCGAATGACCCAAGAGGAGAAGGACTATGAGGAGTTGTGGGCAAATCCTAGTTTCACATTATTCTAGGACAATGTGGGTTAGGGTATCTCTATCTAGGATTTAAAGAGACACTTGACAACAAGAAGAAGCATGGTGGATACTAGTTGAGCTATGGTTAATGTTGCAGGATAAGAAAGATATTTTAAAAATGTGTTTGGCTAAGGGGGAGCAATGAGTATTATTAATTTGATCCAAGGTTTTGTGATGGAATGATTTAAAATATATATTTATGGACAATGATCCCAAAGTCAAAGTTTTGGTCAAAACTTTGAAGGATAGTCTAGTTGGTCAAAGCGGTGAAGAATGATGTTATGTGTGCAAGATATGCAGGTAGGAAATGAAGTTATCTAGGTGTCTAATCAAGGACGGTGAGTTATCAAAATCTTATATTGCATAGAAAGGTATGTTGATCCTATTTTAGTGTGCTCAATGTGTGTTCAGGATTTTTGGTCCTAAAGACAAGAACTTGTCAATTTATGTTGTTTAAATTGATTGATCAAATGTTGAAAGACTGAAGACAAGGTTGATATGGAGTATGAGGATAATGTGTTGTCACATTTTTTATATCATATATAAGGTCTCAAAGTTTTATAGATGTCAAGTTAAGTATGTGATGGAGGTCACAATGTTTTGAAGACAAGATTTTTCCATGAGAGTTTTGACTGAAGTGTGGACAGTGTTCAAGAGCTACTGGCAAACTTAGCTCATTGAGAAAACTTGTTGAAGATGGCATGATCTAGGTGAAGAATGGAGTTAGGGTGAGCTAACTCAGATAGTTTGAAAGGCTTGAAGAGTTGTGCATGATGTGAGGGGGAGCATATGTGAGATGTTCCAATAATGGTGGAGATATGAAGAAGTTTGTTATAGTTGTGAATTAAAGAAGATTGATATGAAGACTTGATCAAACCAAGTCATGTAAGTCATGTTCTGACAAGGTATTGAATCTTCATGCATGAGCAAAGGGAGCTTGTGAGTTCTATAGGTAGATAGGTCCAAGGATCAGAGAAGCCCAAGTTTAAATTGGTGTATGTCAAAGAAAAGATGGCATGAGATGGAGCATGATGTTGGGGGGAGATTTCTAAGCTTTGTGAGTAGTTTTCCAAGGTCTTCATGATCAGAAGATGAGCCCACTTTATCATTGTGTCAAAGGGGGAGAAAGTACTTGAAGAGAGAGACAGAGTCTAAGCACAAAGCTTTGTATTAGTGTTTAACATCAATGACAAAGGGGGAGAGTGTTGGAGGTTTATAAATGATGTCTCCAAGGTGAACAAGGATGTTGATGAGGTGTCATGTCTACTAGATTGACATTGATAAAGTGTGTTTCAATGTGCTTTAATGTTCTTGCATAGTTATTCAGTGTTTGACTTGAATGGGCAGATGGTGGATGTTATTTATGGTGCAGTCATGTTGTAGAGACCATATGGGGTGTTATGATTGCTTGGAGTGCTTGTGGAAGTGAAAGGAAATGATCAAAGAAGTTATATGAGTGTCTAAGTTTAAGCAGTCATCTTAACAGATATGGCTGAGTGAGTAGATTAATGATAAAGTGATCATATTGTAGATTGGAGAGTATATGGCATATGTACATATTAGTAAGGATAAATAATAGGTTGTGAGGCATCCATATATGTCTTGGTGAAGTTATGGTGTGTCATTTGATCATTTAGAAAGAGAAACATGCATCTTCTACCTTAAGAGAATGCAAACCGTCACTGCACATCATGCAAATATGAATGAACCAACAAGTTTGTGCATTTAGTGAAGGTACTTTAAAATTCAATAATGGTTAAAGGTTTTCATGGAGATGTTTTCTATAGTGCTAAGAAGGTACCCTTAAGATTTGGACTCTTGAAGTGTTTTCTAGCTCAAGTTATAAACCTTCAAGTTACTCTTGCAAATTATGATGTGCCAGATTATGTGAAGTTTAACTGTGTTGAAATATGAGGTCAATTAGTCAAGATAAATCTAATGGTGAGTGTTCATCATCTAGATTGTGATCCAATGGCATGCGTTTAGTCAATATGTCAAAGGTTTCTAAGATTACATGCGCTAATGACATGTGTCTCAATCATGATGATTTACCAAAAGATCAATGGCACACGGGTGTTTATGCAAATTGATATCAATGGTGTAGTTCAATTCAAATATTTAATGTTAAGAAGGCACACAAGACTGCGAAGTGGTGCAAGAGTGGGAACTGACAACAATGTGCTCAGAAGGCACGTGAGGGTGTCAAGTGTCTTAATCATGGAAGCACATATCAATGATCAACGATGAGCATTAAAGATTTAAAGCTAGGAGGCTCACAAGGAGATAAACAAAGTTCATTTGAGAAAGTTTTTAGGGGACATGAGATGAAGACACGTGTCTATAATATTTGCATTTACTAGTGACCGTTGGTATTTGAAATTAATAAAGGAAAAACTAGTGCTGAGTATTTTGCTTATATATTTTGATCTAAGATGAATTTGAAGGTGATGTAAAAATAAAATTTGAAGAGGAATTCAAGGTGCATCCAGAGAAGTGAGTTAGAAGGTTTTCATGTCTGTACAGTCAAATATATTAAGCTCTAAGGTTGATTGTGTTTGACCATGTTTTGCAAGTGACCCGAGAATGATAATTGAGTTGTTCTTGATAATATTTTGATGTTTCAAGATGAAATAACTATTGAAGAGTGTTTTAGACTCTATGAAGACTATTTGTATGGATTTTGGAGGATTTAACAATCCATATTTAGTATGAACAAAGGATTAGAAGCTGACTATGTTTATTGAATACACTGGTAGTTTGAGTGACCATCTTGCAAAGGTAAGTTGAAGGTGTTCTGAGCAGAGTTGAGGAAACAAATGAATGTGAAGATGTCAAGGAAGTCTAAAAGGTTCATGAGAAGGCATTGGAGGTCTTATGTTGCCCATATTCAGTTGTGCAGATTCAAAATGGTTTGACTGTATGTGACCAGTCTAAGTGGTCATCATGAGAGAGTTGTTTTGAGTGCTTAGAGCCTATGTTGAAGTATACAAAGCACATGAAGGCATTCCAGAGGTCCCGAAGGTTTTACCCATGTGATTTGATCATATGGATATGTGAAATATTTGAGTAGTTGCTTTATAAGTTTGATAAAATTATTTGTATGCTTCAGTTCTATATGACAAACTTTTATGTGTTTTTAGGCCTATTGGTGAGCAGTCTAAAATGGCTTGGTTCAAGGTATGAGGTTGTGTTGGTGTTATCAGTGGAATAGACCCATATGAGACTGAGAAAGGGGATATTAGAGACAGGTTTGATGTGTTCAAATCATTGGTAAAGGATGAAGGTGGTCTAAATAGTCTCCCATGTAATGTGTGAGTATGAAGGCCTAATTGTTTTAGGTCTCACCAAGACCTAATGGTGGTTTGGGGCTAATGAGGTAATCACCAAAATATGAAGAGTGTGGTTCTCACATGTAATGTGTGTATGGACTTATTTACAAGTGTGTTTCAAATATGTAAAGCATCTTGGTTGACTAAGCTGGGTTAAATGAAGAGAGTGGTATAAGTGCAAGGTCTAATTGGACTAATCGAGTTAGTTGATGAAGAAAAGAGCCAAGCGTAGGAGATAAAATTTTAAAGAGAAGGTACATGTCATTGAGGACCAACATAGAGTAAAGAGGATCAGTCATGCTTATCTGATCAAGGTGACACATAGGTCATTAGACCTAATGATCCTAGAAGAGTCAGATTGAACGAGTAAGCCCTAGAGGTTGATTGAATGAGTGTGTTTAGTGGATGGATTGAAGAACATAGCAGGTTGAGGATTATGTGCATGACCTAAAATTCATGTCGATGATGTTGTTATAGAGTTATTGCAGGTTTTCTGATTGTGTATGTGTTAAGAAATGAAGAGTGATCCAAAATAGTGTTTTGGATGCATTACTTGTGTGTGCAAGTTTGTGAGAGTGTGAAGGGGAAAGAGAGCAAGTAAGAGAAGTCCATCATCGAGTGTAGAAGACATTTGATCAAAGGTGGAGATCATATTAAGGTAGTTGGGTTGGTGCTTGTTTGCCTCGAGCATTGGTTCCTCCTTATGGGATGGGTGTTCCTTGATCAGTTGGTGTTGGTCTAAATGTCAAATTTTGTCTTTATAGGACTATAGTCCATCTTGTAGGGTTTAGTGGGTTTTATTCCCTAAGAGGGTTTCCCACATATATCATGTGTTATGTGCTTGATCTTACTATATCTTCCTTGTTCATTGCAATGGTTAAGTTGTATGCATCATGATTGTATGTGTTGAATGCTCAAGAGTTGGGAATTGAATTGGATTAATTGGCATCACTGATTCACCCCCCCCCCCACCTCAATGATTATACCTCTAATAAAAGTAAGTCCTGATAGAAAGAGATTTTATCAAAAAACAAGGGATAAACTATGAGACCTTTGCACCAACATTGAAATGGACAAATATTTGGTCTTTCTTAGATTTAACAAAACATGAATAAAATCGCTAGGTATCAACAAAGAGAGTTCTTCAATATCTATAGGAAACACAAAATTTTGGGATTAAATACTACAGGGCGACAAACTTCAAACTAGTTGGATATTCAAATTCTGACTATGCAAATAATTTTGAAGATGGGAAATATATTTCAAGTTTACTAATGAATTTTAGAACAATAATCATCTCTTGGAAGTCAAAGAAGTTGTCAGTGCCAATAATTTATTCATCATAATCATAACATATGGAAGCTTCAGAGGCAACTAGGGAAATATTATGGTTCACAAGGATTCTTGTAGATTTGTAGGTAACACAAATTTCATCAATGCCACTCATGGTCAATAACACTTCTACAATTCAAATGGAAATAAATATAATATTTCATGACCAAACTGAAGATAACAACACCATATTCCATTTGATTTAACATTATGTGAGAGATGACAATATAAAATTGATACATTGGCTTACTCCAAAGTAACCAACATATATCCTAACAAAAGCACTTTGCAAGGAGAAATTTGAAAAAAAGTAGAGGCATACTCAGTCTCCCTATAAGCCCTACAGATTAAGGGGTTATATAATATTATTATAAATAATATTATTTTAATCCTAAGAATCAACTTTTTGTCTTGTATTAGGATATGGATAGTCATCTTAGAAAATGAACTGAACAACCATATTTGTGGCCTATTTATTGAACTCTTTCTTCCCATTCAAAGCATCAATGTAATATTGTTTTATACCAATATAATTATAAATCTCACAATTTATACCTGGCCTAACACATGTATAACTGCACTTGTTGTATTTTATTTGATAATGTTACTTTTAAGGTTGTAATCAATGAATTTTGGTCCTACTAACCTCTAATTTTGTTAAAAGAAGTGTACTCTACAAGTGAACATTTGATGTTTTCAAAGTTTAAAGTGGATGTAAACTTTTTAAAATGTAGTTGACGATTGAAATGATGTTGACATTTTAGTTTTATATTTAAACTCAATACAAATCATGAGCTTACGGGAATGGACTATTGATATTCTCTGTTATGCAGCCATGAGATTACCCTAAATCAACAAAAACATCTTCATGGGTAAGAGAATATCCATAGTGCATATCATTAAAATCTCTTGATCATCATGCGATGAAGAAACAACATAATATGTTTGCCCTACAATATTGATTCTAGGAGTTACTTGTTCTCGATTTTCAACATTATTAAAATATGATAATATGTTTTTACATTTTGACGAGATTCAGTGACCATTATTTGTATCGGGATCGTAGATAGACATTTTTCACAATTCATAAATTTGTACTTCAAAAAAACATTTTTTGCCTTGTTAAATTATATATAACAAATTTACTTATATTTTTTTAAGAAATCAAATAACTCAAGCATAAAACAATGAGATTGAATCTCAAAAAGCATACGTGCAACAAGACCCGTGGCCACATAATATATCGACTTACTACATTGTTATAGTAGAGCCAAAATATAATTAATACCACGCAACATGACCACAAACTTTCTTCAACCTCAAATAACCATTTCTCAAAGATTGAAGTCTCATGTCTCAAATCAATACTCGACCAATAAGTTTAAAAATATGGGTGGTCAGGATTAAAAATCGACTAGGAAGTTTTATATTTTTCTGTAGAAGTCATCATGCCCCATGTTCAAGCCTCAAGGCTATTAAAATGGGTTATATGTTTAAAGTACATGACAAACAAATGAGAATGAGTTTTGGATAGCAACAGATAAACGAACGCGCATAATTGTGATAGACTTAAAGATCCAAGGCTCTCACATAAAATAATAATGAGAAATAGACTTATAAAAATAACTACACGTACAAATTTTTAATCAAAAAATGCACACAATTATTTAAAAAAATTATTTCTCATAATAATATTTAAGATAAATAATAATATAGATTAAAAAATAAATGCAATTTACATCGTACAGGGATGTGAGATTAATAGTGATATAAGATAAAAAAACATTTCACATGCCTACAAGTTTGTATTTGAATCATGATTGTGTAATGCATGCCATGACTCTATTGAAAAGGTAAAAATCAAGCATAGTTATATCCACTTCTATAAATTAAAACCCATAATGCATAAGTAGAGTCGCACATTGTGCATATTTGCAGAAAAACATGTCAATCATAGGATGGTTCATGTTTTTGGGTGTGTAAAACAATTATAACCAAACCTCATTGTTTTTTATACCAATTATATGCGATGAATCCCATAAATTATGTAATGGATGTAATAAATATAGGGTGACTAGGACTCGAAGAAGAAATGGGTGAGCTAAAGAATGGCGAATACGACCCAGCAAGGAAATGTGTGCATTAAAATGCACAAAACATACACAAATAAAAACCTAAAGTTTTTAAATTAACGACGAATTTAACCCAATCATTGAATGTGTGCTATGAAGGTTAGGCGATTAAGACACAAATCATGTTTATCGATAACCAAAAAAAAAATGTGGATGACATAAATAATTGATCAAGTCATGGTGATTTAACATGGGATTGCTAAAAATGCAATAAATTCTTGATGAATTGGCCATTATAAATTAATAAAAAAATAACTCAAATTTGAGACAGTAATTTGCAATAACATTCATTTTTAAATGTTTGTGGAAAGAATTAAGTCTCCAAAATATTTACCAATGAGGATTGGGGTTAGAGGGTGAGAAACCCAACACTATGGATTCATTGTCCACCCCCCTCCCCCTCACCAATAAATGTTTACAGTGATTGTGTGTTAAGTGGGTCCCCTTTTTTATGATTATTGTTAAAAATACACATAAAAAAATAACATTAGGGTCATGACTAGCATATTGAGATTATTAAACATACACAAGTAAAATACTTGCTTTACAAATGCTTATGATCACCAGGGGGTAAGTAGGTCCACTTACCCTATGATTGATATAAAAAACATATAAATGAATGAATGAGTATTTTAGAATCATTGAAGCAATTCTAAAATGCAAGATGTACATATGACTTGGAGTAATAAGGCATTTGAATGGATTTCTTTTAAGATTATGAAGCCACAAACATGGAGAAAGAAAGGCCCAAAAATAATAAATAATAAGAAATACTTATATAATGAGATAGTCAGTCCCCTTACCTTTTGATTATTACATGAGAAAAATATAGGAACGCTTTAGATATCAAATATTATACAAATAATAATAATAATACATGAAGTTACATAACAAAGCAATCAATTAGTATGCATGACTCATGTTACACACTAGAGGATAAACCTCGACTCAAAACACGAGAAAAGACAAGAAACTTAAAATAAGGCTATATGAAACACGACACACAAAATCAAATTACATTGCATAACATAATTTAAGCACAAACCATAATACCTAAGGGAGGAAGCGAAGGATCATCCTTGGGTGGTAGAGTTGCCCAAGTAGAAGGCTCTGTTGAAGGAGGATCTGGCACTACCCAACCATCCAGGGGGTCTGTGGTCATATCAATGATCCAACCATCAGAGGACTACATATAAGTAATACTACCAGTTTGAGATCTCCTTTGAGGACGAGTTGTGTCATTTTTACCATGCGATGGTGATGAACCCCACCCTTCCAATGAAAACAAGGGGAGAAATGGCCACAACTACATGGCCAACTTCTACACCTCTTAAGGATGTTGGTGGATGCTCCTAGGGAGGTCCGTCTAGCATAATCTGGCTCACAGTGTAAGGGGCACTCCCCCAGTGGTCTAATTACTCTTAAAGATGGCATACTTCCATCACAACCCTGTTTGTTTGGGCTTGAATCTACATGCAAGTCGAAGATATATAAAAACATTGTGGTTCATAGAGAAAAGACAATATCATTCATCATTATTAAATATAGCATTATTTCTAGCTTTTCAGAATTAGAAATGAATAATAACTTTGAAAAATTCCACAAAAAAGCAATAGAAGTCAGCCAATTGGTCAAGACCCAAAGATGAGCAAGATGCCAAGACAGGGGCTCAGGGTGATAAGGCCAAAATAAACTATGGATCTTTTTCCATGCAAACTAGGCTTGTGGGTAGAACCAAAAAAAATGTTTGAAGGATTCAGGTTGCTTGTGGGCATGAAATTTGGGTGGATCAATTACATATGAGAGAGTTGTTCTCCGAGTAGGATTCCTTGGTAGACTAAGGACCACAGGAACTAGGCTATCTTGAGTTTCATACCAGCTTTCCAAAAAAATTCAAGTTTGGCAAGCTAAGTTCTGGAGGATTTAAGACCCCAATGCCTATTGAGCTTACTAAGAATAGGGGAAAATTGAATCATGACCTGATAAAGAAGACTCAAAGAATAATCTTTAAAGTGCGTGTCACAATTCCACCTCTAGTTCTTCCATCATGTCCAAAGTGGATGCAAGCCCAATTGATGAATTATAACATCTGGCAGAAGCTCTTGAATGCAAAGAATAAAAGGTATGTCCACATTGTTAATTGATATTTTACTTTAAAATTCAGCCAAGGGATCAAATCCCTAGCAAAAACCAAATCACGAATGGTATGGATACCTTTATGAAAGAGTCTAAGGGCTTTGATTCTAATCAATTCAACCAACAAAACATTAATACATGTCATAGTAGGAGACCACCATATGCTACAACCATTAAAAGATAACCCTATATAAAAACCATCACTAATTCATTTCATGTGAGGATTGACAACTTCAAAGGCCTTCCATATACTTTTGGAAATAAAAGAGCCTCCAATTTTGACAGGAGTCATAGTGATGAGAAGGGAGTGAAAGCCTATATTCTTCTAACTGGGTTTACCATAAGGTGACCCAGAGGAAATATAATGCCTTCGTAGTATTTTCAAGACTCATTACCTTCAATGGCTTGGACCATCCATTTGACACATGAGGTTGTGCTCTTTTTATAGAGGTCAACAATTCCCATATCTCCTTTATCCCGAAACAGGCATCAACCATGCAACATAATGGAATCCCCTTGTTTGCTTGGAATTGGACCAAATAAAGTCCTTGAGAATTTTAGCTAAATTATCACAAGAAGCCTTGGAGGGATCCCAATAGGAGGAATAATAAACATTAGTAGCAGCCAAATTTTTTGTGCAAATTTGGAATTTCCCTGCTAAGGATAGTGACTTGGTAATCCAATACTTAACCTTCTTCTCCACTTTATTGAAAACACACTACCACAACTTAACAAGGGAACTGTCAAAGGAAAAAGGAATGCCAATAAATTTGAACTTTTATCCTCGTGTAATCTATTTCCATTTAAATTGGAGAAGCCACTTGGGCACAAGCATCATGCTTTATCTGAAACATTGTGTCTTACTCTACTACAAACTAGACCCAGAGGCTAAACAAAATATATCAAGACACCTCATAGCTTTTTAAAAGGTTATTTATTGCTCTTCAAGTGTAAATAAGGTGTCATCTACAAAGTACCCATTAATGATTTGGGATGAGTGTTTAGGTAGAACAATATCCTAAACTAGACCTCGCTCAACTCGAGAGGTAAGAAGATATCCTAAAAGCTTATGCAAAAAGGACATACAACACCAGAGTAAGGGAAACCTTACTGAATGGAGCGTTGAAGGCATATGCTATCATATTTGAAGCCATTAATGGCGATTCATATGTAAGTAACATTTGGACTTCTGAAACAAAGTACTAACCAAAACCAAGAGCCTTTAACATAGTTAAGATAAAAGGCCATTCAATTCTATCGTAGGTTTTTTCAAATTCAAATTTAATAAAATGCTTCTTTGACAAGAAATGCTAGCCCATTCCTTGCCTTTCCATATAATAATAAGATTATCAAGTATGTATCGACCTCTAATAAAGTTAGTTTGATCTGGTGTCACAATTACAGAAAGAATGAGATGAAGTAAATTAGCAAGAGCTTTGGCAAGGATTTTTCAGGAGACATTCATCAAGGTGATAGGCTGCTAACTAGTAATTAGCTCTAGATCTCCTGTTTTGGGTATAAAATTGATATTAACTTGATTGATTAAAGCTCATTAATAATGGTTTTGTAGAGCTTATTTATAGATATAAAGCAAGTTTGCCCCAACAAACTCCCATGTAGCTTTTTAGAATTCACATGGAAAACCGTTGAGACCAAGGGCTTTATCATTTCCCATGCATTGGAAAGCTTTTGTGAGTTCTTAGAGGGTCAATGATGAGTCACAAAGTTGTCGGTCAGTAGATTTTAATTTTTGAAGTACCACATCGAGGCATTCCTACAAATCCCAACATCTTTTTTTTATTTCTTCTTGGGTTTGGAACACTAGCTTGTAGTGATTTAGGAAAAGCAAGGAGATGTTTGGGAGGGAGGTGAGTCTGATTTGTTCTCACTTGATGGCCTTGACCTAGTCACGAGTCTACTTGGCCCTGAGGAACTTGAAAAAGTCTTTTGAAGCTTTGTCTTCGACCTTGAGGCAGAGTGGCTAAGCACGCAATTGCACCCCTCTAGCAACGTGGCCATCCACCATCTTTATGTGATGTTTGAGTGAGGTGACAAGATTCTATAGATGAGTATCAAGAGGATTAATATCAATAAGGGAAGAAACCCTCCAAAATTCCTTGAGTGTGGCATCCTCACATGGCTTCCTAACTTGAACAACTTACTTCCCATAATGGTAGAGGAAGGTGGTGGGGCACAAGATGGCCTCATTCCACCACTCAATCTAATTAGCATAAAAAAGAGGGCAAGGGGCCAAGTTCTATATTTGGGCTATCAAACAAAGGGTGCTAACATACCCCAAGATAAGTTATTAAGGATAAATTGATTATGTGGCATCTTATACTACCCTGTGACTCATTCCACTCTGCAGGAGATAAGAGCATGATCAGAGAGAACCGAGTCTGAGTGGACAATGATAGGTTGGCCATTAATGTTGGAGAAGGAAAAATATTTTGCTATGATAACATATAATGGTTGAGCCTTTTGAGCACATGGTTATCCCTGGTGTGATAAACCATGTAAACCAAGACATGGTATTAAATGAGTGCTACTTGAGGAAAGGGTCAATAAGGCCCCATTTATTCTTAAAGTAATACCATAGTTCACATATCTGATGCACCTCCTCATAGGTAAGGCACCAACTTTGTCCTTAGGATGCTTGATCATATAAAATCCCTACACATTAGCCACAAGGCAGGGGGAAGTTTATTAGCCAAAGAAGGTTAAAACAAATATCTATCAGGACCATCATTGGGAGCATAAATGTTAAGAACACCTAATGAACAACCATCAATATCCAAAAGTAGCCACACAACACATTATGGTGGCCCTCCCTCGTGGCAATAATAAAGGGGGAAATTTTAAGTGAAACCAAAATGTTGGTGCTGCTATGTCCATCTTCATGTAGAGTAGATAATTGGGTGGCATCATGTCCAATACATCTCATATAGGTTTGCAAAAAAAAACCTTAAATTTCAACTTCTTGAAGATAGACAAAATCTAAAGAACTTATATGTTGGTAGATAACATGCACAAAGTGTTTTCAGGAGGACTCACTAAGATCTCAAACATTTCAAGATAAAATATTCATTAGAAAAATATCATCTATTTGGATTCCCCTATCCATCCCTAAAATCTGCAAAAATTGAAAACTATTGCATTAATTTGGCTAAGAAACTCCTATAAGTGTAATGGAGTGACATTTAGTCCCATACTCATCTCGATGGGAGTCATCACCACCACAGAGTGGGCTACACAAATGCTTAGATTAAGAACCGCTTGTTGATAATACCCCAACTATAGGAACCATGGAAACATGGGTACTATTAGAAACAAGGCTCTATGGCCCCTGGGGCACCAGGATAATAGGGAGAGGTGGGGTGGCTATCTCCTGAGAAGACTTGTTTACTAGATAAAAAGTTGCTAGAGGGGAGGGTTTCATCCTTGGTTATAGTTTTTTGAGGTGGTCGTAGTCCAATAATCACCTTTTTCTGCCACCTTGGGCTTTTTAGTTTGTGGAGGGGCCAAGGAGGGCTTTAATCATCCCATGAGGGGACAATATTTGATACAATGGTCGAAAGCTTGACAACTAAAATAAGTGTTAGGGAAGGCAAAGTACACAACTTTCTATGACTAACAAACATCACCAATCTGGAGATCAATACGTAATTTTTTTAAATACATATTCTTTCAATACGTATTTTTTTTGGAGATCACTCTGGATGCTCTTCAAGTTTTTAATACGTATGAACGACTGGGTTTGACATAAATACATGTTTTTTAAAAATGTATTCTTTCATTAAAATTCACCAGGAGAATCTAATTAGCGACCCAAAAATATTATGCTAAGTGTATTTTGCATGTGACATCTAACAGTCACTAATCACTATCAACACATGAAACACATCATAACCAAATATAGAAAGTAATTACAAATGTCTAGCCACAACCAGTACAACCATACAACCACTACTACCAATGTATAATTAATAATAATTACATTTTATCTTAATAATGTCTCAATAATAATAAATACAATATACAAGATACAAACTCTATAGAGCATGAATTACCGAACTCTAGTATCTATGGCAATCTCAAGTGTCATCTCCAAATAAGTATTGTTGTGGGGAGAGAGAGCATTATCCAAGAACTTTTACACACCAACCATAGACCATCGATCCCCTACACAATTCTCCATCAAGAAATGTCCCTCTCTTCATGGATGAGTAGATAGTGATGGTGTGGGAATCCAGAGAGACAAACTAATACCCGTGTGTTGTATGATTTCTAAAAAAAAATTTGATGTACCATAAAGAAACCCATTATAACAAAGTATCGCACAAACATGTAAATCATACTCATGAAATGACAATATTTCACTAAAATTACCATGGCCAAGGTTTTCAAATATTTTGTGATCCCTATGATCAGTGAATTTTATACATATCACTTGATCGAATTACCTTCATCTGGGATTGTGATGTTAGTAAGTTAATGAAGTCCGTCTCACTACTCACTCAGTACCAATAATGTGAGATTTGCTTAACACATATATAGCCAATAGATTCATACAAATTACTTTCTACTAGCAATCACAAAACATGCTAAACACAAGAATAATCAGTTGCATATATTTAGTCTATTAAATGTATGAATGAATATCTACAATATCATTTATTACATAATTAATAAGCAAACAAGTGCAGATTATACCAACTAGGTATAATATATATTAGGGTGTGTATTCTAATTTATGTAAGCAGACACAATATAATACTACTTACTAGCTGTCATAAAATATGCTAAACATAAAAATAACCAAAATACAAATATCTAGTCCGTCAAATGTATGAATGAATCTAAACATAACAATTACAGTTTGTACCACTCGAGTATAACATATATTTAGACTATAGCTTTTAAATAAAATACACTCTATAACATTCCATAATATCATAGTTCATTATACATGAGCACACTACTCAGTCATGAATAATCAGTCTTATAATTACAAGAATCAAATGTCTCATAATCTTAAATAATAAGAAAATATAATTTATACCAACTGGGTATATCATGTATTTAAATTGCCTACTACTATAACTTATAGTCACACATCACAATGCACTAATATACGTTATACATATCTAAACACTTGTATATATCAATATACTCATAATATGATCCACACACAAGTTTTCACTACTATCTACTAACAGTCATTTATAGCTTCAATCAAGAACTCCATGTGATTTCAACAATCATTATAACTTTCCTGTTCACAAAATATATATTGATGATCTTAATAAGATAAGAGATTCTACAATGTATTTCTCTTTTATATGTTTTATCCCTAACTAAATAGATTTTTATCCTTATATAATCAAAGCGTATATAACTTCATACACAAGTTTTCAAGACAACATAGTCTTTTGTATCAGGGTTTGCATATAAATATTTGACAATATCCACATTGCTCTTATATGATACACAAAAGTTTCATCAAGCACACAGATATATGAATCACCCAAAACCATGATAATATATTAGTCAAAATCTATGTTATAGGCATGTATCCCAATATATTTATATACATAAGTTATATATGTATACATCATACATATAAGTACACCCACGATATGTATCATACACAAGTTTACAATGAATAAATATATAGTACACTAATCAATAATTCTCAATAGGTGTAAGTGGACTATGTTACAATATACTCATCATTAACAATACATATAGCCCATAAATATGGTAACCATTAATGGAACAATCATGTGTATACCAACCTACTAACCACTAAATCAACTTTTAGTAATACAAGTATACTTATGAATGAAGAGTCTTGTATTCAACATATCAAGCTAAGAGGGCACAAATAATATGATGTTTAACATAGTCCTTGATCCAAATGATCCTATATCTATATATAGTAGATCAGTTATAGTACAAATGGCATTATTACTATAGTAATTTACGTATACTAAGTTAACATTGCTCACACATATATTGTTGCTAGATATATTATCTAATTATATGTGAAGATAATCTAGTTAACTATCAAGATAATTTAGTTAACCCTATAACATTAATATGTTAAAATTATATTTTGTGTAACCGAACTATAACCAAATAAAAGATAACTTATTTATACTTTAGGTGGTACTATGATTGTTATACTTAGTATACACCTATAATAAGATTATTAACATAATATTGACTTATCAACGTATTCAATTATACACCTATAATGTTTATGCTAGTCATGATATATATTCCACAATGTATCGACCTACCCATTTACTACATGGCATACACTTATAAATGTCATCCCGATTATTCTTGACTTTACTCGACTAAGCAAGATCACCACATATATACACTTATGGTTCCTTTAGTTAATTTAGAATCGTGATCACATTGTACTGTGTATTAATTATAATCAATTAAGAATATCATCCTATATCACAAAGGGTCACTGTGTTCCAAATTTATTTTAATTCGCTGTATAAATACATTTTAAACAGTTGCATATTAAGACATGTAAGTTGATATACAAGCTATATTTACAATTACAAAATTTGCCACTTTGATAAATATAGTTCGATATGTGTGTGTGTGTGTGTGTGTGTATTGATTATAGATTCATGACGATGACCAATATCTCCCTATCATGAAATATATATATCAAATAGCTCATAATCCCATCCCTGAGTTTACTATGTTTAAATCGTTATTATTTAATAAATCATGGTAATTGTATTTCAAGCTTATTTTAAGTTCAAATTATAACTTCGTTGTAATCATAAGTTCATTGTACACATATTCTTTCATAAGTTAAGTTCATTATACACTACGATTCTTTTGTTGTAATTATAACTACAAGCACTAAGAATTATAAGTTTGTTGTACATAGATTGCCTCAACAACAGTTATGTGTATATATTTTTTAAATCATAACTAGTAGGTCACTATAGAATTTGAAAAACATATTTTGTTAATACTTAAATTAATATAGGTAATTGCTATAACCATATAATTTTCAATAATATACATATCACTGTGAAAGTATTTGCTTTATATAAACATTTTTGCCTTATATACAAATCACTATGCATGGTAATAGTATACATGATAATCGATATAAAATACGTTGTCATGAAGTAGAAAATAGGGTGTTTCATATGACAATCACTTCATTAAGATAATGATCAGTATAAGGTCACTTTACTGGATGAAATAAATGAACAACGAATAAGATACCACACAATTTCCCTATTATTCACTCTTAATCATCTTAGTCTTTACATAGAGAGTTGTACTTCGACTCCTAAAGCATAACAAAATATATAAATTAATTTATAATATCCTCAAGGAGTAAATTTACACAACTATATTTTAATAACACCACTTACCTAAGAAAGGCATGATCTAAACAAAGTTCCTCATTTTCCTCACTTGCCTTCTTCTTTTTCTCCCTGTGACACTACCCTTCCCTTCTTCCTCTCTCAGCTCCACCATACCTCTTTTATTTTTATTCCCTTTTTCATGAATGTGGCGCTTTTCCTTTAAAAGATTTATTTCTTTTTTTTTTTTCATGATTTTTCCATTTTTTATGTTTTTCTCTTGTTCTATTTTTATTTCCTTTTTCTAATTACATACTTTCCATAATATATTTTGGTATAAATATATTTTACTAAGTATAAAATATAATTACTTTATTTACTTACATCATGATTAGCATAAACATTATAGGTGTATAATATAATATAGAGGATTCTTCTCAACAAAACATGATTGAGATTGTTGAGGATGGGGAAGATTCATAAGGAGATCTAGCCATATATCCCCATGCTAATTACTTTATGCTACTAATGTAAGTCATTAACATTCTAAACCAGTAATGAATTAAGTAATAAATCACACGAGGTTTATTCCACACATGAGGTTAATTTCACAAAAACAATAAATTAAGCTAACACATAACTAACTATTGTCTAAATGCTATAACATCATAAATGTACTAATGCTAAAAATTCAAACCATGCATCTAATATATTTCATTTAATGTGGTGTGTGTAGGGTTATAGTCATTCCTCTGTCATCCCCTAACATTTTCATCTACGTCACCCTATCTAATTATGCTCTCCATTCATCATGCTTTTAGGGATGAATCTATCCTATGTTCAACTCATGACAAGTAGGTAGTCAGTCCATAACATCATGACATGTATACATCAAAAAATAAAGCTAAAAAAATAACTCATCATGGTCATAATATAAAGAATATATGAATTTTATTCGAAGGAAAGGAGTAGTACATTCGAGAAAGAGAAGAACTTGTAGAGGAGGATGAAGTGATCCAAAAATAGCATCAAAACCTAATGATGGAAGACAGTGATGACAACGATGATGAGGGAGGAGAGCAGGCATCGACAATAGTGACTAGGTCGAGAGTTGGCGTGTAGACCAGGGTAACAGTGGTGAAGGGTAGAGGGGTTGTTCAAGTAGCAAGAGCAGAGGTAAATCTGAGGGTGGCAATCAGAGTTGACTCCCAGTTAGTAGGGGTTTTTTTTTCTAATAAGGTTGTTATAACACAAGCTAGTCAGGGTGGGGAAGATGTTGTCTCCACTTAGGTTGTTTCCCAGAGGATGCCAACACCAATAATAGTCATGTTGAAGCAGGATCAGGGGAGGAAGAAAATAGGGGCACAAGTTCCTTTCAAGGATAAATCTCAGAAGGATGCTAGTGCCAAGAGGTTATTGCAGGAACAACAGTGTGGGTTTAGTTTGGATCTGGGTAGAGGGAAGAAATCAAAACGTGTTAAAAACTTCTCTAGATTTTCTACATCTAAATTCGTTCAAAATCACATCTCTTTTGAAGATGTTTTGCAGATGGATAAGATGGTGGTGGGAAATGGCATGTCTAAGGTTTGTCTTTCTTCATTAAAGCATGCAGATGACATAGCTAGGGTTTCTACAAAGGATGTTGTGTTTTTTAACTACAACTCCTCAAACCCATTTCATTGTTGTATAAGTCATTCTCAAAAAGCATCATACATCGTAACTTGTTATGATTTTTATGTGCCATTTTCAAAAAGAAAAGCTTTTAGAGGAGGTTACAGAGATTGAAAAAGAGGTAAATACTGAAGCAAACTCATCTCAGAATAAAACCCTTAATACGACCTTCCTAGGTGATATTCCCTTAATATTTTCTAAATCTCCTCCCCTCTTTGAAATCTTGGATGTTGATTTGTCTATGTTAGAAGTGGAAAGAGGGCATAGAGCTTTGATTGGCAGGTGTGTGGAAAATCAACCCTCTTAGAGCTCGCTTTTAGAGTGGTCTCATAAAATTTGGCCCTTGCTTTCATCTCCCTCTTTTTCTATCTTTGAAAATGGATTCTTTGTGCTTTTGTCTCATTCTTCTAAAGATAGGGACTTTGTCTAGACAAATGGGCCATGGTTCTTTGGCAAGCAGTGGGTGTTTCTCTGTTCATAGATTCCCTTTTTTGACCCAGCCACTATGGTGATCTCCCAAGATCCCTTCTGGGTTAGATTCCACAATCTTACTTTGGGATTACAAGATGTTCATCTTTTTAAAAAAATGGTTAGCAAGCTAGGAGCCTTTGTAAAAATTGATGAATCCATTGGGATAAATCTGAACTATATCAGGGTGTGTTTGATGGTGTATTTAGCTAAACCTCTATACCGTTTTATTTAGATTTCTTCTTTTCATGGTGTGTGGTCATAATTTTTCAATTTTGAAGGCCTTCCCTACAGATGCTTCAAATGCAATCAAACAAATCACAATTTTGTTTCATGTCCCAAGAGAAACTTTCAAGGATCTCATTCATTCTTCTTTCAGAAATGGGTCAGAAAGATTGGTTGCCTAAATTATGATTTGGTTTATAAGATGCATCTTTCTAATGAGGCCCCAACGATAACAGTCTTTTAGCAAGGTGAGAAAAGGTCTCAATAAGGGGAGTTTTTGGAGCCAACAATAGTGCAACCTGATTTGAAGGTAGGGCAACCCTCTTATTCTGTGAGGGAAAGAGTCATGATGAAAAGCGGGCTAGAGCGTGCATTCAATCCCCATTCTATAGAGGATTCTTCTCAACAAAAGATGATTGAGATTGTTGAGGATGGGGTAGAGGATGGGGAAGATTCAGAAGGAGATCTAGCCAACAGAGAGGTTCTTTTCATTTTGAAGACTCCTGTCTATGGCATGAAAATAAAAAGGGGCAAGAAAATAGAAATAAAAAGGCTACAACTTGAGGCCCAAAATTCTATTTATGGAGAGACACAATAGACTATGGAGTTTTTGTTTTCTAGCAGAAGCAAGCGTTTATTGGCAGCTAAAGGTTGAGCTTTGTGATTCATTTTTTGAGTTTTGTGCTTAGTAATTTTCTCTTGGTACTTCTTTGTTTTCATGTATCTCGTTATCTAATCGATGTCTTTGTCCTTGTTGGGTTCAACATGTGGTCAGTATCCTTGGTTTACTTGTTTTATTGGCTTTTATGTTTTGTATTTATGGGTGTTTTCATTGTTTTTATGGTGTACTCATGAGGATTGGGCCCTCGATTGTTCTTCAGAATTGGTTAAAGTTCTGATAAAAAACTTACCAGTTGTTATTCTTGTCAAAAGCTTTGTATCTATATAAATATAAATAATATACACTACAACTAACTCATAGTAGTGAAATCATGAAACTAAAGCAACATATCACCGTCCCATAACAATATATGACTTACAACCTAGTAATAATCAAATCAAATTGTCAACTATATTAAATCCATGGATAATCAAGTAAGTTTGCTTAACAAAGAATCAAGATGTAACATCCTCCCCCATAAAGTTAGTCATCGTCCCAAATTACACTTATTTAAACATAAGTTTTGAATTAAAAACATTATTAAAAAAATTAACGTAATATAGAGCATCAACTCAAGTAAATAAATGTGGAATTTGCTTGTAAAACTCATCATAGTTCATTCAAATAGCATTATTCTTAGAGTATTGGTCCCACAAGACCCTGCACTATGCCATCTCCCTATTATGCACTTAATTTATGAGTGTCAATTACTTTGATTGACTCTTTCATGATACCTTCACACGGTATAAAGAAAACATTGCAACCCAAGTTGCCAAGATTACTACACACTTAACAAACTGGTAAGGGTAGTATCACAACATGTTCCCAAAACCGAAAGGAAATATATTAACCACATAGATGTATCATTCCATTCCATTCCATTCCTATGACTTCTCTATCAAAAAAGAAGTAGAATACACTAACCCATAAACTCAGAGGAATATTGTCAAAACAATATTTCAAAAACCAGTTTTCGATTAAAAGAACACTAAATCAACATCATGAAAATATGAATCCACTAAGTGGGCTTATAATGATATCAAAGGAGGGTGAGAGAGTAACAAATCACCTTTCTACTAGCTATGTGAGATGACACCTCTTCCCAATCCACATAACCATATGGGGTGTCAACCCATGAGTAAACTCCTAACATATATGAATCTTCAACAAATAAAACTACATTATACTATAAGGAGAATTCCCATTGCACTTGGTGGTGCCAATCCATAAGTGATCTTTTAGGATTCCCACTCCTACAATAGTCACCAAGCCATACATGAGAATCTATCAAATCTATCAACTCCAACCATGGTGTAACATGATTCTACACCAAGGCACTACAAGTTCAAAATATACTTCACTTAACTAGTACAATACTACTTGTGCTCTTGCATCTTGAGGTTTTCTCTATTTAGCACGATGTTATTCGGGTCCACACTAGTAAACACAAGGATGTTAAAATGCTAATGGACTCATTAGGTCCTAGAGTTCGAGCCTCAAATCTGATACCACATGTAACAACCCCACTAGATTTGATTTAAAAATATGTGATTTGTTTTCAATGTATTATTTCATTAGAATTCATCATCATAGTCTAATTAGTGATAAAAAAACAACACTCTAAGTATATTAACTATAAATAAGCATGTGACAATAGTCACTGATCACTATCAACATATGAAACACATCATAACCAAATATGAAAAATAATTACAAATATCCAACCATAACTGGTACAACCATTACTATCAATGTACAATAAATAGTAATTACATTTTATCAGAAAAATGTCTTGATAATAATAAATACAATATAATGTACAAGATACAAAGTTCCATAGAGCATGAGTTCCCAAATTCTAATATCTACGATAATCTCAAGTATTGTCTCCAAATAAGTATTTTTATGGAGAGGGAAAGCATCATTTGAGTGTTTTTTCACACAAACCACGAACCATCGATCCCCCACATAATTCTCCATCAAGGAATGGCCCTTATTTCATGGATGAGTAGGTAGTGATGGTGCGAGAATCCAAAGAGACAAGCTAGTACCAATGTGTTGTATGGTTTATAAAAAAACATGCAGTGTACTTGTTGACGCAGGAAATTGCACCCTTAGCAGGAGGTCGAACTCCTGCCTTCTCCTCGCAACATGGAAACTCCCCTCTCACCTATGGGACTGGCGAAGCTGGAGGGGAGAGTCTCTAGGTAAGGGCTAGCTCCCTCTGATGTATCATGGTTTGTTCCAGCAAGTGCAAAATACAGGTATGTATGTATGTATACATATATATATATATATATGTATATATATGTATGTATATATATATGTATATATATGTATGTATATATATATGTATATATATGTATGTATATATATATGTATATATATGTATGTATATATATATATATATATATGTATATATATATATAATGGGGGGATGAAAAGGGAGAAAGATACAAGAAAGCAAACCTACTCTAAAGAGGTGATACACCAAAATAAGATGACCTTCACACATCCACACTCAGAATTAGACAAATACATACATACTCTACATATTTGACAGAAGGACCAGGGTACAAGAAACTAGCAGGGAGGATTTCACAAAAACACAGGAAACAGAAAATCACTGAGGCGCTGTGAAATGCACACTGTGAGTAACTTCCTCCATTATGGTCTTTCAACTGTCAGCTCTTCTCCTTTCAGCTACAGAAATGGTGTCTTGTAGACAACAGGTTTGCTGGTGTTGAACCTGTGAGAGCATCAAGAAACAATGACTGGACACAGACAAACACTCAAGGCATACTCTAAAAATATATTTCCAAATGGAGGTAAAAACTGCATTTTATTTGATTCAAGTGAAATTTTGCCAGGTCTGCGCCTTAGCAAAAGTGGAAGATTATTACAAAATGACCAAATCGCGATCTTATATGGAAAAAACAACAAGGAGACTCATTGGCGCTCTTTGCTTACAAGTGGCCTATCGCATCTTCATTAGGAAGAAGAAAACACTGTTGCCGACATCATCCTTCTAGAAGGAGCATGCTGGAACCATGTTGTTTAATCATTGAATTTGACCTTGGCGTTCAAACATTAATGTTAGGACATGGCCGCACCTCTTTTCTAGCAACAGACTACGGTTTGTCTTCTTCCAATGCCAATTTGGAGAAAAATAGGTCACACCACTCAATAACTCTCCATCTCTTCGCCACTTGGACACTTTGTCCTTTTTTGCCTTTTGTCTTCTTCCTGCTCTTTCAGCCCTCGGGGGCGATCTCTTGGCTGGTCGCTGCATTCCTTGGGCTTTTCCATGCTTGACGCTCAAAAAGTTCAAAAAACAAACGGCTAGTTCATTGCATTAAATTTGACAGCCTTTGGGACGCCACCATCCTTGACAAAAGTCATCGGGTCTTTTCCTTTGAAGTGCAGCCTCTTTGAACCAAGCCGTTGAACCAACCCATTGAACTTTTGCGTTGAACTGAACCCGTTGAACCAACCCATTGAACCGGTTCAACGATTCAACACTACGCGCCGAGCATGATTAAACTGAGCCTTTGAACTTTGCTAATGAACCAAAAGTCGTTGACTCATTGAACTGAACCGAAGCATTGAACCTTAAGCTTTGAACCGACGCATTGAACCAACCGAATGAAGCAAGCGATGAACCAAAATTGGTTGAACTGCCGATTAAACTCTTGAACCAGGCCATGAACTGAACTCATTGAACCTACTGAACCCAAAAAATGAATTGGCCTTAAACAGCAGGGGAGAAGTTGACTGAAATTTTACCTGTGGGCAAAATTGGTCAACAAATTGGTGACTCACAGGGGAAACATGCCTGCTATGATTTAGAATCCAGTTGCCTTGCAGTCCATTAGGCACAGAGTCAGATTGTAGCTATGAAAGAGTTAGCAATAGCCCCAAAAGATCTGAGAATCAAATATGAAGCCTTTTACCCCACACGCAAAGGGAAACACACAAGGCTAAAAAACACTACTTGTGCAAACTATACTTAGGGAAAGCAGGAAAAGAAACAGAAAACAAACTATTATATACAGCTAACCAGGAAAGTTCGCCTCCCTCCTAGATCAAAGGGAAAACTTCTTAAGTCCCCTTCCTGGCAAGAAGACTTATGGTGCCAGGCAAGTAGCTGAATGAAAAAGAGAATTGGTGACTTGTTCTTCTTGCCTGTCACCTGCATTGGCTGGAATCCGAGTGGATCAGATTCAAACATGCCTCCAACATACATGTATCCTTCTTGTCCCTAGAGGCCTGTTGAATGCTGGTGCTTCATATTGGTGCTCTTTACCAAGAAATCAATGGATGCTGGCTAATCACCATAAGCCCTTTTATCTGCACATTCCTTCTGCAATGTATCATGGTCTGACTTGTTTCCTTCTGTTTCATTGAAAATCCTGTCAGACTCATCCTCTGCTCCCTCTTGACCTTCTTGAAGAAGGGTGACTGTGGTGATGTCTTAAATGGACTCACAAAATTATTGTTCATCCCACAGAACATCGCCTCTTTCTTCAAAACTCTCTTCTTCAAGGCGTTCCTCCAAGAAGATAGACCTCTCCTTTCTTTCCTCCAACTCAGGCTCCTCAGCGTAGTCATCCTCATCATCAAAATAGCAAGGAAGTTCATCAAACAGAGGGGAAGAGAGCTCACCATGCGTTTGTTCCTCCTCGTATTGCTGGACCATCTGCATATATGTAAGACCTACATCTTCTCCATTGCTGATAAGGTCTTCACAAGGAGCATCAATGATGATTCCACCTTCGTTGTCGCTCATGACAACCTCTTGGGGAACTGCAGATTGGATCTTCTGCTCCTCACCTGCCTCTTGCAAAATAGGTTCCTCCTTGAGAAGGGGTGAAGTGGGAAAAACATGTGGAAGAGGAGGCAGTCCTTGAGCTAGAATTGAATGATTCTCCTCCTTCCACTTGGTCAGCACTTCATCAATATTAGGTGTGGCCTGATAGCTCTCTTGGAGGTGTGTGGACAGGCTGGGTTCAGACAGGTCCACCACACGTTGGCTGAGGAATCTCATTTGGGACTCTAACTCTGCAATTCTCCTGGCTATATTTTCTTGAAGGAGCCTTTCTTGGAGATCACCAGCATCATCATGTTGAATAGGAGTAGTTTCGAGAGAGATGTGCTGGCTGGTGGTACTCCCCCAAATGGAAGATTCACAATCTAAGGAGTTTAGAAGGTTCATCTCCATGGGAGGTTGTTCTAATGCCCTCTAGTGTTGGAAAGCCAGGTGCACAAGATTGGGGGCAGATGTATTTGATGAGTTGGGGTGAGCAAGTGCAATCTGATAGAAAGGATTTGGTACAAAAGAAGGGGCTTTCTTCAGAATAGGAAGCGGCACACAAGGTTAACTGCCTTAAATAAATGGATTTCTCCATTTTGCTACCTCTTTCTCCATGGACTGCAAGGCTTGTGCTTGCCTAAACAAATACTCTTCTTTATACATCAGCTCCTGTTGATACCCATACTGCTCTTCCAGTCTGTCGATTTCCGTTGTCTACCTCTCAAACTCCAGCGCCATTTCCCTTATCGTTGTAGGGCAACTAGGAGAGCTACTTGAGGCGATTCTCTAAAATTTTTGAGTCTGATCGAAGTCATATGAAGGAACACAAGACCCATGATTTTGCGCAAAAGAATTATACATACAAAAAATGATTTCTGATGGCACCAGGCTGCGCTTAACCAATAGATTCAACTCAAAGTCACCATTGGTGTTTGATGCAAAGCTTCCAAAGGCTGGTTAGTTGAAGAACACACCAAAAAATCTTTAACTCTTTGGACAAAACCTGTCCCAGTTGATCCCACCGGGTGTGCCAAAACTGTTGATGCAGGAAATTACACCCTTAGCAGGAGGTCGAACTCCTACCTTCTCCTCGCAACATGGAAACTCCCCTCTCACCTGTGGGACTGGCGAAGCTGGAGGGAAGAGTCTCTAGGTAAGGGCTAGCTCCCTCTGATATATCATGGTTTGTTCCAGCAAGTGCAAAATATAGGTATATATATATATATACAGCTATATAATGGGGGGGATGAAAAAGGAGAAAGATACAGGAAAGTAAACCTACTCTAAAGAGGTGATACACCAAAATAAGATGAACTTCACACATCCACACTCAGAATCAGACAAATACATACATACTCTACACATTTGGCAGAAGGACCAGGCTGCAAGAAACTGGCAAGGAGGCTTTCACGAAAACACAAGAAATAGAAAATCACTAAGGCACTGTGAAATGCACACTGTGAGTAACTTCCTCCATTCTGGTCTTCCAACTGTCAGCTCTTCTCCTTTCAGCTACAGAAATAGTGCCTTGTAGACAACAGGTCTGCTGGTGTTGAACCTGTGAGAGCATCAAGAAATAATGACTGGACACAGACAAACACTCAAGGCATACTCTGAAAATATCTATCCAAATGGAGGTAAAAACTGCATTTTATTTGATTCAAGTGAAATTTTGCCAGGGCTGTGCCTTAGCAAAAGTGGAAGATTACTACAAAATGACCAAATCGCGATCTTATATGGAAAAAACAACAAGGAGACTCATTGGCGCTCTTTGCTTGTAATTGGCCTATCGCGTCTTCATTGGGAAGAAGAAAACACTATTGTCGACGTCATCCTTCTAGAAGGAGCCTGCTAGAACCATGTTGTTTAATCGTTGAATTTGACCTTGGCGTTCAAACATTAATGTTAGGACATGGCCGTGCCTCTTTTCTACCAATAGACTGCGGTTTGTCTTCTTCCAATGCCAGTTTGGAGAAAAACAGGTCACATCACTCAATAAATGTCCATCTCTTCGCCACTTGGATGCTTTGTCCTTTTTTGCCTTTTGTCTTCTTCCTGCTCTTTCAGCCCTCGGGGGCGGTCTCTTAGCTGGTCGCTGCATTCCTTGGGCTTTTCCATGCTTGACGCTCAAAAAGTTCAAAAAACAAACGGCTAGTTCATTGCATTAAATTTGATGGCCTTTGGGACGTCACCATCCTTGACAAAAGTCATCGGGTCTTTTCCTTTGAAGTGTGGCCTCTTTGAACCAACCCATTGAACTTTTGCGTTGAACTGAACCCGTTGAACTGGTTCAACGGTTCAACACTGCGCGCTGAGTGTGATTAAACCGAGCCTTTGAACTTTGCCAATGAACCGAAAGCCGTTGACTCGTTGAACTGAACCAAAGCATTGAACCTTAAGCTTTGAACCAACACGTTGAACCAACCGAATGAAGCAAGCGATGAACCAAAATTGGTTGAATTACCGATTGAACTCTTGAACCAGGCCATGAACTGAACTCATTAAACATGTTGAACCCAAAAAATGAACTGGCCTTAAACAGCAGTGGAGAAGTTGACCGAAATTTTGCCTATGGGCAAAATTGGTCAATAGTACTATAAATAAACTTGTTTTAAAAAGGTATCACACAAACATGTAAATCACATTCATGACATGAGAATGTTACACTAGCATTACTATGGCTAAAGTTTTCAAATAGTTATCTCTAAGATCAGTCAGTTTTATACACACCACTTGATCAGATTACCTTCATCTGACATTGTGATGCTAATAAGTTAATGAAGTCCGTCTCACTACTTACTCAGTATCAACAATACAAGATTTAGTTAACACATATATAACCAATAGATTCATACAAATTACTTCTTACTGGCAATAACAAAACATGCTAAGCACATGAATAATCAACTGCATACATTTAATTCGTCAAATATATGAATGAATCTCTATAATATTATTTATTGCATAATTAATAACAAACAAGTGCAGATTATACCAACTTGGTCTAATATATATTAGACTGCATATTCTAATTTTTATAAACAGACACAATATAGTACTTCATATTAGCTGTCTTAAAACATGCTAATCATAAAAGTAACCAAAATGCATACATTTAGTCTATCGAACATGTGAATGAATCTAGACATAACAATTATATTTTGTCTCACTCAAGTATAACATATATTTAGAGTTTAGTTTTAAATAAAATATACTTTATGACATCCCATAATATCATAGTTCATTATAGATGAGCACACTACTCAATCATGAACAACCACTCTTATAATTACAATAATCAAATGTCTCATAATCCTAAATAATAAGCAAGCATGGTTTATACTAATTGGGTATATCCTATATTTAAACTACCTACTACTATAACTTATAGTCACACATCAAAATGCACGAATATATGTCTAAATATTTGTGCATATTAATACACTCATAATATGAATCACACACAAGTTTTTACTAATGTATATTGTCATTTATAGTTCCAATCAAGAACTCTATGTAATTTCAACAATCATTATAACTTTCTTGTTCACAAAATATATATTGATGATTTCAATAAGATAAGAGATTCTACAATGTAATTCTTATTCATTATTTTTACCCCTAACCAAATAGATTTTCATCATGATATAATCAAAGTGTATATAAATCTATACACAAGTTCTCAAGACTACACAGTCTTTCGTATCAGGGTTCAGATATAGGTATTCGACAATATCTAAATTGCTTTTATACGTAACATAATTTTTTTTATCGAGTACACAAATATATGAATTACCCAAAGCCATAACAATATACTAGTCAAAATCTATGCCATAGATACACATCCCAATATATTTATATATATAAATTATATATGTATACACCCTTATACATATTAGTACACCCACGATATTTATTATACAAAAGTTTACAAAAGATTAATATACAATACACTAACGAATAATTCTCAATAGTATAAGTGGACTATATTACAATATACTCATCATTAACAATACATACAACCCATTAATATAGTAACCATTAATGAAACAATCATGGCGTATAGCAACCTACTAACCACTACATCAATTTTTAGTAATACAAGTATACTTATGAATGAAGAGTCTTGTATTTAGCATATCAATATGAGAGGGCACAAACAATATGATTTTTAACATAGTCCTTGATTGAAATGCTACCATATCTATATATAGTGGATCAGTTATAATACAAATAACATTATTACTAGTTATAGTAATTTAAATATACTAAGTTAATATTGTTCATACATATATCTTCGCTAGATATATTATCTAGTTATATGTGAAGATAATCTAGTTAACTATCAATATAATTTAGTTGACCCTATAACATTAATATGTTAACATTATATTCCTTATAATCATACTATAAGCAAACAAAGGGTATCTTATTTATACTTTAGGTGATAATAAGATTGTTATACTTAGCATACACCTATAATAAGATTATTAACATAATACCGACTTAGCAATGGGATTCTATTATACACCTATAATGTTTATGTTAAGCATGATGCGTATTCCATAATGCATCAACCTATCGATATACTACACGCATACACTTATAAATGTCATCCCAATTATTCTCAACTTTACTCAGCTAAACAAGATCACCACATATATACACCTATGATTCTTTTAGTTAATTTACAATTGCGATCACATTGGACTATATACTCAGTACAATTGGTTAAGAATATAACTGCCCATCCTTTATATACTCCTTATAAGTGATTACGGATATTCATAACTATGTAATCCAATATATAGAATGTTACTTATTATATCATGATCAAGAGTTCGTTGTTTTCTTAATTTATGGCTATTTACAGCAACTTCAAGGATATATTATCTATATCAAAACAAATCATCCTATTTTCCAAGTTTATTCTAATTCGTCGTATAAATACATTTTAAATAGTTGTATATTAAGACATGCAGGTTGTTGTACAAGCTATATTTACAATTACAAAATCTGCCACTTTGATATATATATATATATCAAATAACTCATAATCCCATCCTTGAGTTTACTATGTTCAAATAGTTGTTATATAATAAATCACGGTAATTGTATTTCAAGCTTATTTTAAGTTCAAATTATATGTTCGTTGTAATAATAAGTTTACTATAATCATAAATTCGCTATATACATATTCTTTCATAAGTTAAGTTCGCTATACACTGAGATTCTTTTGCTATAATTATAATTACGAGCACTAAGAATTATAAGTTTGTTGTGCACAAATCGCCCCAATAATAGCTCTATGTTTTTAAAAAAAAAAATCATAACTAACGAGTCGCTATAGCATTTGAAAAAAATATTTTATTGATGCTCAAAGTAATATAGGTAATTGCTATAACCATATAATTTTTAATAATATACATATCACTGTAAAAGTATTTGCTTTGTATAAACGTTTTTGCCTTATATATGGATTGCTATGCATGGTAATAGTATACAAGATAATAGATATAAAATCCAATGTCACGAAGTATAAATTAGGGTGTTTCATATGACAATCGCTTCACTAGGATAATGATTAGTATAAGGGCACTTTACTGCATGAAAGAAATGAACAACGAACAAAATACCACACAATTTCCCAATTATTCACTCCTAATCATCTTAGTCTTTACACATAGCGCTATACTTCGACCCCTAAAGCATAACATAATATATAAATTACTTTATAATATCTCCAAGGAGTAAATTTACACAGCTATATTTTAATAACACCACTTAACTGGGAAAGGCACGATCTGAACAAAGTTCCTCATTTTCCTGACTTGCCTTCTTCTTCTTCTTCTCCCTGTAGCGCTGCCCTTCCCTTCTTCCCTCCTCAACTATGCCATACCTCTCTTCCTTTTATTCCCTTTTTCATGAGTGTGGCACATTTCCTTTAAAAGATTTATTTATTTTTGTTTTTTCCATGATTTTTCTATTTTTTATGTTTTTTTCTTTTTATGTTTTTATTTTCTTTTTCTAATTACATACTTTCCATAATCTCTCTTTGTATAAATATATATTTTTAAGTATAAAATATAATTACTTTATTTATTTTATGAGGCTTTACATATTTTTATTTCATAATTATTCAATAATAAATAATTATTTAATACAAATAATTCATCATAATGATTTAGTAGTAATGCTACTAATGTAAGTCATTAACATTCTAAACTAGTAATGAATTAATCAATAAATTACACGAGGTTTATTCCATACACAAGGTTAATTCCACACACGAGGTTAATTTCACACAAGCAATAAATTAACACACAACTAACCATTATCTAAATGTAACAACATCATAAATGTACTAACGCTAAAAATTCAAACCATACATCTAATATGTTTTATTTAATATGGTGTGTGCAGGGTTTTAGCCGTTCTTCTATCGTCCCCCAACATCTCCATCTATGTCATCCTCTCCAATGATACTCTCCCTTCATCACACTCTGAGGGATGAATCTCTCATGTGTCTAACTCACAACAAATAGGTAGTTAGTCCATAACATCATGACATGTATATATCATAAAATAACGTCGAAATAACAACTCATCATGATCATAATATAAAGAATATACATTGCAACTAACTCATAATAGTGAAATTATGAAACCAAAGCAACATATTACTGTTCCATAACAATATACAACTTACAATTTAGTAATAATCAAATCAAATTATCAACTATAGAAAATTTATGAATAATCAAGTAAGTTTATTTAGGGAGGAATCGAGATGCAATATCCGTTAGTGCTTTGAATAAGTCCACCTCAATGCAAACCCATTGTTGGGGGAAAGAAGAGTACCACTTCGATGGTTCATGGTCAAAAAGCACCCAATGGGCACAACTATTTGGTCCAAAAATGACCATAGATCCATCGATAGGTCAATAAGCTCAACCCAAATTGGTACCCTAAGGGAGGCTTGGTTTGTGATCTTGAAATCTTAGGACCAATTAAATAGAATCAAGAGTGTGTTTCGAAGAAACCAACAACTCGATTCGAAAAGAAGGGCTTTGATTTCAGACGATTCATTAAAGGTAAACATGGAAAACCCTTTAGTGAGGTTTCTAACACTAACCACATGGACTCTTGTAGGTCCCTGGTGGTGGTGAAACCAAGCCTAAAGAGATTCCTCGGAGGGAACTTCACTGAAAAAATAAACAACGAACAAGAAATTTTCATACCATTTATATGCACTATCAACAGAAGTACCAATAATACATACCTTTGGTTGGGAGGGAAGGGTAGAAGGATTACCTTGTCATAGACTTTCGAGACAAACTTCTGTGTTTGTTTGGGTGCCATTCCTCTTGTTACCTGCAACAACAATTATAATCGAGAGCAGAAAAAACATTATATAGGGCTAGCCCGCCTAAAGAGCGGAGCACTAAGCACAATTAATGCATAAGAATACTAAAAACTCTAGCAAAAATGGTATGGAAAGCAAACAAAGAAACACATTAAAAAGACAAATTAACCGTGGAAAACTTTTGTAAAATTCATTTCTTCTCACAACAAAAAAATACTTGAATAAAACTTTTTTATATCGGAAAAAAAGATGTCCCATTATTATAAAATCCTTCTCTCTCCTCCCCTATTACTTCCCCGCCCCCTCCGGAAAGGACAAAACAAATGAAAAAGAAAAAGAAAAGAAAATTACACATTACAAATTGTTTAAAAAAAAAAAGGAAAAAAAAAAACAATTATTACAGATTACAAACTGTTTAAAAAGAAAAAAGATTTAAAAAACAATTATTACAAATTACAAATTGTTTATTTGTTCGACTCGCCGCTGATATGCGTTGAATAAAAATTCACGAGAGGTAGGGTTTAAGCAGGGTTTGGATTGGAGGGATTTTAGGCTCAAAAGGCCGACTTATAGCTGCGTTTCCCGGTGAATTTTAATCCTCTGTTGCTGTTTTTTCAGCGCCTTGTATGACTTGTATCTCAATATTTGAGTTTTGTGAAGCAAGCAAAAAATGTCTCAGAAAAGACTGTCAGCACTGGACATGCCAGATGTGCCCATGGGACAGCTGCCTGCTCATCTAGAACTGCAAAGAACCAGAGTAGTTTGTGCTGTTAATGCTCCATCCTATGTATGTGCTCTCTATATAACTTTCATCTTTTCTTGTAAAAATTCAGAGTAGTGACGTCCATGATGTGATGCCCAATAACATAAAACCTCTTTTTTAATCAAATCAATTATGATTATAGTGAATATACAAAAACATTAAATCCCTCAATTCTGTTTTTTAAATCAGAGTATTGGTGACTTTGGTGTAAGAACCAAGAACATATAAACTTTTAATTCTTCTCTGTTTTAATCAGTGTATTGACAACTTTAGTGTAATACCAAAAACATGTTACCTCTTAATTCTTTTTTATCAGAATAATGACGGCTCAGGTGGAATTGCCGAAAACATTAAATCTCTCAATATAGTTTGGTGTTTAAACCATTATATTGATGTTTTGTATTTATTTTGAAATGAAACGAAATGATTTTAATTATGTCCACGGACTGCATATTGTTTGGGCTTCTTCAATCGCTTAAAGATTTGCCGGTTGAGTTGTTTCTTTAAGAAGGTTGTTTCCTCACTTACTGATTTGGGTTAACAACTCTCCTAACCTTTTCAAATAGCTTCGCCATGGAGCCAACTCTTAAAGTTTCCTTATATGACTCAAATGTCTGAGTAATTTGGACATTCAAGGATGAAATGTTTCTCCATTTCCACTACCCTTGGGGTGCAAAAAATACATACACTCTTCTCCCACTCTTTTTCAGGGGTTGTCCATTTGCCTATCTCACATTCAAGTTTGTGAGAGCTCGCTCTTATTTGAGCTATGAGGATATTTTCCTTCCATTTGATTTCAACCTTTATGTATGCCTTTTTGTAATGCACATAAGTCTAGTTGAAGCTTGTCATATAATGTTGTCGTTTCATGTTTGTTTTCTTTCTCCACATGACTTTTCTAAACTTTTCATTCTCACAAGTTTTTTATTTTTTTGTTAAGGTTTCGGCATTCATTTAGGCTAATATCCCATCTACATGTCATTTGTGGTTATGTTTCATCCATGTGTTCTTCCTTTTGTGCAACTTTTCTTCTCTTGCAGCCCTAGGCCACTTGTTGGTCTCCATGTTTTATGTTTTTTTTCAAGTACCATAATAACTTGGTCACAGCGGTTGCCTCTAATGGAAAAGTGCTTGTTTCTGCAAGTTTATTTTGTAGGGAAATAAAGTCTTAAATCTGAAGTTGTTCGTAATCAAACGCTTTTGGATCTTTTTTATTTGTCTTTATTTCAAACTTGACGTGTCGATAGCCCATAGTTCATGCCCATACAACACCATTGAGGTGAAAAGCTACCCAAAGTGGACTCTGGTGGTCTTCCAATCCCAAAGCTCAGTATTTCTTCATCTATTTTGAAGTGCATAAAGAGTTCTCCATCCACGTTGTATTCTTTTCATTCTATATGTATCCCAATTGAGTTTGTTGTGAAAGTCTAGACCGAGATACTTGTATTCTGATACCAATTCAAGGGACTCTCCTTCAAATTGAAAATTGAAATGTTTTTTCTTCTTTTTTAGTGAGAAGATCAGAATTTTGGTTTTGCTCATGTTTACTTGCATCACTACCTCTTTACAAAAGAGTTATAGGGCCCGTAATTGATCTCTGATTTGAGGTGCTACAATTTATCCTCCCCATTTTAGATGTTCTGTTTGTATTTTGTTTACGTCCCAAGCTTTACTTATTGCTAGTTTCTTAATCCCTTGTACAATGTCTTTAGTCATGAAAGTTATTTTTTGACATTCATTGTGGCAGGTGTACCATTTTCTTTTTCATTTTTATATATATGTTTTGAATATTCCAGCCACTGACTTGCTATAATGTTGTTCTTTGTTTGTGTTTTTTCCTTACATAGCTCACTCCAAAATAATTTTGGCTTATGTTTCCCTAAGTATATCAACTCTTTCCTTTTTGTTCTCAACATTTGTTCATAGTTTTTTCTGTTTATCTTCGTTTTACCTGTTGGCTCCTTAAGCATTCTTTTAATCATAGTAATGATGACTTGATGTGATACCCAAAAACATAAATAAAAGTATCCATCTTTTTTGTGTAATATCCAAAAATAGGAAAAATCTTAATTCAATTTTTTTTAATGAGAGTATTGATGACTTTGGTGTAATAACCAAGAAGATCAAACCTTTTTTTTCAGTTTTTAAAAATAAGAGAATTGATGACTTTGATATAATACCTAAAAACATGAAACCTTTTGATTCTTTTTGCTGGAGTTCTGAAACAAATGCACACAAATCCTTTTGATTCCTTTATCCAAAGGTTTCATATCATTCCTTAGTGTGCGATGTTCTTCTTCCGGGGGACTTCAATGCATGTACAAAGACCCACTAGACACCTATTCACAATCTTTCACAAGACAATTTATGCCTTCAGGAGTTGGATCTTGAGGAGTATGGTTTACAGAGAGATTCAAGAGATGGGAATACTCCGGTCATAGCTTATGTGAGGCACTTTCTCCAAATTGGGTAATCAGAGTCTCCACATTTTCAATGGGCTTCCTTGTTTTCTTGATTCTAGTAGAGTTACCTATTTCCCCATGGGGGGGGTGAGCGAGAGTTGTGGACTATGTTTTCTCTTGCTGATCTCTCATCCCCCACATCTGAGACTTACTTCTTTCCCATTAGCTCCCACTAGATAACCATGCTTCCTTGACTTTCACCCTACATGATACTTCTTACTCCTATCCCCCATCGCCTCCCACTACGCCCCCCTTTACTTGCCACACTACAACCCACTTTGATGATGAGTACACCATTGATTATGCTGCCCGACTCTCCCAACTTATGTTTGGGTACTATTTCCTTCCTTTCTCTGCTGTAGAGTCCATGTATGTGTTTATTACATCATGCCTTCTGGGATGCAGCCCTTGGCTCTTGCCCCCACATTTTACACTATTGTAGCTTACCTCGCTCGCTTGGGTCTTTCCCAATGAACTGTTGGTACGATGACGAGTGTAAATCACTACATTGGAGACTTCATTTTGTCCTAGCCCATGACTCTTCCATGATACTCGTCACTCATAGAGATTATCGTTGTCTTATTTGACAAAAGAAACATGAATTCCTTACGTCTAGACGACTTGCTCTCCTTGCTGCCCTCCACCATTCCCCTAAGATCTTTTGGTGCACTTTCCTCCCAAGGAAGACCCCCGCTTCTTACATTGATCCCCTTGCATGGGTTTCCTATGCTAGCTCTTTCTATGACATCTAAAAGCAGCCTGTTGTCATTGTCTCCACCCCACCATCATCCTCCACTATTTTCTCTGCCATTACAATTAAGAGGGCTATTCATAAGTTATATACCAGTAAAGCAGTGGATTGCAAGGGCCTTCAGGCCGAGTTCCTCAAATATGGTGTGGATTCCCTTGCCTTCCCATTGATAAAGCTTTTTAATAATGTTGTTTGCTTAGGTTTTCCTTGTTCAACACATAATCCATTCTTAAGTCTAGGGATAGCTCCAACCTTAGCAACTATGATACCATTATGATTGGGCATACATTTGCCAAGCTTTATGCCACACTGTTGAACATGTAGCTTTTAGAGCACTTAGAGAGGGGTAATCTTAGAGTAGGGGGCAGGTTAGCTTCAGGAGGGAATATTAAACAATTGACCACATCTTCACACTCCGGGCTATTATTGAGGAGGCTTGTCATCAGTCTTCAAAAGTCTTTTGTTGTTTTATAGACTTCTAGAAAGCCTTTGACTCAGTTTTGCGACATCTTCTCTTCCAGAGGTTGTGTGATATCAACATTCCAGATTTTCTCATTACCTTTGTCTGGAGGCTTTATGAGACAGTTGTCAAACAATTTCATACTTCTCGTGATCTTTCTAGCTTTGTTGAGAGTACCATTGGGGTCAAGCAAGGATGCCCTCTCTCTTCGATCCTCTTCAACATTTACATTGATTATCTAGACAATTTTCTTCGATAGCATACCCATGCAGATGTTGGTTGCATTTTACATGATGTGGTGATAGCCATACTCCTTTTGTTGATGACGTTCTCCTCTCTCACTTTGTCAATATTTTACAAAGACAACTTGACGTCCTTGTTCGTTTCTGCGAGCTTCACCGGTTGGTGGTCAACCTTAACAAAACTAAGATCATGATATTCAACACCTCCAAATGCTCTCTTTCTTGATTCCAATTCCTTTACAAAGGGTAACTTTTGGAGATCACATTGGCCTACACTTACTCAGGGGTATAGTTTTCCAGACCATATTTTGGTACGAAACCTGCCTCTTGGTCACGCCTTTACAAGGTATATGCCTCTCTTTCTATCGTGGAGTGCCAATGCTTTCAAATCCACTTCCAGGATACTCCTTCGAAGATGCCCCTCTTCGATACATTCATCAAGCCTATAGTTTTATATGGGTTTGAAGTTTGGGGAGCTAGACTAGGTTCCATTGTTTGGGCTCGTATTGAGAGGGTCTAGACTCATGATTTAGCATATGATCCATTGCAAATGGACTGTTCCTTAGTGCATCCTCGAAGCTGAGTTTGCCACTCAACCTTTGTGCCTTGAGGCTATCTTCAGGGTTACTTTCTACATTCATAGACTCAAAAGCACGGGGGATTCAACTTCAGGTCATGCAAGATATCCATCCTTGGCCCTATGTTCTTTAGAGATCATTGCATCTTTGGGCCTTAATAGATGTTGATGTTGTTGGTATTCTGAAACTAGTTTTCTCCTCCAGTTTATTGTCATCTCTTTTGATAGGTTACCTCCTTTTAGGTTCCCTTTAGATGCCTGTCCCTAACTTCTTTCCTTAAAGGAGGTCATCATTAGAGTTGTCATAGAAGATATCTACAAGCAGTAATCCATGTGGCTTGGACCTCTCCTTCTCAGTCGCTCAACCCCAAGCTTGCTTTTATGTTGAGCATTTCTTGTAGGTGGTGGATGGTGTCATTCGTCACCCTGACTATCTCTAGCGTCATTGTTCTCATGGCTTGAGGTTGCCCCTTGGCTAGTTGAGGGTACGCTCACACCAATTGCCGGTTGAGACTAGTCATCATATTCCATGTGGGGACTAGATTTGTCATCTTTGCCATCTTTAAGAGGTGGAGATTGAGGAGCACTTCATTTTCATATGCCATGTTTAGTATGAGATCTGGGGGAGATACCACTATCTTTACAGAGACTCGGACAACTCTTTATACACTTTCTTTCGATATCCGGATCAATGTTGCTTGGCCTTTTCTCTTTAGGAGGTTGTCACCCGTCGACATAAGTCCTTGCACGGAGCCCCTAGAGCCTCCAAGCTGATCACTTCATTCTTTCAGCTCCTCATAGTGGTTAGTGGCATTAAGTGCCCTTTGTATATTTTTGCTTCACACATTGAGTGCCCTTTGGGTAAGTCTATAAGGCGATGTTCATCTTTGCACAACACTTCTCCTAAGGTACCCCAACACACTAGCTCTTGGTGATGGGGATCTGCTCTTGCTCAGTGTCATGGATTTGCTCCTCAGTGTCGTCCCCCTTAGCTCTAGATCTTCACAACTACCTCCCAAGCTGCGAAGGCATGCACATGTTACAAATTTCTTTGTTTCCACATGAGCTTCTTTTGCCTTGGATGTTAGGAGGGATTCTAGGGGTTGCTTTGCTTCTTTCGAGGATTAACTAACCTGTCCCCCTCAGCTCTAGACATTCCCCAAGGAACATTATCAGATCTTGAATTGGCCCTTTCTCAGTGATAGACGATGACACGAATTTCTCTATCCTAGGTAGGGTCGAAGATATTTGATGATACTCCCATCCAGTGTTTTCGACTTTTGACTTTCATTAGCCAATGCTCTTCGAGGATTCTTATGCCCCCCACATGGCTATTTGTATTGTTAACCTACCCACATGGGTGGTTGATTTTCTTGGATTGGGTTTACCCCATGTTTTTCAGTGTTTTCATTCTTCTTTTATTTATTTAGTTGCTGTTCCTAGGGTCCTTTTTCCCTTGCTCTTTCTATTGTAATAGGGTGTATTCTTGGTGCAAGCACGAAAGGGGTAACCAATTAAGGTTATCCTTTAACTCCGTGTTGCTTGGGTAAGACACTCTCTCATGGACACACTTGAGCACACTACTAGACTTGACATAACTCAACACATCATCTTTATTGAATTCATCAACATGTTATAAAGAACTGAACATACACTCTCACTCACACTCTCATACACACTTGCCTCTCCAGGGTTATTACATTACATGAAGCAAATACAAACACTCATACAATCCCCCTTGGACTTGATACATCCCTTTGCTTTGTTCTTGGAGAGCCCTACTCCTCTCAAACTCTTTCTCTTAACACATTAGTTGAAAGCACAAAGAAAGTCACAGGAGGGCACGACAAAGATGCATCGTTCCAGTAGGAATACGACGGGCGGGTAGAGATGCGTTGTGCAACACACCAACTATGACCACAACACGTCGTGCAACGTAGCGATACGACCACAACAATCATGCAACACAACAAAAATGATAAGAAAAGCAACAATACAAAATAAAGAATGTGAAAGCAGTTGACACCAATAGATTTGGTCGACACAACAAATTTGTGAAGAACAAATCACAATAACAAACCATGAGCCAGTTGACAATCGCATTTTACAGTCTAGGGCACAAATGCCATACATCAGATCAATATAGTCACAAAACATGAAGCAAAAGGAGCATGCCATTGCATGAAAAGGAATTTCATAAAGCTCTCATCAACACTAGGGCAGTGAAGGATTACTTGTAGGCTTTTACATCAGATAGGATGGAGCTCCCTCTAACACAAGAGTTTAAAACTCCTCTCTATCACAAAGTTTTGACCCCCAAATTTAAATACACTAGTATTTGTAGCTAAATATATGGAATTGAGGCTCTTGGTTCTGGACTTCGTGACCTTTTTTTGCTGTTCGAGACTCAGTTTCAGGAGAAATATGGTATTATTGTTGATTTACAAGCAAGAATAGCTAAGCTTGAACAACCCAAGCCACCCTTGTTGATTCTCCATGCATTCAAAAACTTAATGAAGTGGTTTTAGAAATTCAGAACAAGCACTCAAAGATAATCATTCAGCACGAGCATGTTAAAAAAGAAATTGCAACCCAACATCAATCTATCCAAAAATAGTTTGAGGAACACAATTCGTGGGTACAAGTGGTTAAAGGGAAGCAAACACCTCCAATTGTGGAAATGGTTGTCCAAGCAAAGTTTGACGAAGAAAAAGCATGTCAAACCAAGACACTCAACCTTCGTGTTTGTGGTCTCTGTAAACTAGCTTATCCCATACAGGCAGGTCACACATTCATGCGTGAATCTTTGGACTTGAAAGATATCTCCCCTAACATGGCTTGGACCTTGTTGGACAACACCCTTGTTATCCAATTCTGAACTGTAGAATACCGCTTGCAAGCTCTTAAAGCGAAAAAGTAACTCTTTTCCCTCCCGCAAAAAATCTATGTTGATGTAGATCTCAAACGACTCCAGGTGGAGCTTCAAAAAGCTCGTATTTAGGTTGTAGCTACCAGGAAGGAGAACAAGTGGGATGTTATCAGAGACTGTAGGGCTATCATTCGTGATTCCCCACTCCTAGGTGACACACCCTAGATTGTCAGCATGACGATGACTTTTGGTCTTGGTGGGTGGTGACGGCATCTCCATCGCTTCTTGGAATTGCAATGGCGCTTTATGGTCTTTTCTAGGTACCTTCTAGGATGTTATTACTTTTCGGAATTTCATCTTCCTCTTTGAGAGACATGAGAGCCCCGAACGGGCCCTCCCTCCAGTCAGGGGATACTTGTGGATTTCGACTTCTTGTCGTGAGACCCACAAATCAAATGGTGTTCGTGGTTCATGTGGTGTGGCTTGCCTCATTCGGGATAGCCTTAGGTCTAGATTTTCACTTTTGGCTTCTGATACATACTCCAGATACTTGTGGATACAAATTCAGAGGGTCCACCTGCTTTTCGGGATGTCTTAATAGTTGTATGCTACTTCCCCCCCTCGACATCTCTGTTTGCCATTCACGTTGATGGAGCCCCGTACCTTGACCTCTATCCAGAGATCTCTCAGGACTCAACTATTGGTGATATCATTCTTTTGGGCGATTTTAATGCCCGTATAAGGAGCCTCCAGACACCTATTCATGACCTTGCTCAGGATGAGTTATGTCTTCATGAGTAGGATCTTGAGGAGTTTGGTCTATGGAGAGATTTTGTTGAAAGGAATTCTATGGTGATAGCCTTTGGGAGACACCTTCGGTTGGGCGAATGTGAGAGCCTCCACATTCTCAATGGACTTCCTTACTTCCCCAACTTTGGTAGATTCCTTGTTTTCCCTATGGCGGTGGTGCGAGTGTCATTGGCTATGTTCTTACTAGCAGATCCCTCGTCCCCTACATCTGTGGCTTTCTTGTTTCTCCTTGACTTTCCCTTGCTGACCATGTCTTCTTGACGTTCATCCTCCATATTGGCTCTCACCCTCTCCACCCACACTCTTTCCCTTTCACCACACCCCACAATACTAGACATACCACTATCCACTTTGATGATGAAATATCCCTTTTAGGGCCAAGTTAAACAATTCTGAAATTTGTAGAAACCCTAACCAAAAATTGCAGAATTTTGAAAAGATCTACTTAGGCATGAAAATAAAATTCAGACTTAATAGAAATCCTCACAAAAATATGGAAATTCAATCATTTCATTTATCACGTCAAATCTGAATTTTTTGACTAATTTATAGGCCTGAAAATCAGAATAAATTACAGCTGATTGTATGAATGCTGAAACACAAAAATCCACCAACCAAACAGTCCTCCAGTTGAGATTTGACCCCCTAGGGAGGTCGCTGCCCTCTAAAAAGCCTCTATGCACTGCATCACACCTCAAAAGGCAGCCCTAGCTGCTATGCCAGCCTCCCAAAGCTCCCAAACTACTATGCCACACTCCAAATGTGCCCTAAATGTCTGAAATGCTGGTTTTATGTTCAACCGTGACCCATGAACGAAGTCACCAAGAAGAATTGAGGGTTTTCGTTCCCAAATCTGAAAGCTAATGAGGGTTTTTGTCCGCAATGGCTGAATGTGCAAGCAATCATGCTTAACTCAAAAGAATTAATTGATAATAGATCATAGATGTCGAAAAATGGACCTCTCCATCTCCCTTTATACCTTTTTCCCTCCAAAACAACTCCAAAAGTGGGATGCTCCAAGGGTTAAAATAATATATTTAAAAAATGACCCTTTTTACTTTCAAAATAGAAAAATTGCCAACATGAAGCTACTTTAGCCACTTAAAAAAAGAAAAGATCTATTGTCGCTTTTTTCCTTCACCCCTTAGCCAACGAGAAACCAAAAGAAAAAGTCTAAGGGTCTTCACCCTCTCTAAATCCAAAAAGGGGACATGACAGATGATGATTGCACCATTGACTATGCTACCTGCCTCTCCCTTCTTATGTCTATGTTCTACTTCCTCCTCCTTCACACCACTGACTCCATGTATTAGTTCTTATGTCAAGCCCTCTGGGATGCTGCCCTTGACTCTTGTCCTCACACTATTCATTGTTCCAGATCCCCTTTCCACGACGGAACCTGCCCCATGAATTGGTGGTATGATGATGTGTGTAAATCCCTTCATCGGAGACTTCAATTTTCTCTCACCAATGACCCTCCCTCCATATCCACTCTTTGTAGGGAGTACCATTGTCTTCTCCGATGTAAGAAAGAGGAGTTTCTTGCATCTAGACAACTTACACTCCTTGCTGATCTTCGGCACTCACCTAAGACTTTTTGGCGTACTCTTCTCCCAAGAAAAACCACAACTTTTGACATCACCCCCGAAACATGGATCTCCTATGCTAGTTCTCTCTATGATGTTCTTGTCCATCTTGCTGCCACTAACTCCAACCTGCCACCATCCTCCTCTTTTTGCTCCACCTCTTTCGTCAAGAGAGCTATTTTGAAATTGTGCACCAACAAAGCAACTGATTGTGAAGGTCCCAAAGCTGAGTTCATCAATTATGGTGTGGATTCCCTTGCCTTCTCCCTTGCCATGCTCTTTAATAAGGTGGTGTATTCAAGTTTCCCTCAGTCATGGTCCCGTCACATTATTCATCCTATTCATAAGTCCGAAGATCTCTCTATCCTTGGGAACTATAGGACCATTATGATAGGGCATACATTTGCCAAACTCTATGCCACAATGTTAGACATGCAGTTGTCAGAGTACCTAGAAAGGAATAATCTCAGATTTAGGGGACAGACAAGCTTCAGAAAGTACTATCAAACTATCAACCACATTTTCACACTTTGGGCTATTATTGAAGAAGCTCGTCAGAGGTCTTTCAAAGTCTTTTGTTGTTTTATTTACTTTAAGAAAGCCTTTGACTCGGTTTTGAGACACCTGCTTGATTCTTTCATTACTATCACTTGGAGGCTTTATGAGACAGTTCTTGCGCATTTTTGTACTTCACAAGGTTTTTATGATTTTGTGAAGAGTACCATTGAGGTCAAGCAAGGATGCCATCTTTCACTGACACTTTTCAACATCTACATTGATGAGCCAAAGGCGTTCCTTTGGCAACATACTCACATAGATGATGGCTGTTTTTTGCATGACGTGCTTATAGCTATCCTTCTTTTTGCCGACGATGTTGTCCTCTCACACTCAACTGAGGGCTTACAATGGCAACTTGATGCCCTTGTTCATTTTTGCGAACTCCGACAACTTGTGGTTGACCTTAATAAAACTAAGGTTATGATCTTCAATATCTCCAAGCGCTCTCTCTCTAGATTCCAGTTTTTCTACAAAAGGGGATCTTCTAGAGATCACATCAGCCTACACTTATTTGGGGGTCCATTTCTTTGGTCCATGCTTTGGCATTAAGCCTTCTTCCGATCCACGCATTTACAAGGGGTATGCCTCTCTTTTTGTTTTAGAATGTCAATGTTTTCAGATTCACTTCTAGGACATTCCTTCCAAATTATGGCTTTGTGATGCAATCATCAAACCTATAGTTTTTATATGGTTCAGAGGTGGGGACGTAGCATGGGGGTTGTTGACTGGGTTCGTATTGAGAGGGTCTAGACCATAGTTACCAAATCTGGTCGGATCTCGATTTTTTGGCCGGCCCATATAAGTTCATCTGGGTTGGCCCTGATTTTATATATATATATATTTTGAGGTTTTCTATAGAAAAAGGGCCCAAAAACCATTAATATTATATAATATTAATTTTTTATATTATTTTATTAATGCTTTTCTTTGTGTTTGTCAATTTTGCATATTTATAAAACTATGCTCTCTCTCTCTCTCACACACACGTATATATTCCTGATCGGATTTTTTCGAACTTTTTCAAGAATTCTGGATTTTGGATATTTTTGCCCTCCAAACGAATCCAAATTTCTGAACTTGGTATCTATGGTCTAGACTTTCATGTTACAATGCATGATTCGTTGCAAGCGAACAGTTTCTCAGCATATTGTCCATGCTGAATTTGCCACTCAACCGCTACGCCTTGAGATTATCTTTTGGCTTACTTTCTATGGTTCAGAGGTGTGGGGACCTAGCATGCGGCTGTTGGGGAAGTTATCCTTCTTGGTGACTTCAATGCCCGTACCAGAGACTTTTAGACACCTCTCCACGACCGCTCAGTTGACATACTTTGCACACGAGATTGATTTAGAGGCAGTGGAGTTGCATAGGATGTTAGATGATGTTTCAGGTCCTTACATGGCATACAAAAGACACCTTTTATAGTTGGGAGAATCTCATGATTTGTTGATCCTTAATGGACTGCCTTGCTTTCCAGCTTCACACACTCTTTCACATGTACACCTCATTGTGGAGGTGGGAGTGTGGTCGATTACGTCTTATCCAATCAGTTTTTTTTTACCCTTCATTCGTCATTTTTCCATTTCCCCCATTCCTAGTGCGGACCATGCTCTTCTTTCCTTCTCTCCCTCCAGGCTGATCTCCCCCACCTTGTTACGATCCCTTCTTTCAGTTTACCATATACCACTTTCCAGTTTGATGATGGGGATCCTAACACTTTCCTCTCTCACATTTGTCAGCGTCTGCCTCGAGAACCCCAATTTTTCTCACTTGGTTATGTTACTTCCAAATACACACACCTTTCTTCCATTATTTGGGAAGCAACCCTCAAATCTTTCCCTAGCCACACCAGATCTACATTTAACTCGAATCAATCTAAAAGATCTTGCCCTATGAATAAGTGGTATGATGATGATTGCAGGATTCTCCATCGCCAGCTTCGGTACACCTTCCTCCATGCCCATTCCTCTTACCTGGCTTTAAAATCATCCTACCACTGTCTTCTCCGACGTAAGAAATGCCTTTTTATTTCTCAAAGAAGATGGATCGTACGGGATTCCTACATTCACTCCCCCAAACTCTTTTGGTGTACCATCCTCCCACGACATTTTCCCCCCCACTGAGCTTAATCTCACATCCATGATTTCCCATACCTCCACTCTTTATGATATTCCTGGCCAAAAGCAAACCCATGTTGCTTCTCCACCATCTTCTCACTTATTCACATACAAGAACATTAGGGAGGCAGTAAAGGTGATGAATAGTAGCAAGGCAGCTGATGAAGAAGGTTTCCAAGCCGACTTCTTCAAACATGGTCTTAGAGCTTTTGGAAGCTATTTGGTTGATTTTTTCAACCACGTGGTTTGTTCGGGTTTCCCACCCTCTTGGTCACATCACATTATTCACCTGATACACAAATTACACTCCTGTTCATATCCTAACAATTACAGGACGATCATGGTTGGACACAAATTCTCGAAATCGTATGCTATTGTATTACACATGTAGCTTTTGAGAGAATTAGAGCAGAGACCTCAAAGCTAGGGGACAGGCAGGGTTTAGACTAGCCCATTAGACCATTGATCATATTTTCACACTCCGGGCCATTATTGAGGAGGCACGTCATCACTCATCCAAAGTCTATTGTTGTTTTGTAGACTTTAAGAAAGCGTTTGATTCTGTTCTGCGAGATGCACTTTTCTAGAGACTTAGGAATATTGGCATTTCTGAGACCCTCTTGGCAGCCATTATGAGATTATACGAGAATGTCCTTGGTCATCTCCGCACGGTTCATGGGATTTCAGACTTTATTAGGAGTACCATTGGGGTCAAGCAAGGATGCCATTTGTCCCCAGCCTTATTTGGGATATACATTGATGTGTTAAAGACCTTTCTTCATGAACATATTCAGGCTAATGAAGGGTGTCTTTTTCACCAGGTTGTGATTTCTATCCTCTTGTTTGCGGACGATGTGGTTCTCCTAGCCTCTTCTCTCGAGGGCTTACAACAGTAGTTGGATGCTTTGGCTCTCTTTTGTGATCTCCAGCAGCGGACAGTTAATTTGGGGAAAACCAAGGTCATGTGTTTAATGGTTTGAAGACCTCCTACCTCCATTTTTTTTTCAGAGGAAAGGAGGTTGAGATTACCATTTTCTATACTTATTTGGGAGTGCAATTTTCTGGTCCACGTTTCAGCTTGAGGCAGGCACTCCAGCCTAGAATAAATAAAGGTTATGGTAACTTAGCTTTCCTTGAATGATAGTGTTTTCGGCATCACTTTCAGGATATCTCATCCAAGATGGCCCTCATGGATACACTTATTGAACCCATAGGTCTCTATGGATCTGTAGTTTGGGGGTCCTCGTTACTTGAGGGTGATTGGGCTGCTGTTGAGAGGGTCCAGACACTTCTCCTTCGCCGCATTATTAGATGTAAGCAGACAAGTCCCCAACACATTATCCTTGCAGAGTTTGGAACCCGACCCTTCTGACTGGAGACTATATTTGATCTGATCTCTTTCATATATTGCATCCAGAAGTTTGCTGATTCTGCGAGTGGGCGTGATAGATATCCTTACTTAGCCTCTTGTTCTTCAGAGAATCTTGCCCTATTAGCTCCCTCGACCTGTGGACATTGTTGGTATACAGGGGTTTCTGATCTATTAGTCTGTGGGAATCAGGTTGGACTGCCTTCCTCCATTTAGGTACTCCTTGGACGCACTGCCTCATCTTCTATCCACTAGATAGGAACTGAACTGGATTATTAGGGATGCTATTTATAGATAGTTTATTCATATTGCTTGGGTAAACCCTCCTGGGGGGTTACGCCCAAAGATGGCATTTTATGCAAAGCACTTCTTGGAGCTGAGTGACGGACTTATCATTCGTCCACAATATACATTTCGCCACTATATGCACTCTCTTCGCATCCCATTAGGACAGTTTCGAGTGGGTTTCCAGAGGCTTAGGATTGAGACAGACCACCAGATAGATCGAGTAGACAGGGTTTGTCAGTTATGCAACATCCAGGAGACAGAGTTCGAGGAGCACTTCATCTTCCGTTGTCTCATATACTATGAGATCAAGGGGAGTTTTCATTGCCTATTTAGGACACAAAATCTCTCTGACTTCTTCAGATATGAGGACCATAGATGTTTGGCTTTATATATACAAGAAGCTCTTAAGCTTCGTGATCATTTTATTCAGAGACCCATTAGACTGGGCTCCACTCAGCGGATCACTTCCTTTTTCACAGTGATATCTTCGAGAGGGACTAAGCGACATATTGACATCAATACAACCTCACATTCCAGATTAGTGCGGCCCAAAGACACCATCCATAGTTCCCCGAGTTTTCATCAACATATCCATTTCAGGTCTAGCATCAAGTGACAGACTAGATCCACCAGATCTTCACATAGGACTTTTCGTTCTAGGCAGAGGATTGGAGGACAGACTGGGCATCCTACCTCCCCTTCTTTAGGTCATACTTCTATTCGGCGCTTCTTCTCATCGGCCTTGGATGCTAGGAGAGCTGGATCGAACTCTTGATGGGTTCCCCCTGGGTCTTCTTTCTCAGGGTTGAATCTCGCGCCTCTCATGTTTAGAGATTCTTGGGGGTTGCTCATTCCTTTTGCTCCCTTTTTTGGATCTGAGTGTGTTTGGTCGTGGCTTTTTGGTTCTTTGATTCTTTGGCTCTGAGTGTGGTTGCTCTTTGCCATGATTTGTACTATTTTTTTCAGCATTGTTTTTCTTGTTTTTGGAGACCTTTTTGGTTTCCCGCTTTTTCTTGACACACTTTTGTAATCTACAGTCCCTTTGACCTACTTTTGTGGTCATTAATTGGACATTAATATATTTAGCTTATCTTATCTATATCCACAGACTTAGGTCCCTAGGGGACTCAGCTTTTGGTCGTGAGAGATATCCATACTTAGCACTTTGCCACTTAAAGAGGATTGCTTCACTAGTCCCCACCAGATACTGACACTATTGGTAATGTGAGACTAGGTTGCACCTTCTTTCACTTGGCATCTCTATGGATTGGCTACCCCCTCTCATGTATTCCCTGGACTCCTTCCCACAAGGGACGTCATCACTAGAGCTACTAGACAGGATATATATAGACAGTATATCCAGACCACTTGGATCTCCTCCTTGAGTCGTTCAGCCCCAAGCTTGCTTTCTACACCAAGCACTTCTTACAAGTTGTGGATGCTATTATTTATCGTGCTTACGATCTTCAACGTCGTTGGTCCCATGGCTTGAGGTTTCCCCTTGCCCAGATGAGAGTGTGCTCTCATCGCCTATGGGTTGACACAAATCACCACATTCTTTGTCCGGATCGGATTTGCCGTTTGTAACAATATTGTATATAGGTGTTAATCCTAGGTTTCTAGCTTTTGTCTTTTTCCAATAAGTTGTTTCTCCATTCTCGTAGGAATAGGAAGAGTCACATTGGGAATGTGAAGTGAACAATCATTTTGGCTTTTATAATGTAATGTTTGCTCTTTTGTTTAATTGAATTGTGAAATCTAAATTTCATTGCCATTTCGAATATATGATCCGTCTTGTCATTGGTATTAGAGCAGGGTTTAATTTGTCAATTTCATTCATTTTCTCTCCTTTGTTATAGTTGTATGGCCTGCAATAAATAACACTTCCAATAAGCTTTTGTAAGACTATATATGCATCAAATCACTGTAGAGTTGGCATTTTGAGGGAGATGTTACAACTACAATAGTATTCATCAGGCGTACCAGTCCTTTATTTTTGGACCTGCATTTTGTTTTTCAGACCTGCGTGCATTTCAGACTTGCATGATGTCTTCTTTGACTTCCTTGATTTGGCTCTCCATGCCATGTAGGCGTTTTCTTTGAACTCCACAGAGCTTGCCGTGCATCAATTTCTTTGCCTTTTCCAAAGTTGTGCAGAAGTTTCAGAGCCACATGGAGAGTTTATGAGGTGTGGTGGACAATTTGATAAAGTTTTTTTGTTTGGCTGCTTGTGCCAATTAACCCATTGTAATTCGTTGGATGTGTAGACTTCTTTCTGCAGTCTGCGTTTGGCAGTCCCACCTTCACTTGTCTTCAAACCTTGCTACTATGTGGAAGTCATACTTTGTGAGGAATTTTGCATTGAGGGGTGGCGTCACACATTTTTGAGAAGTTAATTTCTTTTGAAAGAGACTGTACATTTCTGCCTCATTCCAATATTGGGATCTTCATGACAATTGGAGGAGAGAGGTAAAACATATTTTAAGCTTTTTTTCTAAAAAGCAAAATCTGTTTAATTGTCATTTTTCAAAATTTGAAAAACATTTGAATTTGAAAGCATTTAAATTTGGAGCAATTTTTCATTGAAATTGCCTTGAGCAAGCTACTCTAAGCAAATTTGGCAAACAACAACCAATTTTTGCAAATTCAAGGAGAAATAATGAGAGCTACGTTTTTACCCATTCGTTACTATTGAAAGACGTAAATTCAGAAATCAAGAAAAACCGAGTATATTGATGTCAGAGGTTTTCTTGTTAAGTTGGTGCTAATGATAAGATAAATCCTTTTCAAGTACCATTTTGGTATATAGAAAAGGGGATCATTTTGGAGTGTGATAAGGAACCAAGTGGGATCAAACTCAAAACCTCCAAAATTTAAAACAAAAAAAAAAAACTCAAACAAATCCCATGCATTCCATCAAATCTATTGTTGGCATAACATTGATCGGCAAAGACAACTGGTTAGAATGGTCTCGGCAAGTAGAGAACACAATCATCTTCAATGATCTATGGTTTGATATTTGCGATGAGGAGAAACAACTAGTTGAACCAAAATGGAATGCAAAGGATATTCAAGCATGGAAACAGAAAAACTATAAAGCATTGGCCTTGATGAGGGTCTCAGTGGATGGAGATGTGTTTTGTCATATTCAGGGGTGCAGTACTCCATGGAAAGCATTTCACAAACCGAAAGAGCTATATGATTCCCTCTTAGAGTTGGAATTCATTCAGTTGCAGTTAAAGTTGTTCAACTTTGATTTGAAAGATGGTGATGTGATGAGATTAGTTTCATAGATACGTGCCATCAAGCATGATGTAGAAGCAATGGGTGTCAAAATCGACATTTATATGATCGCATTCATAAAAAACCTTCTTTCCAACTATTCAACATTTCACATTTGATCAATTGGTTGAAAAGATGACAGAAAGAGAAAATGCCTTTGAAAGAAAAATCGAGTCTACAACAGGTGAGAGTGTGTGCTATGTCAAATCAAATTCTTCCAAAACATCAAATAAGACCACATCTTTCAAAAATGAAGGCAATAACAATTACAAAAACAAGTACAAAGTAAAGGTGGCAAAATTAAAAATTATGGTGGTCATAGTAAAAAACACGATGATAAACAAAACCTCTACTGCGAATGGTGTGACAGAAAAGGGAATCATGAAACTCATGAATGCATAACTTCATGGGAGAAAATTGAAGCATACCATAAGAAGAAACAGGAAAATCAAAGAAACCAAAAGAGTCAAACTTAGCTCAATTCACTAGCGAATGTGTGTTTTTCAGTACAGATGATGAAGCAAACAATGTCTTGATCAGTTCTTCATGGTTTGATGCTTGGGTTCTTGATACTGGTGCCACTCAACATATGACTTTTTGAAACGACTTCTTTGAGGAGTACAATGAAGAAAGTTATGGTTCAGTATACCTCGTAGGTAGATCAAGTTTTCAACCACAGGGAATAGGTACAATACGACTCAAGTGTCCAGGGCTTCCAGATTTCAAATTTGAAAATGTTCTCTAGCTTCCTCAATTGAAACGAAACTTGTTGTCCCTAGTGCTCATTAGGCAACAAGGCCACTCCTTGTTGGATAATGGTGATGTCACTATCACAAGAAAAAGTGACAATGTAGTCGTCTTGACTGGATACGAGGAAGAGAAACTACTCAAACTTAGGGGTAAGCCATCAAATTCAATAAATTATGCTCATCTTGTGGAAGATGGAATGTCTCCAAACATGTGGCATGCTAGATTTGGGCACACTCACTATAACAACATTCGTGTATTGCAAAAGAATGGTGTTGTTGGCATGCTTACATTTCCTGCAAAATCATATGAAAAGTATGAACCCTGCATCTTGGCTAAACACGCAAGAGAACCATTTCCTAAGTTGCAATGGAAAGCTGACAAAAAGTTGCAATTGGTTCACTCGGACTTGTGTTCTCTTCCAACCTCTCCATTGGTGGTCATAAATATTTCATGTTGTTCATTGATCACTACAACATAATGACTTGGGTATACTTTATGAAGAAAAAACAAAAGCCTTCATGACCTTCCAAAAGTTTCCAAACATGATAGAAAATGAAGCTCAAACCCTCATCAAGACATTCAGGACAAACCATGGTGGTGAATACACTTCAAAGAAGTTTGAATCATATTTTGAGCAAAACGAGATCAAACACTCTCTCACAGTTCCTCACTCTCTGCAACAAAATGGAGTTGCAGAAAGGATGAACATAACTGTGATGAATGTGGTTCGTGCTATGTTGTACTTCAAAGGGGTAAATCTACACTTTTGGGCTGAAACAACTAAAACAACAAATACCTCTGCAACAGATCCCCATCAACAACTCTTGAATTCAAGACTCCATATGAGAGGTGGTGTGGTCATCTTCCTTCAGTGTGACATCTTTGGATTTTCTTTTCAGATCCACTTTTTACACATTGATTCCAAAGGAGGAGAAATAAGTTGGACCATAGGAGTCGAAAATGAATCCACTTGGGATATTCTAAATCCTCCAAGGCATACAAGCTATACGATGAGAAAGAGAAGTTCCTTGTCTCAAGAGAAGTTGTCTTTTGTGAGACTACAAAGGACAAAGAACACATTGATCGGTAGTTGAGTCAACTTGAAAAGTATGCAAAGTTTGATGTCTACAGAGAGAGTGATTTGAATGTTCCAAACAATGAGTGGGGGACACACAATTGGGAATATATTGATTTTTTATTGTCTCCTATACATGAGATTGAAACTCCACTTGAAGGAGAGAGTGAAACTTCATAAGGCAATGAACATGGGCCATCATAATAGAGGGCAAAAAGTGATGGAACTTCAAAGGATGAACTTGAAGCACCTAAAACACATAAATAGATGTCTCAGTGGGCCACTCAAACATTGAAATATGTGAAACTTGACGAAGTTGGGAAAATAGGCACTAGAATTGCACATGCAGCCACATCACAATCAGACAAGTCCCTTAAAGAAATTCAAGCCATAATTGAAAAGCTCACCTTGAATGATTCTCTAGAAGAACAACTCAATGTTGCGTTTGATTCAGAACCAACATCTTTCAAACAGGTAGAGAAGCTTGAATCTTGGAGAAAAACAATGAAAGATGAGTACAGTGCATTGGTAAAAAATGGGACTTGGAAATTGGTTGATCCTCCATATGGCTGCAAACCAATTGGTTGATCCTCTATATGGCTACAAGTGGGTCTACCACAACAAATACGAGGCTAATGGCTCACTTGACAATCATAGAGAAAGGCTTGTCACAAAGGGATATGTTCAAAAAGAAGGAATTGATTACAATGAAACCTTTGCACCTACACCAAAATGGACTAACATTCAAACCATGTTGGCTCTGACAGCTCACAACAGATGAAATGTTCACCAAATGGATGTCAAAATTGCATCCTTGAATGGTGACCTCAAGGAAACTGTGTACATGACACAACTCGAAGGTTTTGCAGTAAACAGACGAGAGCACAAGGTGTTCAAATGGGAAAAATCGTTGTATGGTTTGAAACAAGCCTCTCAAGCATGGTACGATAAACTAGCTGAGCACTCATGAACATGAACTTCAAACGTTTTGAGTTTGAAGATGCAACTCTTTTCCTAAAAATAGTTGCATTTGTGATGGTGTATGTTGATGATTTGCTCATTACAGGGAACAATGAATGGTACACTGCAAAGTTCAAATCAAAGTTGATGAAAAGCTTTGAAATGATTGATTTGGGTTATCTTCATTACTATTTGGGTATTGAAGTAATTCAAAAATCAAAGTATTTCTTCATCACTCATCAGAAGTACATTGGTGACATCTCGAGCAAGTTCGGAATGGAAGATTGTAAGCCTCTTAGCATGCCCATGGAACACAATCTCATATTGACATCTGAAGATTCAACAAATTTGGTTGATGCCACTAAATACAAAGAACTCATTGGAGGTCTGATTTATGTGACCATAGCTCGACCAGATATATTATTTGCAATTGGTGTCGTCTCAAGATTCATGCAACAACCCAGGGACAATCATTAGGTAGCAACAAAAAGGGTCTTCAAATATCTCAAAGGAACACATAATTTTGGGCTCATACTCCAATGTAGGAAACTTCAAACTGGTTGGGTATTCAGATTCTGACTATGCTGGTGATGATGAAGATTGAAAGTCCATCATGGATTTTTTGACGAATTTAGGAACGACAGTTGTCAGTTGGAAATCCAAGAAGCAATTAGTACCGGCAATTTCTTAAATAGAAGCAGAATATATGGCCACTTTAGAGGCAACTAGAGAGATCTTGTGCCTCAGAAAGGTTCTTTCAGATTCTCAGGGGCAACATGTTTTGTCAACACCTCTCATGGTTGACAACACTTATACAATCCAAATGGCAAAGAATCTAGTCTTTCACGATCGAATCAAGCACATCAATACTAAGTTTCATTTGTTTCGGCACTATGTGAAAGATGGCAGTGTCAAGTTGCAACATTGCCCTATAGTAGAGCAACTAGTAGACATCTTGACAAAAGCGCTTGGACGAGAAAAATTTGAAAAGTTCAGAGGAATGCTTGCTCTGACAAAGACCCCTGCAGATTAAGGGGGGATGTAACAATATTGTATATAGTTGTTAATTCTAGGTGTCTAGCTTTTGTCTTTTTTCAATAAGTTGTTTCTCCATTCCCGTAGGAGTAGGAAGAGTCACATTGAGAATGTGAAGTGAACAATCATTTTGGATTTTATAATGTAATGTTTGCTCCTTTGTGTAATTGAATTGTGAAATCTAAATTTCATTGTCATTTTGAATATATGATCTGGCCTGTCATCGTCTTTGCTTACTGTAGGAGGTGGGGACTGAGGAACACTTCATTTTTAGATGCCCCATTTACTTTGAGATCCAGGGATGATATCATTGCCTCTACATGGACTCAACCAACTCTCTATCTACTTTCTTTAGATATTCAAACCACCGGTGCCTGGGTCCTTATCTTTGCGAGGCTATCACCCTGTGGTGCAAATCCCTATTGGAGGAGCCTAGAGGCTCTAGAACCCCCATATTGATCACCTCTTTCTTCCAACCCATCCAGACGATTGGGAGCACTAAATGCCCCTTGTACACTAGTGCCTCACACATCAGAGTTGATAGATCAGTCAGGTGGTGCTTCTCTTAGCATATCATTACTATTCAAAGTACTTAGATCCCCCATCTTGCTCTCCCTTGACACCGTGGCTTTGCTTCTTCTTGCCCGTGTGGCTCCGCTCCTTCCCAACGGCATGGACCTACTACTTGCCCCCCGTCCCCGACCACAGGTACAAATATGCATACTTTGGACTTGAGTATTCATGCATATTTTGGAGCTAAGTGTGCATGAATACTCCAGAGTAGGGGCACTCTGGCGCCACTTTTATATGGGACTCTGGAGCTAAGACTTTGGAGCTGCTTAAGTCCAGACGCAACTCCCATCAACTTCTCCATGTCGAAACAACAACACACCAACAAGACCAGACAAACACACACTACAACTATTTTTGGTTGATGCAAGATTAACTGTATGCCTTGGATGCTCCTGCATCAATTCTCGAGTCCCATTGACCTAATTTTGGTCATTCATGGACATTTACATATTTTTTCTGTTTTCTTTCTTTCTTTCTTTCTATTTTTGGGTCACACCAATCATGGGCCTCCTTAGACTAAGCTGGCAATGTCTGTGAGGTAACTTTGCTGTCAAGGTAACTCTTTTGCCAAATTAGAATGGAACTTCAGTTTGGATTCACTCCTTTTTAGGTGTCAGGCCTTTTTACTTGCAAGATTGAAACTTTGGTGGGCTCTTTATGAGCCAAGCAGCTTCATTAGCGAACTGATGATGAGGTTTGAAATAAACTTGGATTTAACATTTTCAGGTGGCATGAATGTTTTGCCCCCTTCAGCTAAGCAGCCAAAGGCTGAGAGGTTAATCTTTGACTTTGTTCACCCGGGACATGAATCTCAGCCTAGTCTAATTCCTTTTTTAAGTGGGCCTTTTCATTCAGCAAAAATGGAATCCTGTTTGACTCTTTATGAGCCAAACAATTTCACTAGTGAACCCATAGCCACTTGGCTAAATGTCTTATATTTGTTATCCTGAATGTTTATACACTGTAGAACAGCAATGGTGTGGAAAATTGCATGAGAAAACCGTTTGTTTAATCTGAAGATGGACTCACCTAAAACACTTTGGGCATGCAGAATTTGTGAACTATGTAATTTATAGGAAGTAGAGGTTGAAACACACTTCATTTTAACTTTCCTGCACGGTATATAATGATCTGTAATCCTATAGGTTATACCATATAGAATTCATCACAAAAATCTATTTACAAGTTCCTACTTTATGATTATGTATTTTACCGATTTATGAGTTTAATGGGACTATAATTAAATTCAGCTATGGAAAGTAAATGCAATATAAATATTGAAACAAACACCATGACAATCACGCAATTGACACAGATATACCCTGGAGAAACCCAAGTGCAGGGAAAACTCCATCCTCTGATGGCGTCTTAGCTCTTTTACTACAATCAACAATGGTGTACAATACAAAAGGGCATCATACTCTATCAAATGGGTTGATGTAGTTGTGGTCATGAAGCTGCAACCGCTACTCTTTTGCTGTTCCACGTTTAGACACCTCCACTGTATGATTCTGTTTTTTTTCCCAAAATCTAATCTTCCTCCCTTTTGCCAAGAAGAGCCCCTCTCCTTTTTGCTGTTCTGTCTTTTTTCTTTCCTTGTCAGTTTTGATTCCCCAAAACGGCCAAGATTTCCTCGTAACTTCCTTTGCTGACCTGTTTTCCTTGCTATCAAATTGGCCTTAGCTGGTTTTGTTGAAGGAAATAAATTCTGACACTTTGCATTTATTTTATTACATGAGGCATTCTTATACTTTATTCTTAAAATAAATGTAAAGGAATAAGACCATTTCGGGACTATTGAAATGGGTCTCAAGACCTATTGGATCAGGACAAGCAAAATAGAATTTGGAATATCTTGACAAGCTTCAGCACTTAGTAAATTTTAGGATTCCAGGTTTCAGCACTTGGCATTGATTGGTATTTGAGAGTGAGTTGTATAACATGATCAATTTCGGATCACACCTCCGCAATTCAGGGGGCTTTTGGTCTCCACAGGCCTATTTTTGAAGGAGATGTGGATATAATTCCTCAACTTTCTCTTTCTCATAGCAATTTTTCTTCTTAGGCAGCTGCCCCTTGAGTCCAATGTGCCATAGCTCTTGTCGCTCCCTGCACGTGGTTTTAATTTTCTTTGCTAATACCACATCTTTCTCAAACTCCTCAAGTGTATTTGGTGCAAAGTTCTCTATTGATGGAACTTGGAAGTACTTGCTCTTCTTCCTCTTCATCCAACATGGAAGGCTCAAACAATCGCAAGTCTTCTACATTTGCAACTGAATACATCTTTATCTATGAAGGTAAATTCTATCTGAAAGCATTGCCACTAACTTGTTCAATGACTTCAAATGGTCCATACCTCAATGGCTTTAGCTTCTTTGCTTGTCCTTGCAACCTTTCTTTGCTAAGATACAACCAAACTTGGTCTTCAATGAGGAAATTTGTGATCTTTCCTACGTTGATTAAGTTGAAACTTATATTTTTCTTGGTTCTCTTTGATCTATAATTTTCCAAGGGGATAGAACCTTAATAGAAAATTACAGACACAAATTTATTACCCATGTTGTAGCTACTTGAATTCCCCAAATGACAACGGATTAGAGTGTGTTTAGCATGCATTAGATTGAGTGAGATTACTTGTGAACCATACAAAACTAAAATGAAAAGGAAACAGACACACAACACAAAGTTTTAAACTGAAAACCCCATTTTTGGGGAAAACCAGCTGGAAGTGGCAACTACACATCTTCCGGATCTTCCTTCAATAAATGAGTCAATACAAAGAGCTCATAGAGCATACAACTCCCACTCCCTGATGTCTCCTATCTTCCTTGTGCTGTGATGGAAGAATACAAGTAACATAGAATAACACAGACATGGCTGACTGTTCACTCGCTGCGACTCTCACCAATGTATTCCTACACTCTTTTGGATCTTTGATCCATGCTCACTAATGAAACACTGATCATTGATGTAGAACTCCTCAGCTCGCCCCCCTCTTATGCATCCGGAGATGTCTCTTTGAAGTCGACAGTTTCTTAGAATGCCTTGTATGAGAAGACCATTCAAACTGACTGATCAACTTCCTTGGGTGAAACTGTCATTTCACTCAGACTAGCAGGTTCGAGACCGCCGGTTGATGTAGGCGGTGGTTTCGCAAGTGGCCCTTGCAAACACCAATGGTTTCGTCATTGTTCAGGAAACGCTTATTTCTAAGCGCTTTACTTTGACTGAAACCAAATCCTTGGTGTTTGCTGGAGTTCTGATGATTATACTGGATCTTTACAGATCATACCTCCCCTTTTCAGTTGCTTTTGGTCTCAAACGCTTACTTTTGAGACAGAAGGATCTCTCCCACTGCCTTCTTGGAGCTTTTGCAAAGTCTTCTTATTGGTGTTTGGCTTTGATCCCAACCCTGCCAATGTTCTTGGGCGTCTGCTTTGGTTTCTCTGTACCTCCCTTGCCACACATTCTTACTCACCTCCCCCTGAGCTGATCTCAAGGAGATGACGTGCTCATCCTCAAGGGACATACTTGAATGTGCAATTTCCCTTCTCTTCCTATGAAAGAGATGATGTCTGATTCTTCTCTTCTGATGAAAGAGATGAATTGATTTTCAACATCTGCTGCTGCAATCTGATTGGTGTTGTGTGCGAACTACCATGCTCCTGCTATGGTGCTCTTCTCATGGTCTTTCTTGATGGAACTCTTCATTGATGCTCTCTTATTAACGTTGGAGCTGATCATATGCATCTATGATGCTTTACTGGTAGAATCCATCAATACTCTTCCTATGATGTTGAATCCTCCTCTTCCAGTGTAAGAGATGATGCCCTCCTCCTCCTAGGAAAGAGATGGATTTCTTGCCTCTCATTGAGTTGGCTGTTCCAACATTTGCTTCCGTCTGTAATTGATTGGTATGTTGTGGTCCCACTATGTTTCTTCTACAATGGTGTCCACCCATGGCTGTTCCATGATGATTTGCTACTGGTGGAATTGCTCCCCAATGCTGTCCATTCCTGATGATGGAGTTGTTTGTGCTTTTTACTCCTCACAAAAAGAATGATGCTTTATCACTTGTGTCTTACCCATTTAGTAATCCAAATGAGATGCTGTCACAACTTGTTTGTTTGCTGAGACAACGTTTTACAACCTCTTGTGATGTCTAGACAATCTTCAATGGCTGTTATGAAATTTACATTCCTTACTCCTACCACAACAAATTGCTATATAGGAAGCATATCATTATTACAGTTATTGAAGTGTCCACATACATGTCACACCGAGTGATGCTGGAACAATTCTTCCTCAACTAAAATTACTTGCTTGCTTGCTTACAATAACCGTGAGGAGAGGCTTTATACAAATTACAACAATGGATTTGACTCAAAGCAGATACTTAATCATTATTGCGCTGCTCATGTTGCTCGAATCTGCTGTCCAACCTCATGCTCTTGTTCCCTTGTTATCCCCAAGTGGATTTATTGTGCCATGCTCATCTATGATGAGCCCAGGACTTCCCATACTTTCTCATTCAAGTGGTGTTAGTTCCCTACTTGCTTGCTCTATCAACAAATGGAAACATGCACGCTGTGAAGATAGAAACTGAAATGCTACCCAATGCCTATACATTGAAAGCAACTCAACATCTTCTTCTTTGCAATTCATACAAACACTCAATCCAAGAATCAAATGAACTACCCTTACCACTATTTGCTTGCTATGGTGATGAGGGGCCATATGAGAGGAGTTCTTTCATTGTCTCGTGTTTTGGTAATCTCTTCTTCCCCTCTTGTTTGTGGCTGCCCATTCTTGGATTTGCCATTCTTTGGGTGAAGATGTGGATGGAGTTTCCAACATTTTCCATTCAAATGCCCACTAACCTTTCAAAGAGTAAAAAAATTAGTAGACTTGCACATGCTCATATCTAGTGGTTTCTTACCTCCTTGGAGTGTGTCTTGACCATTCACTTCTTGCTTCCTTGAAGAGTGGATTCTCTCTTTACCATCTCTTCTAAAGAGCTTGGGCTCCTTAGTGATGGATTCTTTTCTTCTTGGGCTGCTCCCATGATTGCTTCTCTCCCTTCTTGGACTTAGAAAGTGGTAAAATTGGTGGAGTATAATCTCCCCACTTCCTCTTTTCTTTTGTATCATGTGGATGGAATATTAATGCACTTCCCTCTTCTTCATGACATGCTGGCTGCCCTCTTTTTGGAAGTGCTTCTTTGTCCTCTTGAGGTAGACTCATGCTGCCTCCTTGTTTTGATTTCTGCCCACTCTTTGGAGACATCCTACAATAATCTTGAGGCTTGACAAAAATGATGTTAGAAACATCTTTACCTTCTTGAGGTGGCCCTTGGTATGTAGATGGTATGGAGTCCTCCTCCTTGGAAGCTTCTTTTGTTGGAGTCATGCTGGAGCATTCCCCAATCTCTAGTTTATCATTACCGAAGGCCTTCATATTGAGGTCTTTCCTCAACCATGATGGGATTGATGATTCCTTGTCCATCTTTGCCAAGCCCTCTTCCATCATAACCCATTTTCATCAACTACTTGTAGCCAATACTTTTAGTATGTTTCTCAAAACTGCCAATGGATTCATTCAATTTGACAATGGAAGAAATGACATGTGATCGAGTGCTTACCATGCATGCGTCGGTCATGGTTTGAGCATCTTTGGTAGAGGCTGGTCCCCTTTCCTGGATAGACTCCTCTCCTTACTATTCCTTCAACATCTTGTTGGAGCTTTGCCAACAACTCTTCCTTTACCAAAAATTCTTGCTGCACTCTTCCATGATTCCCATGAGAAACTCCCCAAGGCTGGACCACGTAGCTTGGAGCTGCTCATTCTATATTTACAAATCCTGCACATGCCTTTTCAGCTCTCGATTCTCTTCTTGTACCTGCAAGTGGTACTCTTGGAGTTCCCCAAGTCTTCACCTCAAGTATCATGGCTGGTCTATGCAACTACAAATTCTTGCAACACTTTGTCAAATAACTTTGCATTTGTTATACACACAAACTTCTATGTGTTAACAATAACATCTACAAGTCACAAGGAACTTACTGCTCTGATACCAATGATCCATAATTTTCCCAGGGGATAGAGCCTTAATAAAAAATTACAGACACAAATTTATTGCCCATATTGTAGCTACTCAAATTCCCCAAATGACAGCTGATTAGAAGTGTTTATCATACATTAGATTGAGTGAGATCACTTGCAAACCATAAACAACTAGAATGAAAAGGAAGCAAACACACAACACAAAGGTTTTAACTTGGAAACCCCATTGCTAGGGAAAAGCAGCTAGAAGTGGCAACTGCACATCTTCCTGATCTTTCTTCAATGAATGAGTCAATTACAAAGAGCTCATAGAGCATACAACTCCCCTCCATGATGTCTCCTATCTTCTTTACGTTGTGATGGAAGAAATACAAGTAACATAGAATAACGGAGTCATGGTCGACTGTTCTCTCACTGATACTCTCACCAATGTACTCCTACACTTCTGAATTTTTTATCCATGCTCACTAATGGAACACCGATCACCAATGTAGAACTGCTCAGCTCACACCCCTCTTATGCCTCTGGAGATGTCTCTTCGGAGTGCACATGTTATTGAGACATCCCGCATGAGAAGACTATTGAGATCAGCCCGTTAAACTGATTGTTCAACTTCCTCGGGTGAAACTGCTGCTTCCCGCAGGTTGATGCAGGCGGCGGTTTCACAACTGCCCCCTGCAAATACCAATGGTTTCGTCACTGTTCAGGAAATGCTCATTTCTGAGCTGACTTTGACCGAAACCAGATCCTTGGTGTTTGCTGGAGTTCTGATATTTCTACTGGATCCTTACAGATGACTCTTTGAGCTGATATTGTATCTTAAGGTGGATTTACTTGATCCTCTCAATCAATTTGATGCCTTTGTTTGCCTCCTCATGTTCTACTTGTTCACTGTCTTCTTGCTGTCCATAAACAACATCAAAGGATTATGGTAGCAAATAACAAAAATGAGTTTCAAAAGAAGACTTTTAGGTGGATGTATGCAATGCTCTATTATAAGACTGCTGAATACATGCACATTGATCATTCCGAGATGTTGGATACCTTCTTATACACCCCTACATAGCTGAACCAAAATTCTATTGGCTGCTTCAATTTGCCCATCCATTTGTGGATTGAAAGTGGTTGACTGTTTCAACTTGGTATCCAATTTCTCCCCTAATGCTGTCCAAAATCTGCCCAAAAACCTTGAATCTCTACCCTATACAATGGAGTTAGGAAAACCAAAAGGAACCCACACATTTGAAAAAAAACAATTCAGTTGCTTCATGGCCTTTGATGGTCTTCTTACAAGGCACAGGTATGCACATTTTAATAAAGCTGTTCACAACTACAAACAAGTAATCATGAACTGTTTTTGATACTGGTGATACTTCAAAAAAATCCATGGATATTCTTTCCCATGGTCTATTGGGTACTGGAAATGGCACATTCAAACGAAGCTTCCAATTGCTGGGCTTACTTGTACTACAAAGAACAAACCCTCTAATAACCTTGGGCTTACTTGGCAATAAAATCCAAGTAGCATGCAGTTACTCACAGTTTTTGGCGAGTAACCATGGGTAATTACTCACTAAAAACTGCGAATAATTGCCTGCTAATATTTTCACAGTACAATAGACAGTTACTCGGCTGGGAAAAAAAAGCCATTTTACCGTGAATTTCGGCCGGGTACTGCAGATTTTAATACAGATGTCTTGGCCGCTTTAGAATTGCCTCAATTTTTGTTGGATCAATCCTAAGTTGTCCTCTTCCAACCACATGCCCAAAATACGCCAATGATGTTCTTGCAAACTCACATTTTTGAATTTTTAAAAGCAATTTGTTCGCTTTCAAAGTATTGAGAACTTGCTTCAAATGAGATACATGCTCTTTTCATGTTTAGCTAAAAATTAATATATCATCCAAGTGCACTATGACAAAGGAATTAAGGAATGGACACAACACATCATTCGTAACCCTCATGAAATTAGTAGGAGCATTGCATAAACCAAAAGGTAATACTAACCATTCATAAAGTCCTTGCCTTGTCCTGAATACACTTTTCCAAATGTTTTCTTCATTCGTATTTGATGACAGCCGAATTCAAGTCAAGTTTAGTGAAAACCTTTACATTTTTTATCTGATCCATCAAATCGTTTATCCTTGGTAATGGGAACAGGTTCTTGATGGTAACCTTGTTTAAGGATCTATAGTCTATGCACATTCTCCATGTGCCATACCTTCTTAGGAACCATATCAATGGGTGAATCACATGGGGATGTGCTTCGCCTAATGACTCCTAAATAATGAAGTTATCTCTTTACTTCATTGCTCTCCATAATGGTTTGCCTATACAATCTTATGTTGGGCAAAGGTGCATCAGGCTGCAAATTTATTTCATGTTCAATCCCTCTCTTTGGATGTAAACCCTTTGGTTCTTGGAACACTTCTTGAATGATTGGACCAGATTTTCAATTTATTCCTTTTGCTTATTTGTACACTCTCCTTGGGAAGTATCTGTTTCTACTGTTTCACTTTAATCACAAGGCTTCAAAAGTAAAAGCACAAATTTCTTTTTGCATTGAGACATCTCTTACCTTGGTTTGCAGTCACCATGGAAAGTTCTTCTTTTCTTTGTGAGCATGGATGATGTAAGCTTCTCCATATTTTATTAGGTGGTACTTGTTCTCTTCCCTTGAGAAAATGGCCTTCCTACATATATGGGCTGCCAAAATCCACCCCACATATGTCCATTGGTACTTCATTGACCTCTACCTCATCAATGAAGTTTGCATTGATAGGAAATCTTATTTTGCATTGCTTGGTGACTTTCATTTCAACAACCCTCTGCACCCATCCCAATGGGTATGGATGTGGATGCTCATATATTTCCGACCCAAGCTTCTTCACTAGTCCTTTGGCTATGAGGTTTGCTTGTGAACCAAAATCAAAGGGTGCATTAACTTTGGTCATCTTGACTATATTGTGATGTGAAATAGTCTTGTCCTTTCTTCTTCATCAATGGAATATTTGTTGGTCATGTTTGCAATTTAATGAATTGTCGTGCAAGCAACTTTCTCATCTACATCGGAACAACCTTGAATATCTTACCTTCATGGTAGTTATGGCATTATTCTTGGAATTGTCATTTTTCTTGTTTTTTGGATGTAATTCCAGATGTAGTTTCCAGCACTTCTCCTTGACATGTCCATCAATACCACAATGCTCACATTGGTTCTTTAGATCTTTGCTACGTTCCCAGATATTGCTACCCAGGGGTGCAGGCACTGATATGGTATGCCATGGGTACTGGGCACTGATATGGTATGCCATGGGTACTGGTATGGGTTCAATACGCCCAGGATACTGCTGGGCAGTTGTGGATACGTCCAGGTTCGCCCAGGGAGAGCCCAGGCGTATTTGTAGCTGCCCAGCAGTATCATGGTGTATCCGACACGTATCCAGGGCAAAAAAAAACTTTTAATTTTTTTTTTGTTTTCACTTGACAAAAAGTCAAATATGGACTTCAAAAAATAATAAAAATAAAATATAAAGTATAGGGAAACTGGAAAACCTTACAAGCAACTTTCACACTCATTTTATCAAAAGAAAACAACACATTTTCTCTCACTGCATTTGTCTTGGTTTTTGTGTATACATTGTAACATTTGCACCATGTGCTTGTTCTAAAACTAATCTAAGTTCTACCACTGAATATCATGACATTTGGCATTGAATTATCTGTATGTTTTGTGGTTATTTAACTTATTTTGTCTACTCTATGCATAATTTGTGGTTAATTTTGTTTATTTGGTTATAATTTTAATAATTTAAATATTATAGATATATTTTTGTATGGCCTTACTAAAAAATGTATCTAGGGCAAAAAAACAATCGCCATACCGGCGTACCCGATTCTCTGTATCCATAGAATCTTTTCTTTTTTTGTGAAGAGGCTGCAAATTTCTTGCCTTTGCTTTTGCCATGCTCATTTTCTTTTCCTTTCCCTTTTATGGTTTTTATTTGAAGAACTACTCTGCTGTCCTTTCCTCCCATCAATATATCAAGCTTGTACACTTGACTTGATCAATATTTGTAGAACTGGAAAGTATCACTTGTCTCCGAATATGACCCTGCAGCCCTCCTATATATTTTATTTGAAGAACCACCCTGCTGTCCTTTCCTCCCATTCTCCATAGATTGAGCTTGTACACTGACTTTATCAATATTTGTAGGACTAAAAAGTAGCACTTGTCTCCAAATATGACTATGTAGCTCTCCAATATATTTCTCAAAACTTAAGGATATTTGAGAGAAGTCTACAACAGTATGGCCTGCTTTTGGAATTTAGTTGTGTATTCTTGTACACTTTTCCCTTTCCCTTGCCTAAAGAATTGCCATCTCATAATCTGTTTTGATTCATGCCCAAGAGCATACAACTGTTCCCGGAGTAAATTCTTGAAGTCATCCCACTTGGTTATTGGTGCCTCCTTGCTCAACCTGAGTGACTCCACATTGCTTTTCCACCATGCAAGTGCATGTCCACCCATTTCAAGTCTAGCAAAAGAGATTTTCTGCTCTTTATTCACTACTTGATTATTGAAGTAGACATGACAGTTTGTTTCAACCAATGGTTCAATTGTTTGGCATTAACATTCCCCTCAAATGGTTTTATGTCTACGTTATCTTCCTCTTTAAATGGTGCCTGAAAACCTGTACTCCTTGAACTCTCTCTAAACTCAAAAGAATCCTTTTTGTTATGATTATCTTGCTTCTTTTCCTCAGAACCAAATTTATCAGCCATTAAAGCTAATATTTTATCAACTGAACAGTTAAATTAGCCACATTTGTTTCAAGTATGGCTCTGATGAATCTTTCTCCATTGAAGCTTGACTTTAGGATTTTAACTCCTTTCTCCACTTCCTGGTACGGATTTCAGGCTGCTCTGGTTATAATTGCCCTTCACCATTCTTTTTCCCTGCTCTTCAATGAAATAATTCTGGAAACACATTGCTACACCAAAGAAAAACTAAAATCTGGAAATGTTTGAACTTCGGATTTTTGAACTTCTCTGATACCAATATTATCTGTAATCCTAGAGGTTATACCATTTAGAATTCGTCACACAGATCTATTTACAATTTCCTATTTGTTTTCTTATGTATTCTGCTGATTCATGAGTGTAATGGGAACATAATTAAACTCAGCTATGGAAAGTAAATGCATTATAGATACTGAAATACATAACATGACAATCACACAATTGACATTGATTTACACTAGGGAAACACCACTATAGGGAAATTCCAGCCTCTAATGGTGCCTCAGCTCTTTTTTTACAACACAATTATGTCCAATACAAAGGGGCACGATACTCATCAAATGAGTTGATGTAGTTGTGGCCATGAACCTGCAACCGGTACTCCTTTGCTGTTCCCCCTTCAAACACCTCTGCTGTGTGATTCAGTGTTTTTCCCCAAATCTAATCTCCCTCCTTTTTCCCAAGAAGAGTTCCTTTTCTTTTCTCTGTTCTGTCTTTTTCCTTTCCTTGTCCGTTTCAATTCCTCTAAACTGCCAAGATTGCTCTGTAATTTCCTTTGCTGTCGAATTGGCCTTAGTTGGTTTTGATGAAGGAAACAACTTCTGGCACTTCAGATCTATTTCATTGCATGAAGTATAATTGACATTTACATATTTGACATTTTACATTTGTAAATGCCACTTATAGTTATACTTAATTCATAAAATAAATATAAAGGAATAATATCACTTCAGGAACTTTGAAATGGGCCTCAAGACCTATTAGATTGAAACCAGAAAAATAAAATTTGGAATATCTTGACAAGCTTTAGCACATCATAATTTCAGGATATCAGGTTTCAGCACTTGGCATCGATTGGTATTTGAGCTGATTATAATATAACATAATCCATTTTGGATCAATATAATGTTGATTTTCACAACTGCAGCAGTTCATAAAAAGATTAAATCAAGACAATCAAACAAAGCCAATCAGACAAAGCCCAGAGAATTTATTTTCAAACTGGACACCCATAGAATCAACTACACCCATAGAATCAACTATGTAAAGGGAATTTATTTTAAAGCTTGATACGCATAGGAGCAATCTAAACAAGTAGAAACATTATAATAGGTCATACAGATCAATCTTGCGTAAAGAGTAAAGACATTAAAATTCATCTCATTTGATTTAATTTTCAAATCCCTTATCTATTATGAGATATGTGGGAGATACCACTGCCTGAATTTTTATAGAAATATTCTGGAATAAACTATGTATAATTTTTAATCACCAACGTTTCAAGACACGTAAAGGCTTCACTACCCCGATAATTAGTTCTCTATGAGACTCAAAATGTCGGTGATTAAAAACTATACTCAGTTTATTCTAGAAGATTTCTATAAAGATGCAACACTAAGAAAAGAACCTCAATACTCAAATTTCATTGTATGTTTGCTTGAATATGTCGCCTGCATCATAATGATTGAATCCAGGGTGTCTGGTTGATGCATGCTTGTTTTTGCATTCCACTTTTTTTGAATGATGGATAAATTGACGAAGGCAATTTTTTATTGCAAATGTTAAAAGGTTTGAGTTTTTATTCAGAAGAGGCTAAGATGAGCTAATTTGTTTTTTTGTGTGTGAAATATAGACAGAGGGCATCCAATACTCTGGAGCATATGCATCTTTTGGGGTTGATAACAGTTTACGCCTAGGCGATTTCTGCAAGAACTTAAAAATTGATGTTAAGACCCTGAACGAGGAGGAGATTGAGTTTGACATTATTGGCATTGATGCTTCCTTGGCAAATGCCTTTCGGCGTATTCTTATTGCAGAGGTATATATTGTATCTACTAAGAATAAACCTTATTTAGATTGGAATTTTCTGTTTTTGGACCTTTTTGTTTCGAACTTAACTAATTTCACTGGATTTTATTTCATTTTTGTTTTTGTCAAAGTGGGGTTGGTATTGCTGAACTGCGGGTGGCAGTTGCCTGCTATGATCATCAGCTCAATTTAAAATTTATTTGACAGGCAAAGTTCATATTAGCCCTAGTGTCACTAATGAATGTGACCAAAAGCCAAAAACCTCAAATGTATCGGCTTCACAAGCTTGACTTAATCTTGGTCCTATCCTCAAATTCTTACTTTATTTTATTGTTTTGTAGGTCCCAACTATGGCTATAGAAACAGTTCTTATTGCAAATAACACATCTGTTATTCAAGACGAAGTCTTGGCTCACAGGTTAGGCCTCATACCTATTAAGGCAGATCCAAGGCTATTTGAATACAGAGCAGGTAAGCTAGCCAAAAGATCATTTTGTAAAGCATCTCACATGATTTTATCTCATGTATTAGAAGCAACGGTTGATTACCTGTTAGTGGTATATTTTGGATGGAAGTTTGTTAGTTAAGGGCTTTTTTAATAGCATTGTTTTGACAGAAAGTGACCCTGCAAATGAGAAGAATACGATTGTTTTCAAGCTAGATGTTACCTGTAAGAGGCAAGCTAGTAATGTTATCAATGCAACAGGTGAAGGTCTTGGTTTGGTCTGATTTGCATTTATTATTATTTTCAAGTGATTTAGAAAGGAATTAAAGGGCCTCTATGATTCAAATGATTATTAAAACCAATTTTTGAAAATTCTTGTCACATGAGGGTGGCACTGTTATTTTGTGCTTTCCATTTCAATGCAGTAAAGTCGGACCAGTTGAAGTGGTTACCCAATGGAAGTGAGCTTGAAAAGCCTTCTACAGACTCATCTTCAAAGGCGAAAACTTATACTTCCTTCAACTGTAGTCAAGATTCTCTTCCAGAATTTTCCAACGATTCAATTGGTTCAAAATATCCAGATATAATTATTTCCAAGCTGAGGCCAGGTCAGGTAAGCTTTTCTTGCTTTTTTTCTTTATTTCAAAGCTTAGAAAATTCGACATCCACACAAAACAATATGTAAAAACAAGTTTTAGAGTTTGTTCTTTTGGATTTTGTGTGTCAGTTCTTAATTACAACATGCAAAAGCTTTCATTTTAATTAACTATTCCAATTTTGAAACAGAGATTTCTGGATCCATCATGTTATTTTAAATGTTTTGGGTTTATTATGTGTACCCATCCTCAGGGAGAAGACGAATTTGATTATTACTGCGAGGTTTTACAGCATTAGTGAATAACCTTAATAATAAAATATATTGATCACAGCGGAACAAGGTAAAAAGTCGGCTAACCTTTAACATAATAATTTATTAATCAAACTAACTAACTACAAGTTATTGACGTTGAGTAATAAATCATTAAAGAATTAGTCACCTGAGCTTATACATGTATTGTCTCGCCTGCTGAAGTGATTCATTATTGGCTGCCATGAACTATCAAATACCGAGTCCATCATCCCTATTTAGATTAACCGGTCTCTTTTCAATTTCAATAGTTTCCCTTACCTTTCTTTTCCAATAGTCCTCTTCTTTTATAACTAGTTTTGACTAGTCGATACATATTTGGTGTTTCTTTGGCTTAGATGTCATTATTGTGGGGTATACATTTTTTCAGATTTAGGTAGGGCTTGCACCCAGCCTCGTCTTTTTGAGAAACACTACAGTTGTGGGCATTCAAGCTGATTGGGACTTGCACCTCGCCTCGGCTGTGAACTAAGTCAAGTATATGCTTATGAGGAATTAGACCTCAGGTTGTTTGTGTGGCAGCTCTCTTAACATATCTCTAGATCGCCCCTTGATGAGCAGTATGACAATCCTTCATTGCATTCTGTTATGTGCAGATGTTTTATTGTGCTTTTTTAGAAAGCTTGTCAATTTTTGGCTTTTTTAAGACATGGTCTGGGACTTGCCTGTTGTAATTTAGTTTATTTTGTAAACATCATGCCACTAATAGTCGCAAAAATAATGCAATTCTAGGCTTGTACCAGAGCTGTAAACATAACATTACTGAAACTTCGTCCAATGGAATGTTTTGACAGCTAGGGAAAAGACATCCAAGTTGAGGAGAAACAAAAACCTAACCACATAGGCAGCAGTGAATGGTTCCAAATTTCTTTTAGGGCTTGTAAAATCTGAAATTCTCTATCTTTCATCTTCAAGTCTCGAATAATCTCGTCTTCTCCATGGCAGAGTTATTTAATGTGATTTTTTGCTCGGGGTTTTCTACCTCTCAGTCACAACTCATCGTCCATCCCATTCATAAGTTGGGGGATAGCTCAGACCCGAATAGCTTCATGACTATAATGATCAGGCATACATTTGCCAAATTTTTGCCATGGTGTTGGACACGATGCCTCCTTAGCATTTGGAGTGCAGTAATCTCAAAGTGACGTGGAAGGCAGCCTTAAAGAGATACTTCTACACTATTGATCACAATTTACTCTTCAAACTTTCACTGACAAGGCTCATCAATGGTCTTCTAAAGTCCACCGCTGTTATCTAAACTTTAGGAAGGCCTTTGACGATGTTGTGAGACTTTTTCGTTTTTAGAGGTTATTTGCTTCCAATATCTTAAAGACATTCATTATTTCACCTTAAAAAGTTATTGGTCAATTTTGGACAATCCATAGACTCTCTGACTTTTTCAAGGGTACAGTTGAAGTCAAACATGGGTGTCCCCTCTTAACGATTCTATTTGGGATTTACATAGATGAGTCTGAAGACTTTCTTTGACAACATTCTCTTATCTATGATAGTTGTACATTGCATCATGCTTTGATTGCCACACAAATTTTTGCTGATGATATGATCCTCCTCTTTCATTCTCCTATCAATTTATGGATGCCCTTGCTTGCTTTTCCAACTAGAGGATAACCTTACTAAAACAAAGGCTCTGATCTTCAATATTATTAGGAATGTTCTTCCTTGGTTTGAGTTTTCCTATGTAGAGCACATGGGGATCACGAGAGCATATACCAACATTTAAAAAAATGCACCTTACAGGGAGCTGGACAACGGTGCCTCAACATGGCGGACCCCACACCTCCATTAGATCAGACTACCTCCCTACAAGTTTGTTCTATACTCAAATCCATTTCTTCTTGCTGGCTACATAGGCTTTTATAGAGCAGAAGCCCATGGCTAGCTTACTCTAGACTCAACTAGTGATTTGTTTGGTAGGTGTGCTTTGTTGATTGCAAAGGCAAGTAAATTGGTGGACACAAACACCCAACTGCTTTGTGGTCAGACCTTGTTTAGTTCCTGTTGCATGTGGGTGTATGGCCAGATATCATTGGTTCCTATTGCATGTGGGTGCATAGTCAGACCTTGTTGGTTCCCATAGCATGTGGGTGCACGGACAAACCTTATTGATTGCCATCACAAGAGAATGTTGCTAACGAAATCAGTGGATATGTTACACTTTATTTGGTTTCCACCAAAAAATTTGAGAACTTGACAACCTATTGGGTTCTAGAAGTAGTAAATTCTTGTTGAGTCCATATGACAACTGAAAAAGGGTACGACCTTGTTTATTGCCTATGTGCTTGATAGCAATGACACATTGGCTAATATAAGTAGAAGTTTGTGTTTTTGAAGAATTGTTCTCTGCATATGGAGTCTGGACAAATGGATTTTAATGGTAGTACCAGCTTTACAATTTTGTTTCTAGTTTCATGGAAACCTGTGCTATTAGTTCGTCTCCTATTATTTGTGGACAAAAATAAAGAAATAAATTATATTAATGCCCATAAGTGACCAAAATCAGTCCATGGCACTCAAAAGCACAACTAGTTGCAATAGCGGGAAGTCCAACATAAAAAGAGGCCAGAGACTAACCTAGGCTTGAGCAGGTTTTAAAAGAGTTGCAGCCAGGATCACCGGATCAACGAATGCATATGATGGAGTGATCTCACGAGTCGAGCAAGTGCACATCACAATGAAGCTGCCAGTAAATGAAATCATGCATAGAATATTGCAAAGGAATGAAAGCAAATAATGAAATACTCTGTATCATACTGAATGAAAAATACAAAGGGAGAGAGGTGTGTATATAAGTTGGAGAGGGAAATATACCACACATTCTAGTGAATGTGGTATTAATCTTCCCAAGTAACCCAAATGACCTTTAGAGCTCTAAGCAAGCTAATACAAGCATGTAGGCAAAACCCAGTGGGAAAAAGGCCTACACCAACATCCCCCATAAGCATAGCTTAGGTGGGCGATAATACAAAAAATGGGTCCCGATAACAAGCCCTGATAAGGTACCCATGTACAAAGCAATCTCTCATAAATTAGAGAAAAAAAGAAAATCCATAGGAAAAACTCTCCCCAAAAAGAGAGGCAAAAGTGAAAAGGCTAGAAGGCCCCTTTGAAGATGAAGCTGTTGAAGTAGACTGCACCCCAAGAAGAGATCGTAGATGAATGAAGTTGCTCTCAGTGAAGGGTTTGGTGAAGATATCAACAATCTGCTCTGAAGATTGACAAAATACAAGTCGAGACTTGCTCATGAATTAGCTCCCGAATGTAGTGCATGTGAATCTCGATATGTTTGGTCCTCTGATGAAGGACCGAATTCTTGCCAATATGAATGGTGCTCTGGTTGTCACAAAATATCACTATAGGCTGCCTGATCTGGATACCAAGCTCAAAAATAATCCCCTGAAGCCAAACAGCCTCAGTAGTTGCATTAACAACTCCCTTGTACTCTGTCTCTTTGGAAGATAGATTAATAGCGTTCTGCTTGTTGCTCGACCAACTGATGGGGCTAGAACCCAATGAGAAACTGTAACTTGAAGTGGACTTACGACTCTCAGTGTCGCTAGCCCAATCTAAGTCTGTGTAGCCAACCAAGTCAAAATTTGAACCAACCCTGTAGTGTATCCCATACTTGTGTGAATCTTGAATGTAGTGCAAGATCCTCTTAGCTGCTTTCCAGTGCAGCTCATGGGGTTCCTGCATGAATCTCGAAACAAGGCCAATAATATAAGAGATGTTGGGTCTAGTGTGAGTCAAGTAAATAAGGCTGCCAACAAGTTGTCGATACAAGGTAGCATCGACCAATGTAGTGAAACAATTTGCCTCAAATTTGACTCGAGATAGGAATGGAGTTGGAGATGGCTTACAGTCAGCTATATGAAACCGTGCCAATAGATCAAGAGAGTACTTGGGTTGCAAAAGTGAAATCCTTGAATCTGTTTGAGTGATCTCAATGCCAAGGAAGTAGTGTAGTAGGCCCAAGTCAATCATGACGAATCTATCCTGAAGAGTTTTTTCACTAGTGAAATAGTTGAAGAACTCCCTGTGATCGAAAGGTCATCAACATACAAATCCAGTATCAACAATGAATCATCCTGCCGCAAGTACACATTGGGGTTTGAGTGGCATCTGGTGAAAAACTTGAAGTAAGAAAGAAGGAATCCATTTTGGCATACCAGGTCCGAGAGGCTTGTTTTAGGCCATAAATGGATTTCCTAAGTCTGCACACTAAAGAAGAATCTCGAACAAAACCAGGTGGTTTCTCCATGTAGATCTCTTCTTTAAGGTCTCCATGAAGAAATGCACTCTTCACGTCCATCTAATGTACACTCCATCCATGTGCTGTGACTACAAGTGTGAGTTTGATCGAAGTCATCTTAGCCACGGGTGTAAAGGTCTCTGAGTAGTCGATGTTGGCTACCTGTGAAAATCCCTTGGCTACCAATCTAGCCTTGTACTTGTCAATGGACCCATCTGTAATATACTTGGTCCGATATATCCAACGACATCGAACCATCTTCCTTCCCTTAGGAAGATAAGTCAAATCCCAAGTATGATTGCTAATCAAAGATTCATATTTTTCATCCATGGTTTTATCACGTATGTCAGAAGCTTCTTTGAAAGTCTGCGGATCCGTCGTGGAAGCAAAAAAGGCATGTGGTCCACTTTGAAAGTTTGTCCTAGTACGTTTATCATCTGGATCCCTTACCCAAGTGCTTGCACTCTCAAGTGTCTGCCTAGCCCAAAGAGGGCTTGAAATGGGTGATTCAGGGGCCAAATCCTCATCTTTCGATGCATGCCTAGAAGTGGATGAGGATGACTCCCCATCACTTTGCTCGCTGTCAGAATTGGAAGAAGAAGTGACCTCTGTCTCAGGAACCAGCTATGAATGATCTGAATCCTCAAACTGCTCATCCAAACTGAGTGAAACTGATGTAGAGGGAGAAGTGTCAAGTAAAAACTGATGTTGAACTCTCCTGAAATCTACCACTCTCAGTGAACCACTAATGAGTCGTAAGATGAAGAAGTCTATAACCCTTGACCCTATTTGGATATCCAACAAAGATGCAAGGTTTGGATTGCACCTCCATAGCTTTGTGTTTCTTTTTGGGAATGCGTGCTATTGCTGGTGATCTGAAGACCTTGAAATGCTGCACCTCTGGTTTCTTATTATGCCAAGCTTCATAAGAAGTAATGCCCTTTAAAGCTTCGTGAGGAACCTGGTTCTGAATGTAACATGCATAATTGATGGCTTCTGTTCAGATTTGTGGAGTCGATGATCTAGAGTGAATCATATAGTTGGCCATCTCCTTCAAAGACCGATTCTTGCGTTTTGCTACACCATTCTGTTGAGGAGTGTACGAAATCGTCTGCTGAAGATCAATCCCCTCGGTGGTACAAAACTGCTCAAATCTATCATTGATGTTCTCCCCCTCATTGTCTGTTTGTAGGATTTTGATGCACTTTCCAGATTGCTTCTCAGTTAGAGCCTTGAAGTCTAAAAAATTATCGAAAACTTTAGACTTTTTTTTAAGAAAGTAGATCCATATGTATCTGGAAAGGTCATCAATGAAAGTGAGGACGTATCTGGGCCTGGTAAAAAGATGGAGAAACTGTCCCATGACATCATTGTGAATCAATTCAAGAGGTACTGAAGCTCTGCTAGCTTTGCCTTTGTCAAATTTCTCTTTGGAATGTTTGTCAAGGGCACAACCCTCACAAAGTCCCTTAGAGAATTTAACTCTAGGCAAGTCTGTAACCATACCCTGTTGAGTCAGCTGCTCAAAATAGCGGTAGTTAAGATGGTCGAACTGCTCATGTCATAGTCTGTTAACTCCATATGAATGGGTAAGCATTGTGATAGGAGGAACATGTGGAGCAAAATGGGAGAAAGTGTATAGCCTATAATGGTGATTAGCCCTCCTCAATGCAACTGTAGAGTCACTGTGTAGCTCTTTGATCTCAATTGAATCTGGTGTGAACTTGACTCTCATGCCTTGCTCTATGTGGGTAATCTGATACACTGAAAGAAGATTAGTTGATAGTGAAGGTAAATTTAAAGCATTTGTGAACGCTCCGCTTTCGACTTCAACAGTCCCTCTTCTTGCAACTTCTACTAGAGTGTCATCACCCAAAGTGATAGAGGACATGCAACAGGGCTCTAAATCAAGAAACTCAACCTCTGATGAACCCATATGGTGTGAAGCACCAGAGTCAATAACCCAAGATGAAGCAGATGTGGAAGCCACTGCAACTAAAGCTTTGCCTTTAGGTTTCTCCTTCGTTTTTTCCTTTGCCTTAGAAGATTTTTTGGTTGATGATGACTGTTTGACAAACTCAAGGACTTCTATATTGTTTTTCTCTAAGAGATGTGTAAGGTGGTCTATTTGTTTCTTCATACACTTGTGCTCATCGTGCCCAATCTTCTTGCAATATGAACATTTAATCTTTTCTCTCTTAGGTTTTCCTTCGGAGGAGGAGGTTTCAGTGCTAGTTTTTGTATTGGTGTTTTGTTCTTCTTTTTAGGATCCTTACTTTTTTGTTTCTTATTCTTGTTGTCAGAGGCTTTCTGTTTCTCATTTTTGGCAATGAGGGCTGAAGGTTTGAAAGACTTGAGGGTTTTCATCTGAATCAATTTACCTTGTTCCTTAGTTAAATCTGCAATGAAGTCATCTAAGGATGGCATTGCCCAGTTGGCTCCTATGGCTCTCTTAGTAGCATAAAAAGTAAAGACAAATATAGAGTAATCAGGGCCTAGTTTTGCAAGCACAAAAAAAACTAATGGCTCATCTTTCTTCTCGGTTTCACACTCTTTTAACTGCAATCTAAGTGACTTAAGCTTGGTGAAGAAGTCCTTCAATATGTCAAAGTTGCTAGGGCTCAGACTAATTAGCTCAATCTCAAACTCATGACCCCTCATGGTGTCGATTTTTCAAACAATTTTTCTAGGGTGTCCCATACTTCTTTGGGAGATCTGGCCGACTCTATGTGAAACAAGAGTTCTGATGACATTGAAAGACATAATATCCCAAAAGCTTCATCACATTTATTAAACCATTTTATTTTATTTGCTTCAACTGTAGGCTCAACTTCTACCCCCATAGTTATGCGAAACAATCCTTTACTTCTAAGAACCATTGTAATCTTACTTTTTCATTCCTGGTAGTTGAAGGGTGTGAGTGCATTAACAATGCTAAGATCCATTGCAAAATTAAGATTAATGCGTTTGTTGTTTGTTGCAGAAATCAAATGTATGAAAATGAGAGAATTTGCAGAACAGAATCACAATCACATTACAACCTCCTGAAACTATGTTAGGTAGCCCCCCCCAATTTTGGGATTTTATAAAGTAGTGCGTTTTACAAGGCAAATTGGCCCAATGCGTGAGAAATAAGAAAAAAAACATTTTTTGCAAAAGACGTTACTCAATTTCGAGTTACCGTTTGCAAGATATTGACAATATAATTTTTCATAAATATGTCTATGACTAAAAACTTACACTTGAAACTTTAAAAAAAATCTTTGGACGAGGTAAAATATGCCTTCCAACCACTCGTTGGAATTGAAATTTCTCCACAAACTTAAAAAAGTCAACGGAATTGAAAAAAACGTTTTGTCAATTGACTCGATATGCGTGAAAGCAAGTGTGGCTTCCTCTTTAAGCAAAAAATTACAGCTTAAATAAAAATTAATGAAGTTTCAACTGAGTAAAGAGGAAAGTAGACGAATTACTGTTGTTTTTGGTTGAGAGGGGTGCCAACGTGTTTTACTGGGCAGATCTAACCTCCATCAACGCCTCAGTCCTCCCATGCAATAGTAGCAAAAAAGAAAACGCCTTTGTTAGACAATGACGCCACGTTGGATGCCAACGCAACAGAATTCCAAAATGCAGCAAATGACTTTCCTTCTCAAATCTTTCTTTCAGCAAATTTTCTCCACGCTCCAGGTTGTAGATTTGCAGATCTTTATACAGACTGAATAATGATGCCAACTGCAGGAAAAGGATGCCACTCTCCTTCAACAATTCTCAACGCCTAGCAACAAAGTGCATATCTGTTCAATGCCTTTGCAATCAGATAGCAAGTAGATCTAACGCCTTCCAATGCAGTCCTTTCCTCCAGTAAGACACTTTCCTTCCAAACAGATGACGCCAAACCTCTTTTTTTAAGCACACTTAGATCTAATATGATATTGTTCCTCCAGACCTTCCTCCAAGCGCTGACCTCCCGGATCTCCACGCCAAACTGAATATTCAACGCAACGTCTGCAACAAATTTTCCACTGAGCTCCAACGCCAAATGCAGGTTTGAGAACACAGAGATATCATATCAACGCCAAAACAAAAAGCGCAGATCATATCATAATGAAATGCCACAACAGATTTGGAATATTAGTGCCAAGTTCAAAGAAAAAAACGCCTCTGCTAAAAATTAAGACATCAAAATACCAAATGATGCCAAGCGTGATCTCAATGTCAAACAAAAATATGATGTAATAGACCAAAAAATAAATCTTAAACGCCTTGTTTCAAAAGATCTCTCTTCCTTTCCAACGCCTCTTCTCAGATCTAGATAAAGAAAGGGAGCTGAAAAAAAGACTCCACGGTGGCAACAGAACAGATCTAAAGCAAAGGCACACCTTTCTCTTTTTGGTAGATTTGAGTATTTCTCTCAACAATTCCTATGAGACACTAGCAAATCTCAGGATTTCATAAAAAAATAATAACATAACTAACCAGCTAGACAATTGTGAACACAGATTGGCGCTCTGATACCATAAAAGAGTTGTAGCCAGGATCACTGGATCAACGAATGCATATGGAGTGATCTCACGAGTCGAGCAAGTGCACATCACAATGAAGTTGCTAGTAAATGAAATCATGCATAGAATATTGCAAATGAATGAGAGCAAATAATGAAATACTCTGTATCATACTGGATGAAGAATACAAAGGGAGAGAGCATATAGGTTGGAGAGTGAAAGATACTACACATTCCAGTGAATGTGGTACTAATCTTCTCAAGTAACCCAAATGATTTCTATAGCTCTAAACAAGCTAATACAATCGTGTAGGCAAAACCTAGTGGAAAAAAGGCCTACACCAACAGGTTTAAGTGGGTTTCTAAGTCATTACAAATTGTTGTATCATTGTCATTTTTCATAATTCATATTATCCTGTAGTAGAATGTACATAAGATTTTGGCCTATATGCTCAATGAAGTCTTGTATATTTGTTTAATTTTATCAACCTCTCTCCATATTTGTAGCCACATGGAAACTTCTAAGAAATTTTGAAAATATAATATATATTGATTAGTTTATGTACATATAAAGTTATCGTGACAATAGTGTACATAATCCTAGGTGTCATATTTTAGTAAGTTGTTTTCTATTCCCTTAGGAATTGGAAGTCTCTTTTTGGGGATGTGAAGTGAACAACCATCTTGGCTTATATATTTGTAATGTTTGCTTGTTCAAATTTAATGTGAACACAATTTTGGCGTACACCAATATTTGTTAAATCTTGCCATTAATCCTTGGCCTGACAGTGGTATAAAAGCGGGATTTTTCATTGGTTTAATTTCTTTTTTCTTCATTATTCTATCCGTACAGCTTGCATGGTCTTGCTTTTATTCTGTAACTTGTTCTTGTCTATTCTTTAGCAGTGAATTATCCATTTAGGGAGGTGGCTCAACGGTAGAGGGGCGTTTTTGCTGCTCTATGGCTTGACATTGGTGTGACAGAACTGACAAAGGACGTTTCATGTCAGAAAAAGACACTTAGTTGTGAGGAAAGGCATAACATCTGGTTTTTGGACTGTGTACAGCCTTAAAAGAAGGCGTGTTGACTATAAAATTCAGACCTGTTTTGTATTCACTTGGATAACATGCTGATTGTTCTTGCAACTGTATTGATTTGAGGCCTATGTGGATCTTTGGAAGCCATTTTGACTGCGTCTTTGAAACTAGAGTGCTACACCACTTGTATTGGCTGTGTGGAAGTCTTTTGGCAGAGAATACCAAACAAAACAAATGCATAAGGCTGTTCCCCTGGAGCTTTACCCTGTGGTCTTGCCTACCACACTTGCCACGACTCGCACAAGGCGTCAGGCTGAAATCTGGATGGCATTCCTTATTCTTTCAATATCTGCATTGGTATTTACTACGACGTGAATAAGTGAAGCTTGGTTGTTTCAAGGAGGCTGTATTTTTTTCATATATTCCAATATTGGAATTTTCTGTGCATATAAAGACAAATATAGAGGAAAAATGTACATTTTAAGCTTTTATTTAAAAATCAAATTCCATTTTAAGTGCTTATTCAAAACTTTGAAGCATTCAAAAGTTCATATTGTAAGCAATTTTTTTATTTCCAATAGTAAAATTTGAAAAATTGCGCAAGCTACTCTATACAAATTCTGCAAAAAATAACCAAATTTTGCAAATAAAAGAGAAATAAGGAGAGCTATTTTTTATCTATTCGTTTATATCAAAACACATAAATCCGGAAATTAAAAAAATCGAGTATATCATTAAGTATGAGGTTTTTTTGTTAAGTCAGTGCTAATGATAGGGTGAATCTTTTTCACGTGCCACTTAGGTACCACATACCACTCTGCTCTCACGTGCCTTAACGCCTATTTCACGTACTGTCGAGTATAAAAAAAAGGCAAGCTTCTTCCACGTACTGATGGGTATATAGGAAGCGTAAGTTTATAGAGAGGTTTGGTATATCGGTCTAGTGGTATATAGAAAATGAGACTGTTTGGAGTGACAAGAAACTAATTTGGGATTTTCACAAACTCAAAACACAAACAATGCATTCAATCAAATCAATTGTTGGCACAACATTGACTGGCAAAGACAACTAGTTAGAATGGTTTCGACAAGTGGAGAACCCATTCATTTTCAATGATCTATGGTTTGATATTTTGCGACGAGGATACACGACCAATTGAGCCAATAGGGAATGTAAAAGATATTTGGACATGGTCGCAGAATTGACCTTGATGAGGGCCTCAATCAATGGAGATGTGTTTCGTCATATTTAGGGGTGCAACACTCCATGTAAAGCATTTCACAAATTGAAAGAACTATATGATTCCCACTCAAAGTTGGAATTCATTAGTTGCAGTTGAAGTTGTTCAACCTTGAGTTGAAAGATGGTGATGTTAGAAATACGTGCTATCAAGCATGATGTGGATGCCATGGGTTTCAAAATCGACATTTATATGACTGCATTCATAAAGCCCTTCTTCTCAACTATTCAACCTACTTGGAGTCTCTACAGGTAAGCAATCAGTTGAAGACTCTTACATTTGATCAATTGGTTGAAAAGATGACGGAAAAAGAAAAGGCCTTTGGAAGGAAAATTGAGTCCACATGAGAAAGTGTGTTATGTAAAGGGCAATTCGTCCAAAATATCCAATAAGGCCACATCTTCCAAAGGTAAAGACAATAATAAGTACAAGAATAAAAATAAGGGAAAAGGCCGCAAAAATGACAATCAAGGTGGTCAAAATAAAAAACATAATGACAAACAACACAACACCTCTATTGCGAATGGTGTGATAGAAAAGGAAGCCATGAAACCCACGAATGTAGGACTTCATGGGATAAAATTGAAGCATATTATAAGAAGAAAGAGTAAAAGTGAAAGAAACAAACAAAAGAGTCAAACTTTGTTCAATTCCCTTGTGAATGTGTGTTTTACAGTTCAGATGCTAAAACAAACAATGTCTTAGTGAATTCATCATGGTTTGATGCTTGAGTTCTTGATATTGGTGCCACCCTACATATGAGTTTTTGAAAAGACTTATTTGAGGAGTTTATGAAGAAAATTGTGGTCTAATATTCCTCGTAGATAGATCAAGTTTGCAACCACAAGGAAGAGGTACAATCTGACTTACGTGTTTAGGGCTTCCAGATTTCAAACTCCAAAATGTTCTATACCTTCCTCAATTGAAGCGAAACTTGTTGTCTCTAGTGCTCATTCGGTAACAAGGTCATTCCATTTTGTTGGACAATGGTAACGTTACTATCAGAAGGAAATGTGACAATACAGTCGTCTTGATTGGATATGAGGAAGGAAAATTGGTCAAACTCAAAGGTGAGCCATCGGTTTCAAGGAATTATGCTCATCTCGTTGAAGACGAAATGTCTCAAAACATGTTGTGGCATTCTAGATTTAGGCATACTCACTATAACAACATTCGTGTGTTGCAAAAGAATGGCGTTGTTTATTTGCCTACCTTGCCCACAAAATTTGATGAAAAGTGTGAAGCCTGGATTTTGGCCAAACACGCAAAAGAACCATTTCCAAAGTCACAATGGAAAGCCGACAAAAAGTTGCAACCGGTTCACTTAGACTTGTGTTCTCTTCCAATTCTCTCAGTTGGTGGTCATAAGTACTTCATGTTCATTGATCACTACAACATAATGACTTGGATATATTTTTTTAAACAAAACCCTGAAGCATTCGAGACTTTCAAAAAGTTTTGAATGATGATTGGGAATGAAGTTCAAACCCACATTGAAACTCTTAGGATTGATAATGGTGGTGAATACATTTCAAAGAAGTTTGAATCCAAACTTGAGCAAAATGGGATAAAAAATCATCTCACGATTCCTCACACTCCACAACAAAATGGAGTTGTGGAGAGGATGAACATGACCGTGATGAACATGGTTTGTGTTATGTTGTACTTCGAAGGGGTAAATCTGCACTTTTAGGCCAAAACAACTAAAATAACAGTATACCTTTGCAACAAATCACTGACAACAGCCCTTCAATTCAAGACTTTGTATGAGATGTGTTCATCTTCCTTCAGTGCGACATCTTCAGGTTTTCAGACCCACTTGTTTTGTATTGATTCCAAAAGAAGAGGAATGAATTGGACCACAGGATTCGCATATGCATTCATTCGGAGTATTCTGAATCCTCTAAGGTGTGCAAACTTGAAAAATCGTTGTATGGTTTGAAACAAGCCCATTGAGCATGGTATGATAAACTAGCTGAGCACCTCATGAACATGAACTTCAAACATTTTGAGTTTGAAGATGCAACTCTTTTCGTCAAAACAATCGACAAAACAACTGTATTTGTGGTGGTGTATGTTGATGATTTGCTCATCACAGGAAACAATGAACGGTACACTGCAAAGTTCAAATCAGAGTTGATAAAAAGCTTTGAAATGACGGATTTGGGTTATCTTCATTATTGTTTGGGCATTTAAGTAATTCAGAAACCAAAGTATATCTTCATCACACAACATAAGTACATTGTTGACATTCTGAGCAAGTTTGGAATGGAAGATTGTAAGCCTCTCAACACGCCCATAGAACAAAATCTGAAATTGGCATCAGAAGATGCAACAAATTTAGTCAATGCCACTAAATACAAACAACTCATTGAAAGTATGATTTATGTGACCGCAACAAAACCGGATATATCCTTTGTTGTTGGTGTTCTTTCAAGATTCATGCAACAACCCAAAGACAGTCATTGGGTAGCAACAAAAAGAGTCATTCAATATCTCAAAGGAACATTGAATGTGGGGCTCAAATACTCTAGTGCAAGATACTTCAAATTGGTTGGATATTCAAATTCCGACTATGTTGGTGATCTTGGAGATGAGAAATCCACTTACAGGTTTTTTGATGAACTTGGGAACAACAGTTGTCAGTTTGAAATCCAAGAAGCAATCAGTATTGACAATTTCTTCAGCGTATTCAGAGTATATGCAACCAGAGAAATTTTGTGGCTTTGAAGGGTTCTTTCAGATTTGCAGAAACAATAGGTTTCATCAACACTTTTCATGGTTGACAACACTTCCGCAATTCAAATGGTAAACAATATCAAATTTCATTTGATTCGACACTATGTGAAAGATGGCAGTGTCAAGTTGCAACATTGTCCTACAACAGAGCAATCAGTAGACATCCTGACAAAAGCACTTGGACGAGAAAAAATTGAAAAATTTAGAGGAATGCTTGGTCTCACATGAACCTTGCAGATTAATGGGGGATGTAACAATAATGTACATAATCCTAGGTGTTATAGGCTAGTTCGTCTTATTCTAATTTGTTGTATTCCATTCCCGTAGGAATAGGAAGAGTGTTTTTGGGAATGTGAAGTGAACAACCATCTTGGCTTATATATTTGTAATGTTTGCTCATTCAAATTTAATGTGAACACAATTTTGGCTTGCACCAATAATTGTTAAATCACGCCATTAATCCTTGGCCTGACTCTTATGATGTATAAAAAGATTTTCGAATTCTAAAGCCCCAAGTTTGAAATATTGTACAATACTCTCAATCCAACCCGGTAGTCCTCAACCTTCTGCTCTATACCAGTCGGTAAATGAATTTCATACATAAATGCAAATAAAGATAAATACATAAGGGGAAAAATAAAACACAGAAATTCAAAACTGTAGCTATATAATTATCTGCAAACAGCTTATATTATTTAGTAACTTGGTAATTTCTCAGGCTTTTGAATCTTTGATGTTCTGAATGATGTGTTAACCTCTCTAAACATTGACATTTTTGTATTCAAATCTAATAGGTCCGAGAAATATGAAGTGCTCTACACCAAAGCTTGAATTCCCCGCTAAACATGAAAGATATCATAAAATCCAACATGTCCATATTGCAATGATATTAGTAAAAACAGTCAGAAACCATCTATAGCATTTCTATCCTGTATTTCCTGGAAAGCTTGCATATATTCTCAAACTGATATTGTCTAAAATAGCAGCATATATACTGACATCGACTAAAAATGCACCTTACAGGCAGCTGGAGAACAGTGGTGCAACATGACGGACCCCACTCCTCCATTAGAAACAGACTACCTCTCTACAAGTTTGTTATATACTCAAATTCTTTTATTCTTGCTGCCTACATCGATTTTTAATAGAGCGCAAGCCCATGGTTACCATACTCTAGTCTCCACTGTGATTTGTTTGGCATGAGCACTCTATTGATAACTTGATTGTAAGGGCAAGTAAATTGGTGGACGCAAACACCCAAACTGCTTCGTGGTTAGATCTTGTTGGTTCCCATTACATGTGGATGAATGGCCAGACATTGTTGGTTCCCACCACATGTGGGTGCATGGTCAGACCTCGTTGATTCCCATCGCTTGTGGGTGCATATGTTACTTTATTCAGTTTCTATTAAGAAATTTGAGAACTCAATAACCTACTGGGTTTTTGAAGTAGCAAATCCTTGTTGAATCCATATAACTGAAAAAGGGTATGACCCTGTTTCTTGCATGTATGCTTGATAGCGATGTTACATGGGCCAATGTAAGTAGGAGTTTTGGTGCTGTTTTTCAAGAATTGTTCTTTGCAAATGGAGTCTGGATCAATGGATTTTAATGTAGTACTCTATAATTTAATGCTGTTTAGCATGTGTTGAATGGTAGCTGTAGAGCCTCTAATGCCACCTTGTCAGCACCTATCGGGCGCCTCTACCAGACACCATAGCTCAAGTTACACTTCATCTGGACATCAGTGTTTGTATATGGAAGCTCCAGTTGGGTACTGACTCTGATTCTGCATGTATTTTGAAAATCTAGTTGGAAAATAAGTATAACTAATAGGCCTCTTAATTGGATTTTCCGGGAATTATATCCCAATTTAGTTTCACATTATTACTAGGGAGCTTTTATGTTGCTACTTAATATATAATTATTTCAATCATGCTACGGATGCTGTCTTTTTTTTTATCGGTAATTGAGAGTTGTGGGGTTCCTCACCCTTTTTTTTAAATCGAGAAAATTTACAACAAACCATTGCTTATTGCATCCATTCCATGATAGAGCAATAAAAAAAGGACCAAGTCCTCAAAAGTTCACAACAAGGAGGGTCTGCTCCCTAGACACCTCCAAAACAACAAAGCTTTTAATCAAAAACTATACATTTTACCAAAAACCAAAACAGTTGGCAACCCAACTAAGGCGAAACATGAGTTCACACTGTTTCGGCATCATCACCATCCACATTCACTGCTTTCGGAGCATCCTTGCCCATTTCGAAGTCCACCTCGGCACCCACGCCCTCAGCAGCCTTCAGGGCAATGATTTTCCGCTTCCACCATAGCATCCTTAGCTACCACCTCCACATCCACCCAGCAGCCGCTTCCACCACCTTGTTAATTTTTCTTTTCAGCCTCTTCTACTTTTTTTTAAAGTCTAAGCATATTATGTAAAGTTCTGCACATTCATCAACAATCAATATAATATAATCATATTTTCCATAGCAAGAAAAGAGACTTTGGAAGTCCCAAAATTAATTTTCTGAAAGCTCTTACAATCTTAGAATGGGTCTAATGCTTTAGCATAAGATTTCTCAGCTGAAACAATATATATACCACCTTCAAGCTTTAAAGACAATTCTTTTCCATTTATTTTTGTTCCGACTCCTCCATACTGCAGTTTGTATAATTTTTTTGTATGTTGCTTCTCACAACCAGGTGAATTGTTGTGTGTTTTCTGAGATGTCAAAGCATTTATTTGCAGTCTCTTTTGCTTTTATCAGAGTATTGAGCTCGAAGCTCATGCTGTGAAAGGACTAGGAAAAACTCATGCCAAGTGGTCCCCTGTTGCAACTGCAAGATATAGAATGCTTCCTGAGGTAACACATTAGAGTTTGATATCTTTGAGATTATAATTATAGTTTGAATGGATAGGGTGTTTTCTTAGATTTCAGGTTAGTCTGTTCACAGTGTGTCTCGGTAGTAGTATATTCTTATGGATTCAACTGTGTCAATGAATTTATGTCATAGTATATTCTAATTCTAAAAAATAGTATTTTATTTACATATCAGCTGTATATATCTTTCTTAGGTTGTTTTGCTGGAAGAGGTTTTTGACGATCTTGCAGAAGAACTAGTTCAGAAGTGTCCTGTGAATGTTTTTGACATTGAAGATTTGGGAAAAGGTAGCCTTCTTATTGAATGAAAGTTTTTTTTTTTGTATTGCATTGAAGAAATACACGACACACTGCGTGGTACTATAAATTCTTTTGAATGGCTTCTATTATGTACTAACATATATATGTGGCTTATATGTTAACAGGTAAAAGGAAGGCAAAGGTTGTACGCCCAAGAAATTGTACATTATGCCGTGAATGCATTCGTGGTGATGGGTGGGACAGGCGAGTACAGATACGCCGTGTGAAAGAGCACTTCATATGTAAGTATCATCACGGGATATTATTTAACTAACATTTTGAATCTTAGCTGTGTTTCTATCTTCTTCATCTGTACTCTTTGACCTTGTTTTAAATATTTAAGTGTTGAGGATGAGCATTTTGTCTTCCAGTTTCTATTGAATCCACTGGGGCATTGCCACCTGAGGTGCTTTTCACTGAAGCTGTGAAGATTCTCGAGGAGAAATGCGAGCGAATATTGACGGAGCTCTCATAAATGCATATCAGCATTTTTGTTTTATGCATCGATTTCTTAATGCTTTTCAGTCTGTGAACAATCTTGAGTGTTTGATTTACAAGGTAATTAAAGAAACAAATTGAGTAGTTGTAACAAGTAATTTTGATCGGTTTGTAGACAGCATGATGGCTGAATTTGAAATTGATATCATCTGTATTTTATTTAAAAAAAATAAAAGAGTATTAGGGTAGTGGAGTATTGGCCATCTTGAACTGTTATTTCTCAGTACAAAGCTTCTCTATGTTATCAGATGTTTGTCATGGACCATGTTTTGTCACTTACATGTTGAGTGAGGGAAGAGGTAACATTCTTTTATTTACTTTTACCATTGAATTGGATTTGAGACTACCTCTTGTCTAGTTGGTTGTCGAAAACATAGAGCGAATATTGTTGATTCTAAGAGTATCAGTTTGTTATGATAGGTACAAACTATGTATATCTTTAGTCCTCCAGACATTTTTGGAATTCGACGAGGACCAAGAGTCGCTTTGATCAATTTTAAATAACTAGTTTCAGATTGGAAACAACGTAATAAATAAAATTTGCTTTTGTCTGTAGCATGCGAACATTCCATGAAAGAAACTACAGTATAACTAAATAAATCGAAATACGTGTATGTTGTTTATGCTCTGTTCTGTTGCTTGTTTGGGAAGTGTTTCACTTTCTCTCTGACTAAATACTTTTTGGAACAGATATATAATATAATTTTGAATGGTACAAAATGATCACAAAATGGTGCCTGTGATATCTAGAAATAAATCACTAACATAAAATAGGTGTATAAAGCAAATAATAATCAAAGGTTAAATGAGGAAATTGGAAAATTTAAGGGTAAAATGTGCAGGAAGCTAAAAGGGACAGCTAGAAGAAAACACTTGAGAACACTGACAAACACCGATGAAGATATGCAATGGGCTACGATACACGGTCACTCTTAACATTTGAGATCATTTGTCGGACCAATCTTTTTGTGTATAATCTATGTGGGATGTTGTGCAACACTTGTTCATTGGGATCTAATGTAGTTCTTAACTGATAGATGTGATATTATTGATTCTTTCCTTGGTCCTCATGATAAAAAGGTTATTTCTATGGAGTCTGTAATTTTGAAGATATAGTTAAGGATATTTTGTCTAAAGTGGAACCTCTCTTGAATAAATATTTTTCGACAGTTTCTAGCTTCTGTAGTGATTGAAGGGACATTTGTCAAATTAGCAATAATAGAAAAAGAGATTTAGCATTGGTGTTGGAGGATTGGGAACATGGAATGTGTATATTTTGCTTCCAATGTGAAGGAATATGTAGTAAGAAATGGAAGTGCACTATAGTAGAATCAAAATTTTGTAATTAGTTTATGAGCTCTCCAATGTAAAGAAACACAATGAGATGTGTATTGATCTCTCAAATTCAAATTTGTTATTAGCTTATGAGTTCTTCAAAGTAAACAATACATTTAGATGTTTTTTGATGTCCTAAATTCTTACTTTATATTATACTTATGCAACCCTCAACTTTCTCTCTCTCTCTCTCTATCTATATATATATATATATATATATATATATATATATATATATATTTTTTTTTTTTTTCTTTTATTTTCTTTTTTACAAATAATTAATTACCCAACACCTTCCCTAAATAATTATTTTTTAGAAATGAGTCTTGACGATTTTAATACCACCATCGTAAAAATTGCAATATAAATATACCCTGTTTTTACTCTAAATTTTAATAAATGATCAGAGATATACTTGCAAATTAGAGGAGAAAGTCAACACTCCCATATCCATGCATCCTTGACCCCCAAACTTGCAATGGCACCTCCTTTTCACATATAGGTTTGATTCCGATTGGTTCTTAGGCACTAGGTTTTGCAAAATTGGAGACTCTTTGGATCCAGTGACATCCTCATGATTCCCAAGGGCTATTTTATTGTTATATTTTCATTAAAGAATGAAAAAGACCAAGCATTTGAAGGTGGAACCTTGTTCATGAAAATGCTAGTTTGTTTATGAAGCATTGCTCACCAACTTTTAACCCCATTAAGGGTTTTTTCCAACATGGTATTTATCTAGGTCAAGTTCTCATTTCTTCCCAAAGAATATTGGCAAGAATCTTGACTTGGAAGAATTGGAGTCGGAAATATATACATAACCACCTCTAAATTCATAGTGTCAAGGAGTTCTCAATTATGCTTGTACTCGTGTTAACACCAATATGGGAAACCCTCTTCCAGATAGGATTATCTTGGATATGGGGGGAAATTAGATGGGAGCAACCCATAGATTATGAAAACATGCAACCCATAGATTATGGAAACTTCCCATTTCAATGTCACAACTCTCATGAAGATGGACACCTTGCTCGTGTTTGTTACTCCCATGCAACCAAAGAATGAGGAGTAAACACCCACTCATCAATATCAAGCAACAAAAGGGGAATTGACATAGAAGCCTAACAAGAGGAAAAACCTCAACAATAAACACAATGTGAATGGCTTAGCCATGCTTCCAACAAACAATCCATTTTCAACATTAGCAAATTAGGCCAAAGTTGATATGGAAGATACTTAGGAAACCAATGAAGACTCCTCCACTACAACTCCTCCATCACCAAGTCTTCAAAGTTAGTGGCTTCAGCAATAAAATGTAAACCAAAGCAATCTCAATAACAAAAGCAAGCAATCTATTCCATTTCTTGCAAAAGCGTATCAAATACCAAAGCCCCCAAGAAGCAAAATTAATAAAAACGCTATCGATATGGATCTCTCAAATATTAGAGAAAATCGACTATAGACACAAAGGCTCCTTTTAAAAATCTCTCCCATGCAAAAACAAAAAAAAAGATCCTTTGTAGACTAGCCTTAGGATGACTCTCGATCTCACTTGAACCTTTATCAAGAATGTAAACAAGGAGGAAATAACCTTACATGTCAATAAAAAGTTAATGATAATTAGACATTTAACCATCACTTTACAATAATAAAATATGATTTGTGTTTGTTTTGAAGAGATGTTTTAGTGTAATATGATCTTCGAGAGGTGATTTTAATCGTCTTTAAATTGCGAGTTAATAATGATGTATAACATTTAAATAATCTAAATTTTTTTTCCATAGTAAAAAAACTCTTACTAAAATTTCTCTAACATCAATTAGACATGCATTCCAAAGTTTGCATTTATTGCCTCATTAATACATTTTTAAAGTCTCCCTCCTCCACTTTCTATATATGGGGGGTTGTCTTATCTATTTTATATTTTGCCTCATTAATACATTTTAAAACTCTCCCTCCTTTACTCTTTATATATGCGGGGTTGTCTTATCTATTTTATGACTTGCACCCTAAATCTGTTATAAACAATTTTGTGTTGTCGCCCTATTAACTCCAAATTTTTAAAGGTCTTGTTTTCAGATTACATAAAAAATTTGGTTGTGTGGAGTCATCATATGGGTCTACTTATGTCTTCACCAACATTGCTATTTGTCTTGTCCAAAGTGAACTTTCCCTTGTAAAGTTTCTATTCAATGATTTTTTTGTGAGAAGTAAGGTGTGGATTATCATCGAAAATCGAAAACCAACAATGACAATTTATAATTGGGTTTCTCGAATAAAAAACCGGAAAAAATGATCTAAGAATGTTTCCACAAAGTTGAAAACCACTAACGACAACCTTGTAAGGTATCTAATTGAAAATTATTGTGAGGAAATCTAGCAAATGCATCGTTACTTTTATCACCGGACATACAATACAATTACATTAAGATTTTATGGGGGTAATAAATAATGAGAGTTAAAATTTGAGTCATAATACATAGTTTCGGCCATGGTCCTTGAAGAAGAAAATTGACCAAGCTAAAGAAGTGTCAAGCACATGGCCCTCTTCATATACACCTGCAATGTACTTTGTAAAGATGATTTCATACACTATAGATTGATTTGCTCTGAAAGACAATAATTTCCATCGCCACCATTAATCAATAAGCCTATTCATTTTCTATGCTCTATCCCATTATGTTTAGGGCACAAATATCTAAATGGTCTGTATGTTGTATTTAAGTATTTGATTAATTAAATAATTAACCGTATACTTAAATTCTAAGGTGCAAACTTTAAATAAATATGTGCTCAAAAGTGATATGAGCTTATTCAAGTTTTATTAATTTCAAAATAAAGCCATAGTTATTCTAAATTTTATTGGTTGTGGGGTGGCAATTAATAGTTGCATGTAAGATTTAGGGGCATTTAAAAAATTGTTTAAGCATGGAAATAATTTGGCCATTAAATGTTCAGTTCACTTTAATTTCTGGTTCACTCTGTTCGTCTTGCCATCTATCTAAGGGTGATAAGATGTACTAAAGTTGAGCTTTGTGCCCAATGCCTCTTGTAAGGTAGTCCAAAAATTCGATGTGCACACCAAATCCTTATCAGATATGTTCTTTCATGATATCCCATGTAGCCTAGCAATATCATCTGAGAAAACTCTTGCCATTGCCATGGCATTATAAGAGCTCTTAGTAGGCAAGAAATGGGCAACCTTGGTCAACTTTTCGATGGTTAATATGATGGCATCATGTCGATAAGTGGACACGGGGAGACCAACAATAAAATCCATGGAATTGGTATCCCATTTCCACTCAGAGATATCGTGAGGATATAGTAGTCCTACAAGATGTTGGTGCTCAACCTTGACCCTTTGGGACTCAAGGCATCATGTTACAAAGTCTGTTATGTCCATGTGCAAACCATCCCAAAAGTACAATTGGTGAAGCTTTGCATGCATCTTCTTAATCCGTGGACGAGTTGAATATGAAACTCACTGGGCCTCCATCAGAATCAAACAACATAGGTCTCTTGAATCAGATACAAATGTGCCCTTTATGCTACAAGAGACTATCACAGTTAAGGAATAATCTGCAAACTTGCCCACAAAGGCTCTATTAGAGTCTAATAGTCACCGCACATCTTGATACAACTTGTCTTGTGGAATCCACTCAAGGATGTGATCTCTCAAATTAGTCCTCACTCCCATAGCTACTAACTAGTGGCACCTCTTGCTAAAGGCATCTGCAATCACATCTCCTTACCCTTAATATGCTCAATCTCAAATGTTACTCACAAAATAGATCCATCCAAAGCCATTGACATGTGTTGAGGTTAGGTTGCATGAAGATGTGTTGTAGGCTCAAGTGGTTGGTGCTAAAAGAAATGCTGACCTAATAGGTAGGGGTTCCACCACAAAAGTGCATGAACTATTGTGATGAACTCTAAGTCAAGACTAGGTATTTGAGCTCATAGTCCTTGATCTTTCTTGACTCATAATCCACCCCCTGACCTTCCATCATGAGAAAGGATCCAATACCCTCCTTTGTTGCATCAATACAAACCAAGAAGTCCTTTGATGGATCTAGAACTAAAAGAATGGGTGCATTAGTGAGACACTCCTTCATGATATAAAAATCCCTCTCGCACTTACCTATCCAAAAAATATTCTCTCCTTTCCTTTAAAGGGAAGTAATGTGGTATATGGAATTCCTAAGCAAACTTACTATAACATCCCACTAGTCCCATAAAACTCTTGATGACGATGACATTAGTGGGTGTAGGTTATTCTACAATAGCTCGTATCTTCAAGGGATCTACTGATAATTCCTCATGAAATTACGTGGTCAAAATATTGCACCTCAGTTAAGAAGAAGGCACATTTTCCAATGCTATCATAAAGCTAATTCTCCCTTAAATACTACAACACCTTCCAAAGATGGATCTCATGATTCTTAATAGATCTAGAGAAAATCAAGATATCATCAAGAAAAATCAAAAGAGCTTATCCAAATACTCATGGAATCTTGCATTCATCAAACTCATAAAGACTGTCAGGGAATTGATTAACCCAAAAGGTACCATTGTGAACTCGTAATGGTTGTATTGTGTGTGACAAGTAGTCTTACAAATGTTTACATCTGTGGTCCTAACCTAGTGATATCAAAACTTAAGATTGATTTTAGAGAATAACTTGGCTCCCTTGATTTGGTCAAACAAATTGTTGATCTCGAGCAAGGGGTTGTGGTTCTTGATTGTGACCTTGTTATACTGTCGATAATCAATGCATAAGTAGAGGGATTTATCCTTATTCCCGAATATGATTGACACGCCCAAAAGGGACACACTAAGATGAATGTGGCCATTCCATAAATTCTTATGTAACCAAATCTTGAGCTTGCTGAGCTTTTGGGTGTTATCTTGTAGGTATCCCCAGACACAAACATTGTTCCTAACACTAAACCTATACCAAATTTGATATCTCACCTAGTAGGAAATCCTGGTATCTCACTTGAAACATGTGAACTTGTGAGGGATGGGATGATCATATAGAGTGGTCTCCACAACCTCACCTCTGATCTAACTCTCACCTGAATATTATACAATTGAAAATACTTATGGGTACCTTACCGAAGTTGCATAGCAAAGATCATATGGAACAGAAGTGGCCTCTAAAACCTTGAAATAACTACCTCTTTTCTAAAATCATCCTTACACTATATAAGTTTATCATAACAATCCCCTTGTGCTATGTGGGTCTCAAGCCAATCCATCCCTAAAATCACATCATATGAGCCTAAGGGAAGAATGTGCAAATCCAAGGTGGTAGTGGAGGCATCAAAGTCAAGCAAACCAAAACTCACTAATGTGCTAATGAACTTCCTGGTCCTAGATGCCATCTCAACCTCCCAAAATTTTGACTACTAGATGCCACAAACCTTACAATGGTCCCCAACTACGGGAGATATGAAAAAGTTTGATGCTTTTGGGTCAAATAAAATGGATAATGAAATATATCTAATCTTATAGTCTCTATCTTTACCTATTTGTCATCAACTAATGCATAAATCTAGTGTGCACAATCCCACATCTCCATTTGTCTGTTTTGAAATTAGCACCCTTTGTCCCAATGTAGTTGTACCTATCTGTAAACAATCTCTAGCCCAATGGGGATCATATCAAATAAAGAAACCATCTTATGGTGGAGACATAGTTGTAGCATCCCCACATGATCTCTTGTTCTTATGATCATTCACACCCCTCTACCATGACTGATGTGTATGGGTGGGTGTCTATTTGTCTCTACTATCTCCTACCTTGGCCTTGACCGTGTCATGTACATACACAGTTATGTTGAGGACCCTAAGGAGGTTGATGATGTTCCTAAGGACCCCTATAATGAGGTTGTGGTGGCCTAAAACCCCCTCTAGGTGTTGGTTCGGATCCCTTCGACCTATGGTCTAGGTGTGACTACATATGGCCTCTGAGCCTCTTTTGAACCTCCTGGAATCTCCTTCAATTTTCTTCAACCAAGTAAGCCTTCTCTACCATAACAAGGAGGGTCATAGGAGAAAATATTTGAACACACCACCAATATTGACATTAATCCCTCATCCTGATTCTCCCTTTATAACCAAGACTTTATTTTCCTCATTGCATGTAGGTTCCTCTCATCCTATCCCCAAACATATAACCCAAAATCCCTCACACATGGGCAAAAAAAATAACCAAGACTGTATGACTTAAATTAGTAATTATCAATAAAAGTTCCAGGCAAAAAACACAACTTTTCCAAACTAGAAATCCAATAAAAGAACAAAGCGAATTACTTTCCTGAAATAGAAAAATAAAAGAACATCAATCAATTTAAAATTTACATAATTGCACATGGCAAAATGGCAAAAACATGTATAGAAATTCATCCTTATAGAAGGAAAGAAAACCAAAAAAATAAAGGCATGGATTCCTACATGATGTCCTCCAACTAGTGTCAAAATTATTCTCCTCTTCCTTGCTCCTACTCTGCACTCCTCTTCTTGCTCAAAACTAGCAAAAAGCGAGGATTACAAGTAGAAATCTAGGAAGAAAAGGGTAATGGGTTGTTGATCAAACTTCAAATTAGGAGTGGACATGTGCCCACCCTCATGGGTTGACCTAAAATAGCCTTGGGAGATTTACCTAGGAGAATGAGATGCTTAAGAAATGGTCCAAGGTACACAAATCAAAGTCCTCATCATTTGGCACCATAAAATAAGAGGGGTTGAATTTTATAATGTTTATATATTTGAACCAACTACAAATCTAAATTTCTCATCATGATTTTCATGTATGTTTTGAGAGGGAGAGGGGACATAAGAGGAGGGTGGTGAATATTAAAGTTTTAATATTATTGTTGTGAAATTTTACATTTTGCGACAACACCCTCAATTGCACTCTCACAAGTAATTAGAGGTGTTTTAATAACATGGATGGTATTATTTTGCAAAACAGACACTGACTTCGTAGTCCAATGGACAAAGCTTGAGTTACATATTGAGATCTGCTTTTTGAGAATTTTGAATGACAAAATTGAGCCTATTAATGATCTCTTGACTATACCTCTTTCGGCAAGAGAAGATCATGCCTTGGAATCAATTCCCACACTTGAAAACAAAGTTATACATGATAGTCATAATGGGATGCTAGAAGGTGGTGTTTCATATGTTTTTTATACATATGTGTGCTCTAAGGTATCCATGAAGCAGTACAAGAGTGGATAAAGTCGACAAAAGATCGAGAAAGAAGCTAAAATTTACCTAAGTTTGGCTTTGGCAGGTTTTGGTACCATGTCAGGGACATCATCAAATTTTGATAATATGTATTCAGACACACATCAAATTCTGTTACCATGTTGAGTAGAGTTATAAATCCCAACATTGGTTTGAACATTGTGAAAAACCTTCCATTATGCAAAATGCACATTGAAACCCTACAAAATCCAAAATGCATCTTTAAAAAACCCTCATGTTGTTTTATAAACTTCAAAAACCCAAAAAGTGTCTCATAAGGTTAAAAAACCCAAATACCGTTTCATGAGCTTCAAAAACCCAAAAAGTGTTTCATAAGCTTTAAAAACCTGAAAAATGTTTCGTAAGGTTCTAAACCCAAAAAGTGTTTTATGAACTTCAAAAACCCAAAAAATGTTTCATAAGCTTCAAAACCCCTAAAGATATTTTATGAGCTTCAAAACCCTGAAAAGCATTTATAAGGTTTAGAAAATCACATAATGTTTGGTAAACTTTAAAATCCCACATAATATTGATGAGCATTTAAAAACCTGCAATATATTTCATAAAATTCAAAAACCCACAAAATGTTTGATGTGATTCAAAATACCGTAAAGTGTTTTGTAGGCTTTAATAAAATCGCATTGTGTTTGGTGAACATTAAAATCCCACAAGTGTTTTATCACCCTCCAAGTTCCGCAAAATATTTTCTCATCTTCAAAAGCCCGCAAAATGTTTGTTAAACTTATAAAATCTGCAAGTGTTTTATAAGCTTCATTTTCTCGCTGGTGTTTTCTAAGCTTTATTATCCCGCATACATTATCCAACTTCTCCCCTTATCCCTCCACGTAGCCCACCATGTTTTTGAAGTATTTAATAATAATAATAATAATAATAATAATATAGTTTTTAAGGTCCACGATGCCAATTAATGCCTCGGTTATGGTCTACAAGGAATGTCCAACATATGGGACCACCTCGTACTCCCATCATGGGGAGGCACCTTACTGTCTTATGAATACGAGGCATGCAATCCCTACCCCCTACAGGATTTGAACCTGTGACCTTCCAGGAGCACATGTTCTTTACCATTAGGCCAATTTGAAATGCGTGGTATAAGGTGTGTAAAGGCTTGTTTTCAAAACATGACCGTGTGGTGTTAATTAAAGTTTTTCCAAAAAAAAAACTTTTTCCCACCCAAATTTGTGGGTTTTGGCTTAAATGGTTGGTTACTAAAAAACAATATGTAGTTTTATCCATTTTTATTGGTGGGTTATTAAAAAATATGTGGTTTTAACCATTTTTAAAGATGGGTTTCGTTTCTAGTCATAGTATTTTTTATTTTAAGCCTTTTAAAGAGTGGTTTAGACTCATAATTTGTGGTATTGGATGTGGAGGGTGGTTTTGACCATAAAAAATGTGGATTTGGGATTTTGGAAGGTTATTTTGAGTAGGGTAACATGTAGTTTTGTATGAAAAGATGGTTTTGGGTTCATGTATAGTATTTTGAAGAGTTGAAAAGTTGTTTCAAAGAGATTTTAGTAATTTTATATGTTTGAAAAGTGGTTTTTGAAGAAATTCATGGTTTTGGCTACTTTGGAGGCGGTATTGATATTCGACTAGCTCTTTATAAATTTGGCAGAGGTTTCAATGTTCATCGTGCCCTGCATAAGGCATGGATGAAAGAGCCATAAGTGAAAAAAACATAGTTAATGAAAGAATTGAGGGTGGATTTATTTGCATGGGTGAATTCATTTGCAGATCAATCTAAATTTTAAGAAAGCTTTAAAGGAAAAGGCTCCAATTTTGTAAAGGTATGTCAAAAGGCCTTGGAAGGGATTATGCTTTCACAATAAACTCAATAGGATTTTTGTTCAAGTCGATGGGGTGTATGAAAATTTGACAACTTTATCTCAATGCAAAAATTCTGGTGGTGAGAAGCCTACAGTCAAAGTTTACATATGTAAGAGTACAAAAGGCAATGAACCTGAGTAAATGAGAAATCAAGCATATGACATAATGATACAAGAAGATGAGAAGTTCTTTGTAGTTGAAACAAATATGGAGTAGTTGCACATGTATGAATTATAATTCATATCATGCACCTATGAATTTTGAGGACATACAGGGATAGTTCTTTGTATTGAAGAGTTAATCAAGCTTGCATCACATGATAGGATTGCTTGTATACAAAGGCTTCCAAATTTAATACTTGTGATGGTGCTAAGGGGTCATTGCACACCTTAGGAAGAGAATGGTGATAAAAATGGATTAGGAAAACATTCAAAATTTGTTTGCTCAATGTGATGCTTGAATTAGAGATATTATTCATACAACAGGGAATATTTGACAAGAGAAGATGGCAAAAGAATTATAATGTATGTCAATATCAAATGCCTGAAGGAGAAATAAAACTTGATAGAGTGCGAGGAATCAAAAATTGTCACAACAACAGAATAGGGTCCTACTCTAAAAAAGGACTTGTCTTTTTCTCAATAACCACCAAAAGTATCTATCTTTCTATTTCTCCATTGCACTTTTTGTAATAACTTAAAAGGTTATGTTTTACCTTTTTAAAGTCATTTGAGATAAATTAACTCTAAAATATAAACTTTTTACCATAAAGGTGGTTATGGAAGTGGTTGTGGGTGGTTACACCTATTTTAACCTATAAATAAGAGTATGGAGCTCCTTTGTTGGGGTTAGCTTCAACTGGGCTCAAGTTGGCTTCATGCCGGTTGGTTTTTTGATAGTAAAAATTTTACAAGTGGAAGGAAGGAATATGTATGTATAGTCCTATGAAGAATCAATAAATAAATGACTCACATGACTTTGTTCCATGAGATTTCTTGAATGATGATATGCACGAGTATGTCAGTTCACTTTGATACTTGTTCTTTCATTTTGCCATAATGTTATTGTTAGATAGTCAATGAATGTGAAGTTCTTAAGCATGGAAAGTTCTGTTGAATCTACATTAAGAACTTTGTTATTGGGAATCCTTGGTGAGATTAAGAATATGATCTTATGCCAATTTTTATTGGAAAATACAGGGTTGTTGAATATCTTTCTTTGTAAGGTTGTTTAATCTCATTGGTATATATATCCTATCCATATGTTTAGTATATGTCTTTCCCATATCATTTTCATAAAAAAGGCTCTCTACTACACCTCAAATCTTGGACTATTCTAGTGAGTCTTTATGTTTAGATATCTAGAGTTGTCCTTCATATTTTTTAGGTTTATCATAGTAGCTTATGTGTTTAACTTACTAGAATAACCCCCTTATTCCTTTCTCCTTTCCTTTCTCATTTTTCCCTTCTCCCCATTATTCCATTCATTTCCTTTTTATCTCCTTTATGTACTTTCTGGTTAAAAGGATGATATCCGCTATAAAAAACATTTTGCTTTAAATAGTTGTAAATAGTTTTTCCCCTACTTTTCCCTTTTTGGCTTTCAATAAAGGTAGCTCTACCTACTAATAGGAGAGGGACTTTGTCTTGTGTTGTTGACTAACGTAAGGACTCAGTTCCCACTTTGCTAACTCAAAGTCACCAATTTGTCCTCTTGACAAAATTTTGAGCCAATAATTTTGGTGACTCCACTAGGACATTTCAAGGAACCACCCTTGGAATGGAGGTTGGTGATTCTATTGAGAAAAAGTACCTAGTGCTTGCACCTTCCTAATTAAAAAAATGGCATCAGTCCACCTCAACCCCAATGTTCTTTGTGTCTCATGGGGAAAACATTTTGGGTTGTTGGCTTTGACCCAATATAATGAGTTCCCATCAGGCTCAAGGAAGAGATCGAAGTGGAGAAAATGATCAAGACACAGATAAACATATCCAGGCCTTCATGGTGTCCTGTAGCATTTTGGGAGTTATGTATGAGGATGTTGCTATGAGACTTTTAGTTAAAAATTTCATTGGACTTGTTGCTGAGTGGTTTTGAAACTTCTTTTAAGAATAGGTTCCTGGATAGATTCAAACCAACTATGAATGTGTGTGTGCTTTTGTCAAACTTCTTCTAGATTCAAAAACAAGATGATGAACATATGAGAGAATTCATAGCACATTTTAAAAAATTATTGAAACTGATCCCTCAAGCAAATCAATGAAGTCTCAACAATCAACTCTGTATTTTCATTGGTTCTCTTCACCCAGAGATCAAGTTCATCTTGATGAGGAACAAGGTAAATGACTTGGTGGCTGCATAATAAAATGCCATCGAGATTGAAAATAATTTAATCATGTCTAGAATGTTGAAAAAATAGGTTTCAAAAGATATTGTTTTCATCAAATTATGCATCCTAAGACACTCTATTTAGCTCCTAAAATTTGATGCAACATTGGATCATCTCTCAAGTTGTGTTGAACTTGTAAGAGAGATGGATCTCTAGGATTGAAAGGGCTAGCTTCACTAAATTCTTCTTTAAGATGCCTATCACCTAATCTAATGATTTTTCATGGAAAAGGGTTAGAAGTTTTGCATGAAATGGAAACTATACTAAAAAGGTGATACACCAAAACATATCCCACAAACTATCACACTCCTACTAAGCAACAAAGCTTTCTAAGACCAATTCTAGGAATTGAATGACTCTAACATAATTGCTTCAATATGAAAGTAGCATTCATATGACAATCAACAAGATAACTGATCTAGGGGCAGATTGCACACCATAGAGATAATTGCTTGCTTGAAGAAGAGTCTTGTACAATCAATACACTTCACATGACCTTTTAAAATCAGAATTCTTGCTTAAACATGAAGGATAAAGGGAAGTAAGGATGATACTATCACTTGGATCTTTTATTCATCACTCACACACTTAGACAAAATGTTCACAACTTAGAATTATACTTGTATTCAATGTTCAAAGACTGTCATTCTAGCAGGGCTACGCCATACGAGCTATGGTTTTTCCTTACAATGGCTAAAATGGCTCACATTTATAGAAATTGGAAGAAGAGAGAGAAAAGAGAAGTTCATGAGGCACAAGGACAAGTTTTCCAAGGTGAAAATTAGTTACAAAACATGTGGATGAAGTGTAAAAGGAGTCAAGAAATTAATTTTCACATGATTCTATCTCAAACAAGCCTCTTCTCAAAATGTTGCGTAACATCTTCTCAATCATTCTCTCATAGAAACTACCTTCATCAAGGGTTTATTTGAGAATTTAAAAGTATATTAGGGACAAGTGTCTGATGTGCACTGAGGAGAGGAGGTTACAAAGATGCCTTCATCTACATTGGGAGTTTTTCTAGTCATTGATATTTTCTTACACAAACTCCATCATCATCTGCAACCATGGTCACTCTATAATAGGATTTTCTTGACATTTGGCACTAACATCTTCTTATCTCCCTTAACTGATCCATTCCAGGGGTCTTATGACACATGGTATGACACTTCATACACTTGGATCCATCAAACACATCTTAAAATGCCTCCAAATTCAGGTTACCACTCTCTTCACTATGTCACTTTAGATTGCTCTCTTCACTATGTCACTTTAGACTGGATGAAGAGAGAGGCCTAGAAGGGACACTTGTGAGAATTTTCAAGCTTTGAAAATGGCATAGGGAGATGGTTCAATTCTGAAGCTACCCTCCCAAGTGATTGGTATCCCATGATCATCTTCAGGACCTACAAAACATAAGAACTTGTCAAAGAAACCTACTTTTTGCTTGATTTATATGGACCTCATACAATCTATCTCCATGGATCTTATCTTCATGAAGTTTTCAACAAATTCTCTTTATCTCTCAGGGTCAAATTTGTCCATTTGGATGTAGTTTGAGCCTCGTTTCTTCCATCGGGTCACAAAACAGACTTTTTTTGGGGGGGGGGGGTTTGAGTGCTAGTACTAGTCTTTAAGGGATTGTTCATAAATCTCTGACATTGGAACTCTAAAATAACACCCCAATTTTATTTATTGGGACCTACTTAATGCTCCTATAACTTCTTATAATCCCATGCAATGTCTCCAAGTAGGTGTGAGAGTTTAAAGTTGGCCTCGCGATTTCACCCCTTTAATTTGCACACCCTGTCATGGTGTTGGGTCCAAAAGTGATTAATATGTGAAGTTTTATACATAATAAAAGATTGATCACCTCTTATGGGACCCCAAAAACCTATTTCACACCATTATAATGATCACTTCATGATACAAGTGTGATTGATATACCAATTTGCCTTAGGTCTAAACCTTGTTTGACAAGGTTGCCTACAACTTAAGACTCAAATTGAATCTCCAATGGTTTCTCTTGTGTCTTGATGGATTAAACACTTTAAATATACCTATAAAATAATGAATTATCCAATTTTAACTCTTTGACAAGGTTGAAAATGCATATGACCCTCAACTTGGCTTCTAGGCCTAAGGGTTTCCCTCACACATGACTGTAACCTTTGTTGCTCAGGGCACCCTGTTTGATTTCAAAGATTCTAGGAAGGTTTTTTAGGTTATTATAGGTGTGATATAGCTTATATAACCATAATTTGAGATTTCCATTTCTTTCGGTCACCTACTCATCACTTTTCCCTTAAAACTATCTCTTTATGCATGGGAAAATTACCCCTCCTCTGAGACAAAACAAAGAGGGTTTACCTTATATTATTATCAAATAAAAATAATGGAAAGTGTCTCATGGGTATTAAAGATGATGTGTACCAAATTTTAGCTTATAAATATGAGGATAATCCTAAAAACTTTACACATTTGCTAGGCAGACCGTGAGGGTAGGCAGGGTATAGTCTATGTTTTGTGACAAATAGAGGTTCTTTCCATGCTCTATGCTCACTTATAAGACTCATATAGGTTTTAAAACCATATAGGATTCCTCCAAAATATTTATCTAATAATTTTACCTCTTGGACCATTACTATGCTCTTGTAAGCACAAAATTGTCTACAAAACCTTGATTGAGATAATTTCTCTTTTGATTGTGTTTGGAGGTTTTATGGATTGTTTTGAGCTTGTTTATGACATGTATGGATCCTTCATACCTCACATAACCTTTAAATAATGGAATATGTTAACAAGATCAAATTGAATGACTATGAAACCTCACTTAAGGTCGTTCCCTCTCATTTCTTGAATTGACTGAGATAACTTGTCCTGCCTATAGATGGCCATTTTATCCTTTATATGAACAAAGAGTAATCTTGGGGACGTATCAAAACATCCATCCCTTCTTATTTAAGATCTCTTTGAGATTATATACATTTATTTTTCATCATACAAGTCATTTGAGCATGGAGATAGGCCTTAGGAAGTGTTATGAATGAAGGGCTTATTAGAATCTCAGTCCCTTTGGATGGTTGTAGGTGGTCATTTCCCAGCATGAGGGTATGAATTAGGTCTTGAATGATGCTTTAAAGCCTTTTTGGAAGTTTTGAAATCACAAATCCATCTATTCACCTTGAAAGATAAGGCCCAAACTTGACCTTCTACCTCACTGCCAATATACCCTACATGCCTGTGTTTCATAGATCTTAGATTTCCCTGTAGGTGCATTTGAGATCTTTTAGGTCATGTGGTTGATAGGAAACATCTTCACTTTAGGCCTAGTGCTTTACAAGTCTCCATTTTCACCCCAAACCTTTAATTTGGTCATTATCTACCCAACTGAGACAAAATCTTGCTAAAGCTTGTTGTAGGTGATCCTTCCCAGGCCTGTGTATGGACAGGGGGGTTGCTAAGGAGTCAAAACAAGATATACCACCCTTTTCTCTTGCATCTTGGCTCAAGATTACTTTTTGAACCATTTGGGATTGTTCAAACTTAATGGCATAATCTAAGACCATCATTATGAAGGGTAATGTTTCTTTTGATCAACATCTTGCAGACTTCACTGCCTTGTTTCAGTGGTTTCTTGGGAAACTTTGGACTCCAATTGTTCACCCTTCACTCATATTTTAACCCTCAAAATTGACATGAGAATTGTATGTGGATAGGGCTATAAGGTAAACATATGAAGATCCTTCAAAAACATCATAGTATCATTGCATGAAAACCACAAAAACACTTAGGAACTCTGTTTTGTCCATTTAGGGACTGTAAGACCAATATAGTTTGATCATCTTTTGAAGGAAAAATCTACTTTGCATATCATTTTAACCTTTATAACATGTACGCCATGACCCTTTGGGTATGTTAGATCCTCAAAATGAATTCCATCATGTGTTTCACCATTCACACCTCCGTGCAAACCTCCTGAAGCTCTTGTATAAGGCAATTGTGAATGTTATTATGCTGACAAGGCAGTGATCAAGAAAAATGGACAATTTGCTTTGAAGGGGGGTTGATCTGATCTCTCACAAGTTCATTGAAATAAATCACCTTGATAACATGAATCCAAGAGCACTAAACATCTCCATGGAGCCTCTTCCACGTTGAAAAAACACAGGTTATACATCTATGGTGCAAACTTGAGAAACAAGCATAATTTGGGAATTCTCCCTCAAGGACATTAAGGGAGAGAGTGTTGGGTGATGAGAAAATAATGGAGATGGCATGTTCTAACCTAAAAATACTCCATCAAAATCATATAGCTCCATAGATTTATAAAAACAAGAAACAAATGCAAATCTATACCCCTCTTGAATGCAAGTGCACAAAAAGCTATCTGAGGTGTAAGTGATTGCTCATAAAAGAGGAGGCACCAAATTGAAATATATTGATATGAAATTGAAGTGCACTCAGAGTACTATCCACCTCCAAGACCATTCTTCCCAACTCCACCTGTACGGTCTACACCAAGTGTTTGAAACTGCTCCTTTTTAGCTTGTCAAGACAAGAAGGAAGGAAAAGAGGCAAGAAATAAATTTTTTATGCAAAATCTATAAAACAAACATGGAAATGGGTGTGGGGAGGTGAAGAGTCACTCCACCCACATTTTTCTCTGTAAGTGAACTCAAGAAGTCCGTACAAGTGCCTAAAAGGGCCTATTTTTAAGGAGAAACTACCATTTCCTGCATATAACTAAATTTTTAAATACCACCTAACTGATATTGACATAATTTGATCCCCTCCATGTTTAGATTCACTTTGGTGACAAATATTGTCACTCCACCATCCGTACAAGTCAATAATTAGGCTAGAAAAGTGGCCAAATGACCCTTTTTGCACATGAAACCAAGCAAGTGGCCAATTTATGACTTGAAGACACCTTAAAACATATCAAAGACCTTATTAGGACATTTTTAAATTTGACTAACTTTGACCATGGTTGACCAACTTTGACTTTGGTAAACTAGGTCAGTACAAGGAGGATGGGCTTCAACAAGGACTATAGGAAGGACATGTGAGACATATAGGACAATAAGAGACCCCATAAGACACATGAAACCTTCTTAAAACATTCAAAATAGTATGGGTTGACCCAATTTGACTAGAAGTCAAATTTGGTCAACAAGTACTACACCTATTACAAATGATAACGAAGAAATAGTGAAACCCAATACAATCAAGAGTCTATAATATTCAGAAAAGAGAGTTCGAAGGCAAGTTCCTGATCAAATATGTTAAAACTTTAATAGAGAAAAAGAGAAAGTGATACCTATCACATATGATTGTTTCAGTTTCATAATTATGGAAGAAGGTGAACAGTTAGAAGAACTAATGATTGATTAGAGAACATATAAAGAATTTGATTTCCCACTTGGCAAAAAAGAGAAAGATTTGCATATTTCATCAGATTGCTTAAACCCCACAGTCCTAGGATAAAATGAGCCATTTGAGGAACAACCAATTGAACCACAAATAGAAATGAGTAATAATGCAAAGTATGATGTTATACTTTCTGAAAGAGAAGAAATTGTGGAACCAGTTTTCAGTAAAGTAGATGATCCCTTTTCCATCAGATTAAAAGACTCAATAGTAAAAAAATAAATATTCCTCAGGTATTTCATTTTTAGGGTATACCATAGAAGAATTCTCCATAGGATCTAAATCCAAAGCAATTAAGCCTATGCAAATTAAAAACCATAGTCATGCCAAGGTTGAGGTCAAAGAAGACATCAATGCAAAACAAAATGAATGGTGCCTAATGATCATTACAAGTGAAATGGAAACTATCAAGGTAGAGGAAATTGATGATGATGATCCATCTAGTGATGAATTCATTTTTACTGTGGAAAGAGATTCAGAAAAGAATATCAACACCTCATTCGTTCTGCAAGATAATCATATTATGGTTCCAACTCAAAAATAGATATGTGACACACTTCTCTCCAATTCAGATATTGTATTTATCATAGATGCATTTGAAGTCATCCAAGAAGATATTGAAAAAGTTTAGTATTGCTCAGAAGTGCTCACAGAAGATCAAAATATCCATAATGTTTTCATTTCAAAATCGAAAAATATTGTTGATTTGTTCATTCATGATCATCCCTATGTGAATGATAATTGTAAGTTCCTCTTCCCACCTGCTTGGTTGCTGCTGCTAAATATGTTCATAGTTCATAAGTCAAATCTATTATTCTGAAATGGCAAGTACTTCTCCCGAGCAGTGAATAGTTTTGTATAATCTTCTCATTTTCATTGGCTCCCTGTAAATAGTTCTGCTTTCCCAATTTTGGCTTGTTTCCTCTTCCCATTTTTGTTTTGGTGTGTGCGTGTGGTTTTTCAATAAATACAACATTCTGTTTGTTGCCCCTCCTCCATGTTTCAGCGTTTTTGCCTACACATATTTGTACAGTGATCTCTACTTGGGAAATATCATAGGTAATCACAAGTTTTGCAAGAGTGACAAATTGAATAGGTTTTTTATGGATCTCTTCAAGTGATCAGATGATCTGACCTGACAATGTGTGTTCATTTCTCACATGATTGAGATGGGTGAACTCGCTGTCAGTTGGTCAGATCAGGGATGCAAATATTCAGAACAGATGATCTAACCCGGTAGCACGTGTTTATTTTTTGTATGATTGAGAGTGACGAACTAGTTTTCAATTGGTTGGATCAGAATATATAAAAATTTAGATTAGGGGATCTACCCTGACATTGCATGTTCATTTCTCATATGATTGAGATAGGTGAACTGGCTATCAGTTGGTCAGATTAGGACATGCAAATGTGAGCTACATAAAAGTTTTCAAGAATCCACAAAAAAGTGAAGGCACCAGTCATCTAATAAGATTCTAGAGTTCTCCTGCATTCCTTTAGGAATTACGATCCCAAAGTCAGAGTAAGTTGTTGCCATGAAATTTTAAATTTTACGAAAACACTCCCAATTGCACTCTCATAATTAATTCGAGGTGTTTTAATAACATGGACAGTAAATTTTTTGCAAAACGAACATCAACTCCGTAGCCCAATAGACAAAGCTTGAGTCGCATATTAAGATCTGCTTTTTGGGAGTTTTGAATGCCAAAGTTGAGCGTATTAATGATCTCTTGACTATACCTCTTTTGGGAGTTTTAATAGTCATAATGGGACACTTGAAGGTGGTGTTTCATATGTTTTTTAATACCTATGTGTGCTCTGAAGTATTCATGAAGCAGTACAAGATGGACAGAGTCGACAGAAGATCGAAAAAGAAGCTAAAACTTTCCTAAGTCTGGTTTTGGCAAGGTTTGGTACCATGTCAGGGACATCGTCAAATTTTACCAGTATATATTCAGACACACGTCATATTCCATTACCTTGTTGAGTAGTCATAAATCACAACATTGGTATGGACATAGTGAAACTTCCATTATGCAAAATGCACCTTTAAATTCTATAAAATGAAAAATGCACATTTAAAAACCCCGCATGGTGTTTTATAAACTTCAAAAACTCGAAAAGTGTTTCATAAGGTTAAAAAACCCAAAAAGTGTTTCATGGTCTTCAAAAACATGAAAAGTGTTTCATGAGCTTTAAAACCTTGAAAAGTGTTTCATAAGATTCAAAACCCTGAAAAATGTTTCATAAACTTAAAAACCCCGAAAAATGTTTCATAAGCGTCAAACCCTGAAAAGTGTTTTATAAGCTTCAAAATCCTAAAAAACATTTTATAAAGTTAAAAAACCGTATTATATTTAGTAAACTTTAAAATCCCGCATAATATTGATGAGCATTAAAAACCCTACAATATATTTCATAAAATTCAAAAACCCATAAAATATTTGATGTCATTCAAAATCCCACAAAATATTTTATAAGTTTAAATAAACATTGTGTTTGGTGAGTATTAAAATCCCGCAAGTATTTTATCACCATCCAAGTTCCGCAAAATGTTTTCTCATCCTCAAAAGCCTGCAAAATGTTTGTTAAATTTATAAAATCCACAAATACTTTATAAGCTTCGTTTTCCCGCATGTGTTTCCTAAGCTTTATTATCCCTCATACATTTTCCAACTTCCCCCCCTATCCCTCCACGTAGCCGACCATGTTTCCAAATTATTTGAAATGTGTGGGTTTTCAAAACATGACCACGTTGTGTTAATTAAAGTTTTTCCAAGGAAATAAAAAAAGGTTTTCCCACTAAAATTCGTGGGTTTTGGTTTAAATGGTGGGTTATTAAAAAATACGTGGTTTTATCCCTTTTTTTAATGGTGGGTTATTAAAAAATATATTATTTTATAAATTCTTAATGGTGGGTTATTAAAAAATATGTGATTTTAACCATTTTTAAAGATGGTGTTGTTTTCATTCGTGGTATTTTTTATTTTAAGTCTTTTCAAAAGTGGTTTAGACTCATAATTCATGGTATTGGATGTGGGGGTTGTTTTGATCATAAAAGATGTGGGTTTAGGATTTTGGAAGGTTGTTTTGAGCAGGGTAATCCGTGGTTTTGTATGGAAAGATGGTTTTGAGTTCATGTATGATATTTGGTAAATTAAGAAGTTTCAAAGAGAATTTTATAATTTTACATATTTGGAAGGTGGTTTTTGAAGAAATTCATGATTTTGGTTACTTTAGAGGCGGTATTGATACTCAACAAGTTCTTTATAAATTTAATAGAGGTTTCTAATGTTCATGGTGGCTTGCATAAGGTGTGAATGAAAGAGCCATAAGTGAAAACAATATAGTTAATGAAAAAATTGAGGGTGGATTTCTTTGCATAGGTGAATTCATTTGCAGATCAATCTAAATTTCGAGGAAGCTTTAAAGGAAAAGGCTTCAATTTTGTAAAGGCATCTCAAAAGGCCTTGGAAGGGATTATGCTTCACAATAAGTTCAATAAGATTTTTGTTCAAGTCGATGGGGTGTATGAAAAATTGACAACTTTATCTCAATGCAACAAGTCTAGTGGTGAGAATCTCACAGTGAAAGTTTACATACGAAAGAGAGCAAAAGGCGATGACGCTGAGTAAATGAGAAATCAAGCACATGACATAATGATACAAGAAGATGAGAAATTCCTTGCAGTCAAAACAAATTTGGAGCAGTTGCACGTGTATGAATTGGAATTCATGTCATGCACCTACGAATTTTGAGGACATATAGGCATAGTTCATTGTACTGAAGAGTCAATCAAGCTTGCATTACAAGATAAGACCGCTTATGTGCGAATACTTACAAATTTAATACCTATGATGGTACTAAGGGGTCATTAGACATCTCAAGAGGAGAATGGTGATAAAAATGGATTAGGAAAACATTCAAAATTTCTCAATGTGGTGCTTGAATTAGAGATATTGTTCATACAATAGGGAATATCTGACAAGAGAAGATGGCAAAAGAGTTACAGTGTATGTCAATATGGAATGCCCGAGGGAGAAATAAAACTCGACAAAGTACGAGGAATCAAATATTGTCATAGCAGCAGAATAGGGTCCTACTCAGTAAAATGACTTGTCTTTTTCTCAATAACCACCAAAAGTCTTTGCCTTTATATTTCTCTGTTGCACTTTTTGTAATAACTTAAAAGGTTATGTTTTACCTTTTTAAAGTCATTTGAGATAAAGTAATTGTAAAATATAAACCTTTTACCATAAAGGTGGTTATGGAAGTGGTTGTGGGTGGTTACACCTATTGTAATCTATAAATAGGAGTATGAAGCTCCTTTATTGGGGTTAGCTTCAACTAGGCTCAGGTTGGCTTTGTGCCAATTGGTTTTCTGACAATAGAACTTTTGCAAGCGGAAGGAAGGAATCTATATGTACAGTCCTATGAATAATCAATAAAGAAATAATTTATAGGACTTTGTTCCATGAGATTTTTTGAATGATGATATGCATGAGTATGTTAGTTCACTTTGATTCTTGTTTTTTAATTTTTCTACAATGCTATTGTAGATAGTCAATGAATGTGATGTTCTTAAGCGTGAAAAGTTATGTTGAATCTACATTAGGAACTTTGTCATTGAGAATCCTTGGTGAGATTAAGAATATGATTTTATGCCTATTTTTATTTAGAAATACAGGGTTGTTGAATATCTTTCTTTGTAAGGTTGTCCAATCTCCTTGGTATATGTATCCTATCCATATGTTTAGTATATGTCATTCCCATCTCATTTTCATGAAAAAGGCTTCCTCTACTACATCTCAAATCTTGGACTATTTTGGTGAGTCTTTGTGTTTAGCTATCTAGAGTTGTTCTTCATCTTTTCTATGGTTATCATATCAGCTTATGTGTTTAACTAACTACAATAATCCCCTTCTTCCTTTCTCCTTTCCTTTCTCATTTTTCCCTTCTCCCTATTATTCCCTTAATTTTTTTTCTATCTCCTTTATGCACTTTATGGTTAAAAGTATGACCCCCCATAAAAAAATATTTTGCTGTAAATAGTTGTAAATAGCTTTTCCCCTGCTTTTCTTTTTTTGGCTTTCAATAAAGGTAGCTCTGCCTGCTAATAGGAGAGAGAAATTATCTTGTGTTGCTAACTAACGTAAGGACCCAGTTCCCACACTATTGACTCAAAGTCAACAATTTGTCCTCCTAAAATTTTTTTGAGCCAACAAATATGTATGGGTGTCCTCTAGGGTGTAAGGGGTCCTAGGTATATGGCCATTTATAATGAATGTGTAGTATGTATATGGGTGCTCAAATTGGTTAAGTCAAGGATTAAGCAATGTCTCGTGGTGTCATCCACATAGTAATCCCTTCTCCCTTGTCCTATTATTCCATCTGTTCTACACATTTAGAATACCCATAAAAACTCCCAAGAGTCCAACATATACACATATATAATTCAATAACAACACATCCAAATAAAATCAAAATACACATAATAAATAATGACATAATAGTTAACCATATCATCAATGTCAAGCATGCTTGTACCTTCCCATAGCTTATGCAATTCATAACTGTAATCACAACCCATGTATAATCATGTTAATAATATGCTACCGAAGTGTACCAAATAATAATGTTGAATTTAGGATTTTTCATACAATATTGAGGCATGCAAATGTCAAAATAATCCATGCAGTCAAGAGCTAAATGAAATACACCATACATCATGTAATAATTAATAATGATACAATTGTCCCAAATCCACATAAAATTATGATACTAATAAATAAAATACCAATAATAATGGAATCCAAAAGTATCTAGGTACCTTGTGCCATTAAAGATACTGATCAAATAGTCAAATAGAAAAAAAAGAAATGGGGTACAACTAATGATGGAAAGCATCACAATGTGAAAACAATGTAAATATGTTTAAGAGGTTTATTTTGATCATTTTTGGCTTTGGTTCAATGTGAGGGCTCTTAATAGGTTCCCAATAATGTCTTGGAGTGATTATAGGTCTTTGAGGTTATGCATTTCTAAGCCTTTTTGGTTTTCCCGCCAAAAAGCTCGATTTGAAAATTTGAATGTTATGATTTGGCCTAGGGTGATATTTAGGTCTTATGAGTTATGTAGATGTTTTTCAATGATTATTTAAGGTCCTAAAATTCCCTATTAGTGGTACGAAGGTGTCCTCACATGCATATATTGGCAAAGAACAATATGAACCAAGAATAGTATGTTTGCAACCACCATGCAACGTGAGGTTGGCAAGATGAGAGAGTTAGTTTATATGTTTGACAAAATTATAAATATTAATTACATGTAAGAGGGTTAAGATAGATTTAATTACTAAAGGTGATGGAAGATAACCTCGAATCACAAAGGAGAGTAAGAAAGAACAAGAAAGATCAAGGAGATAAAAGAACTCTACCTTCCCTTACAAATTTTGTGTATGACAATTTAGGAACAAGAATATGAATAAATAAAATAATGATTTTATAAAGTATTATGTATTATTTTGGGACTCTTGGTATGTGACCATTTATATTTTGTTGGTCTCTATTGTATTGTTTAAGTTTCATTGTTAATCTACAGGTGGAAGATAACCAATACAAATCTTGAGAAGTTTGTTTGTGCACAGTCAATAATGTTTAGAAAAAGGATGTTTGTGTGAGTATATTTTTATTTTTTTGAGTCAAAACATCAGTAAAAGGATTATAATTTTTTAAAACAAGTCAATGGGAGGCTCATATAGTCTCTATAAGTAAAGGCAGAAGGTAAGTAGTCACACAGTCCCTTGAAGTACTCAAAACTTCACATTCTTTTGAGTGATCATGAACAAATGACCATTAGAAAAGGTGAAATAAATTGGGCCAGACCCCATCCATGAATTAAAATTGATGAATATTACTTTAGATTCAAACTAACTCCTTTTTTAGCCTCTCGGCCTACATAATCTTACAAGACAACTCAGAACTCTGTGTTTTTACTTGTTGGGGCCAAATGAAGGTGGATCTTAGATTTAAAAAAATTGGATAAGGTGGAGAAATAAAAATCAAAAAATTTACAGGTGGTTTTAGGTTTTTAAGTTGTCTAAAACTCTTTTAATCTCATTTTTTAGCCTTTCAACCTTATACAGGGATGTGCAAACTAAAACTAGGGTTTACAAAAGGAAACTTGAATAATTTAAATTATAACACTTCAAATATTATAAAACTTTGTCATTTAGGGTTTTTTGATGTGATTAATAGGAATAAATAGTTTTTAAAATTTTAAATGGTTGTACTATACATATTCTAAGCCTATGTGTTTGACTAGGCCTAAAAGAGACCTAATTGGGAAGAAAGGGGTAATAGAAAAGACATTTTTATTGAGAATTTAACCCTTAAATTTTATGTGGAGATCAATAAGGATAAAGGGTATCCTAAAATAGTCTTATTTTGTCAATAACCTTTGTGTATTACTCAAAACATCTAAATTTATACCCAAGTAGGGTTACTAGGGAAAGAAAGCTTAAAGAAGGAAAGGGTAGTTTGATCAAGGATTATTGTTTTTATTTTATAATATTAGATTGGATATGTATGGGGGTTAAAAGAGGCATATTAATGACTATGGTAATCCAAATGATGGAGATAAAAACCCCTTGATTCATGAATTAGGCTTTGGTGCCTAGGAAGCTATATGAAGATGAGCTAGTTTGGAATAAAAATGAAGCAATGGAAGTCATGATGATAAGATGATGTTAGACGAGGTGAGAATGAAGAAAAATAGTCGATGTATTATATGAATTTGAGAAAAATAAGGGAGCTAGATGCATAAAATAAGGTTAAATAACCTCAAGAAGAGAGAGATTGTTCAAGCAAGTCAATAAAATAAGAAATGTACCTGCTAAGTGAAGCGAAGTTAGAGTTCATAATGCATTAATGACAGATATGAGATCCATAGAATGAAAAAATTAAGGTTATAGGCTAAGGATCTACATCAAGTGGTATCATATCAAGTTTTTTTATTTGGCAAAGAAGATAGATAACATACAAGCAAGAAAAGGTACTTGGTTTGCTAAATTTGGTTTAAAATTTTATCCCTCATTCAAGATTGTGTTATATAAAGACTGTGTAAAGTTGATAAGATAATTTTAAGTTATAGAAAGTGTAGGTAAATCCAATTTAGGATTTTCAAAGATAAAATACCCAAGTGAGGTCATAAGAGGCAAGTAGGCAAACTTGCTAAGAGAGATAGGTCCAAGTGAGGCCTTAGGACTCAAGAGAAGGTAAGATGAAGATGGAATAGGTAAAGAAGATGCAGGACAAGGCTGAAATAGAGAACCACAAATAGAAAAAATATAAAAAAAGACCCAAAGAATAAAGAAATGAAGTTAGACAAAGAGATAGAGGGGATACTAATGAACTGGCCTTGGACTGAAATTCAATTTCATACAAAATTAATGTTTGAACCTGCAGAGTCCGTAGATTCATTCAGGATTGTGCAATAGTCACCTCACTGCTTGGCAAATAGAACTCTACCTTTTCATTGGCTGACTGTATATATATTCCTTATCGACTTGGTGAGCTTTCATTCTAGTTTCCCAGGTGCATAAAACAAAATGGCCCAACGGCCTTACCAGCAAGGTGTAGACATCTACAAACTCGGTCTACCCAGAATAAACTAGGCTCGGTCTATGTTTGTGTAAAATATCATGTCAATTACTTTATAGTCTCAGCCTCCTATTGGTCATGCACAGCCCTTCGTTACGGTATGTGTCTATCAAATTGGCCTATAGGCCCTTCGCCACTCTAAAATACTGGACTTAATAAATAAAGACGTGCCTATAATGACAACCATGTCCATGGCTTTCCAATGTAGATGCCAAGACTGACATGCATTTGCTATGCCTCGCTCATCTTTAATAGCGAATTCACATTTTGATCTTGCATCAAATAGACACGTCTAATGCTCAGATTGAATGCATACAATCACGCCAACCGTAATATAATGGCTTTATTAAACAGAGGCATCTCTTTCAAACGGCATCTCCGCCGCCCTCTAATCCTTCGATCAAGATCCCTTTAAGTAGATAAGAGCATCCACTTTATTCAAGACAGATTGAATTAAGATGCATGGTATTTATTGTCAGTCAAGAGCCAATTTTACATGAAATAGAGAAACACGTCCATCTTATGGACTGGGCTTAAAACCATGTCGTTCTAGTTTCCCCTGTCTCGGTCTTTAAATATAGTCCTGTCATGGTTTTTTTTTTTTTTACATGGATTGGTCTCTACAAATAAGAATGAACAGAACAGACTTGTCTCTTACATTTGGGATGGATGGTAGATATCTGCCATGCCATTAAAAACTCCAGGCAAACGTTTTTAAGCTCTTAAAGGAATTTATATACACACATGCCTACTTATAGCTAAAACAGAATTCTACAGGTGACATGAAAATCAACATCATTTTTCTTCTTAATCAAACAAGAGCACTTACAGATAAAGTAATGAATGCATCCCTGATCATGATCAATGGCTGCCAAAGCCTTATACAAATTCCTGACGCCAGCCAATAGCCTCAATTGGCTTTCTCCATTAATAAACCATAATATTTTTGTTTTTGCATCATACAGGCCGAATGGCCTTCGTGACTCCTCCTCCCTCCTGGAGATCCTCCTTCTTTTTCTCTTCTCCACCTTCCTCTCCAATAAAGTTTATTTTTCCCCCTTTTTTTTTTAAACCTCCTCTCTAACTTCTACGCCCAACTTGGGCTGAAGGTAAAACCAAAAATAGTTTTTAAATTGCAACAATATACTAAGGTTGAAATATTTTCAACCACTCCTCCATTATTCCCTCAACAGCCCCAACAATTTACTTTTTACTTTTATTTTTATTTTTATTTTCTTACAATTACCCCTCATTAAAAGCATATAGGAGGGAAAATATAATAAATTGAATTTGAATGCAGATGCTCCTGCATCATACTCTCCCTCTAGAAAGAATTTGAACCTTAGTTCAAATGAACTGCTGCCTCCATGCGCTAGTCTTCACTATATACCTGGATCCCAAGGTCTTGTTGCCAATACCAATGCTTGTCTTTGTTTGGAATAGTCTTTATATTTCATTTTGCTCTTCTTACTTTTCTGGTATGTTATTCTTCTTATCTCCTTCTCAGCTGCCAGCTCCTGCTTCCATGCTTCTTCATCTTCATACATGTCTTCTAGTTCTTCTTTGCCTTCTTGGTTCATGAGCTTTTCTAATGACTCATGTATGTCATTCACTTTAGCTGCCTTCATACCTGCATACAAAACATTCAAAGCCACCTTAGAATCAAAATCTTTAGGCCATGAAGCCTCTTGGCTGCCTTCACATTCTTGCTCCTTGATCAAAACTATTTTTGTCTCTTGGGTTTGCTCTTTTCTTGTTTCACTCTTCCCAATGGTATTATCATCATGGTTTGTATCTTTACACAACTCTCTTGGAGGATTCAACAATTATTCTATCCTATTCATCTCTTCACTCAACACAAGCTCATCCAAATCTTCATGTCCTATATCAAACTTAGGACCAAATTGTCTTTCATCCTCTATAAATACATTCATCCACTTTATGGTTTCTTCATACAAATTAGCGTCTTCATCAACATCAATATACTTATCAAATACAATAGAAACACTATTACCTTGTGTCTCCTTGTTCATTTCAAACATGTGAACTGATTTCACATCTCTACTTTCATCATCCATCCATTTGGAACTCTCTCCTTGCTGCATATTAGTTCTCATAGATAGTTTCCATTCTTCATTTTCCATAAAAAGATTATTAAATGATTCAAAACCATCATCAGAAACAATTGGTTTACCTTTCCATGTACTTGTGTCATCCTCACGCCTTTGATTGCTTGTGTCAACCTTCACCTTCTTCCATTGATTTCTTGGTGTTGTTACCTCAACACTCACATCTTCACTCTTAGCCTTCTTAGGCACCCAAATTTGATTCTTTCTCTTATCAATTGACTTCACAAGCCATTTAGACATCCTGTAACCATGCTCTTTTGACAATATGGAAAAACCAACTTTGTTTGTCCATTTATTTTCATGCACATCTACATTCATATTAGGAATATGAGAAAAATCAATCTTATAAGGTAAACTTGCCTACTTGCTTACTTGTTGCTTGCTTGTGTGCTTCACCATCCACTTAGGCATTATATATCCATGATTGACTGCTTTGTGTGAGGACTTCATCTTCCTCTTGCCTCTTCTAACCTGTGTATTAACATCTTCATGCTCACAATAACAATCAAAATCAGATCTTAACACTTCATTTACCTCTTTGATAGCTTGTTCCATGGAGCAATCTTTCTCTCTCTTTGTGCTTTGTATTTGCTTCTTCCACCATTTGGGCATCACATATCCATAGTTAATTGGAAACTTCACCTTTCCTTTTGCTTCTCTATCATGCATATCAACAGTTCCATGCTTATAAGAAAAATCAATTTTTGGATTCACCTTTACCTCCTTAATGGGCTGCTCCATTAGTTCTTTGACTTGGATAGCTTCTTGATTATTTGTACTTTCTTCTTCCTTTGTTCTTGGCTGTCCTCTTTCTTATTCTTGGCATTCAATGGCATCATGGAATTCAGTTGCATCTTCTACCTCTTCTCTTACTTGTATGGGTTCTTCAATACCTCCCTCATGCATTAACCAATGCATCTCTTCTTCTTTATCAACAGCAGCAAACTTTTTATTTTCTCTTACACATTCACTTGTGTACTTGGTGTCTTCTCTTGCACCAATCTCTTCACTCTCCAAGGCCCTTCTCTTGACCTTCATAAGGCTGCTCATACCTGCAATTACCCATGCACAAACAACATTAGATACAAAAAAAAGATACCAAAATGTCTCTATGAGTGTCCTCTTAATGGACATTCTCATCTTTCCAAGTGCTCTTCCTAGCACTTCATCTTTCCTTTCTTCTCTTCTCTTGTTCTCCTCAATGAGAACCTTCTTCTCAACTTCTCCCTCTTGCTGCTCACTTGGCAACCTTCTTATCTTTTTCAAGCCCCTATGGGTTTCTCTCTTCATGGAAATCTTCTTTTGCCTTCTTCTCCTCTTCATTAGGAGATCTATTGGCCACTTCATCCTCTTCTTCATTGGCCATACCCATGCTTGCTTGTCCATCTGCATCCAAGACTCATATTCATCTTTAATCTTAGCTAACTCTCTTTTCAAATTAGCAATCTCTTTATCAATTACAAAGCTGTTCATACCTTTGATGCTTGCTTTCTTCTTGGTGCCCTCATATACCTTGCTGCTCTGTAGTGCCTTCATCAGTACTTCCATCTCTGAGATCTTCACCCAAGTCTTTTCCACCTTGGTCTCTTGATCCCTTGTCTCACCCAAGCCTTTCTCCTTGACTGGTCTTTTGACAATCTCTTTGATCTCACCTAGGCCTTTTGCATCCTAGTCTTTTGATCCTTTTCTCAATCCTGCAACAACTCTTTATACAACACTTCAACAAACACAAATCACAAATCCAAGCTTACCTTGCTTTGGATCTTCCTCTTGAGCATTCACTTGCTCCCTTACTTTTGAGCTTCTCTTAGCTCTTCACTAAGCCTTCCTTGGCTTCTTCTCCTCTTAAGCCTCAATGGCTTGACTGCCTTCCTCTTCACCTGTTTACTTCTCAACACAATAAACTTAACTCAAATAACAAAGATTACTCATACCTTTTCTCCCCATGGTCTTCTAGCACTTTGTCCTGTTGATCCTCTTGCCAAATCCTGTAACAACTCATTAGAAATCATAACCATCAACAAATTACCAATTCCCAAGAGCTTCAAGCTCTGATACCAAATGATGAACTGGCCTTGGACTAAAATTCAATTTCATACAAAATCAATGTTTGAACCTGCAGAGTCCGTAGATTCATTCAGGACTGTGCAATAGTCACCTCACGGCTTGGCAAATAGAACTCTACCTTTTCATTGGCTGACTGTATATATATTCCTTATCGACTTGGTGAGCTTTCATTCTAGTTTCCCAGGTGCATAAAACAAAATGGCCCAACGGCCTTACTAGCAAGGTGTAGACATCTAAAAACTCGGTCTACCTAGAATAAACTAGGCTCGGTCTATGTTTGTGCAAAATATCATGTCAATTACTTTATAGTCTCAGCCTCCTACTGGTCATGCACAGCCCTTCGTTACGATATGTGTCTATCAAATTAGCCTGTAGGCCTTTTGCCACTCTAAAATACTGGACTTAATAAATAAAGATGTGCCTGTAACGACAACCATGTCCATGGCTTTCCAACGTAGATGCCAAGATTGACATGCATTAGCTATGCCTCGCTCATCTTCAATAGCGAATTCACATTTTGATCTTGCATCAAATAGACACATCTAATGCTCAGATTGAATGCATACAATCACGCCAACCGTAATACAATGGCTTTATTAAACAGAGGCATCTCTTTCAAACGACATCTCCTCTGCCCTCTAATCCTTCGATCAAGATCCCTTTAAGTAGATAAGAGCATCCACTTTATTCAAGACAGATTGAATTAAGATGCATGGTATTTATTGTCAATCAAGAGCCAATTTTACATGAAATAGAGAAACACGTCCATCTTATGGACTGGGCTTAAAACCATGTCGTTCTAGTTTCCCCTGTCTCGGCCTTTAAATAGAGTCCTGTCATGGTTTTTTTTTTTTTTACACGGATTGGTCTCTACAAATAAGAATGAACAGAACAAACTTGTCTCTTACATTTAGGACGGATGGTAGATATCTACCGTGTCATTAAAAACTCCAGGAAAATGTTTTTAAGCTCTTAAAGGAATTTATATACACACAGGCCTGCTTATAGCTGAAACATAATTCTACAGGTGACATGAAAATCAACATCATTTTTCTTCTTAATCAAACAAGAGCACTTACAGATAAAGTAATCAATGCATCCCTGATCATGATCAATGGCTTCCAAAGACTTATACAAATTCCTAACGCCAGCCAATAGCCTCAATTGGCTTTCTCCATTAATAAACCATAATATTTTTGTTTTTGCATCATACAGGCCGAATGGCCTTCGTGACTCCTCCTCCCTCCTGGAGATCCTCCTTTTTCTCTTCTCCACCTTCCTCTCCAATAAAGTTTATTTTTCCCCTTTTTTTTAAAAAACCTCCTCTCTAACTTCTACGCCCAACTTGGGCTGAAGGTAAAACCAAAAATAGTTTTTAAATTGCAACAATATACTAAGGTTGAAATATTTTCAACCACTCCGTTATTCCCTCAACAGCCCCAACAATTTACTTTTTACTTTTATTTTTATTTTTATTTTTTTACAATTACCCCTCATTAAAAGCATATAGGAGGGAAAATATAATAAATTGAATTTGAATGCAGATCCTCCTGCATCAGATACGAAATGAGTTAGAGTTAAACATGGAGAAATAGTGCTCATGATGAAGCACATGTATAATGAAGAAAGATAATGTCTTGGCTAGACCTTGAAAAGGAAGATCAAGTGGCTTATAAGGCTACTCATGGAGAGGCAAAGGATGATTTCCTTGAGAAAATATAATAAAAAGAGAGGTGCCCATAGAGGCTTATAAAAGGGAGAGTTGCCAAGTCAACAACCTGAAGTAGAAATGGTGAAGAGAGTTCTCATGGTGGAGAACATAAAGAATGATAAGAAAGAAGTGCCAAAATAAACACCTGACAAAGAGAGTAAAAGTAAGAAGAAAGTGTCCATGAAGGAATCACATTTTTGTCTCTTATTTTATGCTCTAATGATGTGTTTAAGTTTGTGTATGAAAGTATGAAGAATAGTATGAAAGAGATCAAGAACGAGAGTTTGAAGTTAGCAAGAAATGAGAAAGTGAAGTACCCATGATAGAAAATAAATAGATAATGAGAAATATTTTTATAATTCCAAGACCATGAAGAAAGTGAAGAAGAAGATAATGACAAGACCATTCAACAAGTAAGTGAAGAAATGGAAGATGAACTAGAATTCCATGATGCATTTGAGGAAGTTGCAGAAGAAGGAAAGAAAGCATATCAAAAAGAGGTGATTGAAAACAATAAAGTTTTGAAAAGAAGCATGACTATCCATAAAATTATTTTAGAGTTAAATATAATTTCAAATTTTGATTCTAATCATGCATACATGAAGAAGCTTGCAAGAAACCAAACCATAGAAGAGAGTACATCCAAGTAGCAGGTTCTTAAGAGGGAAAATGGGATTTTAAATGTTGAGATACATAGCGATACTAAGAGGATGAATGCAATAACACAATATGGAGAAAGGAAGAACAAGGTGGATCTCTTAAAACCAACAATAAATCATGGGTATAGAATACCCAAATGGCTTCAAAATCTAGTTGATGATATGAAGTATACAAAGACCAAACAAGCAGATCAATGGAGTCTAAAATATTTAAAATACAAGACAAACAAGGTATGGGTATCCAAAGGTAAGAAATAGTTAGAACAAAATGATGTTTCCATTCATGGTGATGAAGTTATGCTTCAAGAGAGCACAAGTAAAATGAAAGGTAATCAAATTATTTGTGATGTTTTAAATGATAATAGTAGTGAGTCATCGAATGCGATATTTATAAGAGAAGATGTAGAATGGGAGAGTATACTTGAAATAAATAATATGCAGCAAGGATAAATATCTCATTTTACACACCAAGATGAATATTATGATCAGTTCATGACAAACAACAAGAAGACCTTTGATTAAGAGGATTCTTATCTCTTTGATGAAGCTTGTGAAGACATATTAAAATAAGAGGAAAAAATTAAAAAAATATATTAATGAAGATCATAGTTTAATAGAGGATTTTGATGATTCCAGGATTTTGAAGTCAGCCCACACACTTGAGGAAGTGCAAAACAGGTTTAAGGAAGAAAATAGAAGAGAGAGAGATACGAAGGAGAGAGTACAAGAAAAGAGAGAGAAGCAAAAGGATATAGATGAAAGAGAGAGATGAAGGAAAAACCACACAAGTTATTGATGATCAGAATAAAAATGAGATGAGACTAATTTAAATGGTACAACACAATTATAAAATAATAAATAAGTCCATCATTTGAGGTGAAACTCAAATTTTTCCCACCTGGGGAGTATGATGCAGAGCATCACAAGGTGAAAATAATATAAATATGTTTAAAAGGTTTATTTTGACCATTTTTTGCTTTGGGTCAATGTGAAGGGTCTTAATAGGTTTCCAATAATGTCTTGGAGTGATTATAGGTCTTTGAGGTTATGCATTTCTAAGAATTTTTGGTTTTCTCGCCAAAAAACTCAATTTGAAAATTTGAATGTTGTGATTAGGCCAAGGGTGATATTTGGGTCTTGTTAGTTATGTAGATGTTTTTAAATGATTATTTAAGGTAATATAATTCCATATTAATGGTATGAATGTGTCATCATGTTCATATATTCATAAATAACAATCTGAGCCAAGAATAATATGTTTGTAACCACCATGCAATGTGAGGTTAGCAAGATGAGAGAGTTAGTTTATATGTTTGAAAAAATTATAAAATTGATTTCATGTAAGACGGTTAAGATAGAGTGTATTAATATAGGTTAGGTAATATAACCTTGAAGCATAGATAAGGAGAGTAATAAAGAACAAGAAAGATCAAGGAGATAAAAGAACTCTGCCTTCCCTTATAAATTATGTGTATGATAGTTTAGGAGCAAGAATATGAATGAATAAAATAATTTTTTTAGAAAGTATTTTGTATTATTTTGGGACTCATGGTATGTTATCATTTATATATTTTTGGTCTCTATTGTATTTTTTAAGTTTCATTATTAATCTACAGGTGGAAGATAACCAATACAAATCTTGAGAAGTTTGTGTGTGCACAATCAAGAATGTTTAGAAAGGGATGTATATTGGATGGTTGTGTGAGTATATTTGTATTTTTTTGAGTATAAACATAATTAAAATTATTATAATTTTTTAAAACAAGTCAATGTGAGGCTCAACTAGTCTTTATAAGTAAATGCATAAGGTAAGCAGTCACATAGTCCCTTGAAGTACTAAAATGTTATGTGTATTTACATGTTGGTGCATTTTTGTGAGTGATTATGAATAAATGACCATTATATAAGGTGAAATACATTATTTAAGACATCATATATGCATTAAAAGTTATTAATATTACTTTAGATTCAAACTAACTCCTTTTGTAGCCTCTCGGCCTACACAGTCTTACAAGACAACTCAAAACTCTATGTTTTTGATTGTTGGGGCCAAATGAGGGTGTATCTTGGATTTATATAAATTGGAGAAGGTGGATAAAGACAAAAAAAAACTTTTCTAAGTTTTTTAAGGTTTTGAAGTGGTCTAAAACTCTTTTAATCTCATTTTGTAGCCTATCGGCCTTACATAGGCCCGTGCAAACTAGAACCAGGGTTTACAAAAGGAAACTTGAATAATTTGAATTCTAACCCTTAAAAAAATTTAATTTTTTTTTTATATATGTTTTTTTGATATTATTAATAGTAATCAATTGGTTTTGAGATTGTAAATGACAATAATGTACGGATTCTAAGCTTGTGTATTTGACTAGTCCCAAAAGAGACCTAATTGAGAAGAAGGGGGTAATTGAAAAGACACTTGCCTTGAGAATTTAGCCCTAAATTTTTATTTGGAGATCAATAAGGATAAAGGGTATCATAAAATAGTATTATTTTATCAATAACATTTGTGTATTATTCAAAACATCTAAATTTGTACCTAAGTAGGCTTACTAGGGAAATAAGGCTTAAAGAAGGAAAGGGTAGTTTGATCAAGGATTCTTGTTTTTATATTATACTATTAGATTGTATATATATTGGGGTTAAAATATGTAGATTAATTAATATGGGAATCCAAATGATAGAGACCAAAACCCCTTGATTCATGAATTAGGCTTTAGTGCATAAGAAATTATATGAGGATGAGCTAGTTTGTAATCAAGAATGAAACAATGGAATTCATGATGATAATATGATGTTATGGGAGGTGATATTGAAGAAAAATATTTGATGTGTTAGTTAATCAATAACAACAAGGTAACTAGATGCATAAAATAAGGTTAAAGAACCTCAAGAAGAGAGAGATTGATCAAGCAAGTCAATAAAGCAAGAAATATAGCTACTAAGTAAAGCCAAGTCAAAGTTCATAAGGCATGGAAGATAGATATAAGATATATGAAATGATAAAATGGAAGATTTAGGCTAAGGCTCTACAACAACTAACATAAGTAAAATTAGGCATTACAAGTCACATATAACCAAACCATGATTCGGGGTAGAGTAGAGACACTCAAGTTCCAATCCTTCCACCATTAGAGGGGAGCTTGAGGCCAATTTTATGTAAAGCATCATCAGACATAACTATATAAATTTAAATAATGGAATAAAATTTCTAATAATTGAGACCATACGTGGTTTTGAAAATAGGCCAAGAATACCATAACCTAGTTCTTTTATCAATAATATTGGTAATAATGGGGATTATTTTTTGAAATAACTGAAGTGCCTTAAATATAGTATCTTCTAAAAGATGATTTCCATTATGGACAATGGCCATACACCACCATAATGAATGATAATTAATAGACAATCTAGTCCTGAATTGATCCCATTTTTGAACAAGCTAGGGTTTGATCATTTCCAAAGCTTTCCAAATACTCTTAACAACAAACGATCATGAAATTTTGATGTTAACAAGAGAAATAAATAAGTTATGCATCCCAAAAGCTCTCCACAAAATTTTTACATAAGGTATCCTAAAATAGATGCTATACCTAAGAAGAATATTCCAAGCTTTCTTGCTTTTAATGGCCCAAGGAATCCATTTTACAAAAAAGTGTAATCCCTTGTTTGAAAATATAAATAAGCCCCAAACCACCAACATCTTTGGGCCTATAACTTATCTCTCAATCCACCCTATAAAAACAATTTTTACCTTCAGAGGTATCCCTAATAAATTATATTAACAACTTCTCCATATTATTGTAGGCAACCTTAGAAGTATCATAAAAATATTAGTGCTTATGAGTTGATACTAACACTTTCAACCATATATGAAACTTCCTTGCAAGGGAGAGGGGCTTGATTATCTAGTAGGAGAGGTTTTTATAAACCCTTTGGAAAACATATTTATATAAATCCACTTGAGAGGATTGAAAGGTAAAAGGAATCCCCAAAAATTAAAAAAAATCACCATGAGAGATCTAGTTCTAATTGTAGGCATCAAACTAGCTTGGCTTAGGGCCAACGGATTGTCTGTAGTATTGAGACTTAGCCCATTGGATACTAGGACCTAAGGCAAGGAAAAAGGTCTGAGAAATTACACAGCATTCTTAATGACCACCTCCTCTTAAAGTATGGTGATAAATGGATCATAATCAAAATTCCCATTAATTAGTTGATCCTGAGGGGAATGAGGAAGAGAGATTCCCTTCACTAGGCCTCTATAAGCATAATCCCCCAACAGGTACCAAAAATATTCATTAGTTAACACAAAGTGAGGGATATATAGGACAACCATATATTATAGACATTAATAAATCAAATTTATTATATTGATGACCATTAATGGCTAAATAGATAGAGTCATATTTAAAAAGGGTTTGGACTGATTGTACAAATTTAGGCCCATAGTCAAGGGATTGTAACATAGTAATAATAAATTCCATTCAATCCTATCATAATCTTTCTCAAAATCAATTTAAACAAATATAACTTTCTATTGGGATGTTTGATCCCCCTCCATCTCTTTCTAGACAACTATAATGTTATCAAGAATATATTTTCCTTGAATGAAGCCTATTTTACTTTAGGTCTAACCACTAAAGTAAAAAGGTGCCTGATCCACAAGGAAAAAGATTTGGAAATGATCATATATGAGATATTGAGAAGGGTAATGGGTTTCCAATTGGTGATGATATTTATATCTCAAGCTTTGGGGATAAAAATTAATATTTCCTTTATTAATGTATTTGATGAGGGATCCATTGGCCATGGCTTCAAGATAAACTTTGTGTAGATATATACCAACATAGTCATAGAGGGTTTGATATAACACATAAGGAAAACCATCAATTCTCAAGGATTATTCATGATCCATATAATTCAAAACATTCTACAGCTCATAAATGAAGACGGTCCTACCACAAGCGATTCATTGGCTTGGGGTAATCCTACAGGGCACCATACTTATAAATTTTAATAGAGAAGTTTATCTTTCATCAATAGAAAATTGGGATTACAAAACTTTCTTGTAATGGTTAACAAAGTCTTGCAGTATGTCTAGTAGACTTATGAGTCAGTCACTAGCTTTTTTGAGCACCTTAATATGCACATTAGAGTGCTTAGCTCTCAGTTTATAGGAATAATAATTCATAAGTTTCTAAGTTCTTCACGGTTGTGTGGGGAAATATGCTAGTTTGTGCAAATTTTGACTCATCATCACATCCTGTAAGGTAATTACAATGGTCTAATTATGAGTTACAACTTAATTAGACATAAAATTTCAAAAGTATGATTATTTCCATATCTTCCAAGTCACGTTTCAACATGTAGACTACAATACTAGCATGTCATGATGAATTTTTCTAAGGACTGATGCTAACAAAGAACAATAGAACAAGGAGGTGAGGAGACCATGTAGGAGGATGTGCCCCCCAAGGAGGGAGTAGGTGATGCTATAGGTAGATCCAAACTAATAATGACCTGAGGGTGTGATGGGATCATGGATGGTCAGGGTAGATATATGTATATTTGATATTTGTCATTTATTTTACAACGTTATTTTTCATAAATCATATATTTGAGAATTTCATATATTTATATGATAGTTTATATTTACTTAGTGGTTATCATTAATGCTTCACTATGAAAATCTAATCAATATATTCTAGAGGGTGTCCTTGGTTTGTTAGATAAATCCTATTTTGATGTACGGCCATATGCACATTTTTTTGATCTAGTGAGTTAAGCACAAATAATATATTTGATAGAGGCTACAAGAGTGGATGATCTAGATGTTGAAATGTCTCTTAGGAATATCATTGTTAATATGTTTATTTTGCTTATATATTTCTTACTTGAGGCATATTACACTTCTACTAATTTAGATTGTATTTTAGGCTCATTTGGTGTAATTTATATATGACATACAAGTTTTCATGATGATATCTTACTATGTTAGGCATAGATAATTTTATTTTCTATCTCACATAGTGTGTGTAATGATTTATTTTGAGACGTGTTTCACATGCATGCCAACATCTCAAAATAGGGGCAAAGATTATCCATTTCTATGTTCTATACTAGGACTCTAGACACTTCCATACCGTTTCTTTCTTTATGAGAAAAACATTATGTATTAGTGTTTGATATGTGCACAACATATTATACTTATTCCCACCATGAGATACCTCTAACATAATGTTTGTATTTATTTTAATTTACTCATAATATAATTTTTATCGTTAAAATTTGTATTCAAAATGCATGCTAGATTTAACAAAGGTTCAAGGACTTGGATTTATATAAGGGCATCTATACATGTTCCAACCACACCAAGTGCATAATTTTCAATATTTTTATTTTTGGATTTTAGTAGGCTATATCTTAAAGCATTTATCTATGCATATATTGTTCTCTTATGACTCACATGAAACCTACACTATCCACTAATGAAAACACATTTTTATTGTAAGACATAAGAGTGTGGATGTTTGTTCTAGGATCTTTGTGACCCTTCATGGTGGTAATTAGGTGATCTTTGTTTAATTTTTCAAATTTCAACTCATTATCATTCCTATATGGATTTAAAAAACTCATATAAATTTTGAAGATCGAGGAATCTTATATGAAACCTATAGGTAAGATTTATTTTATTTCAATTTGATTCATGTAAAAGTGAGGCATTATATAGACACCACATTTTGGTCATGGTAGTTTTAGTTGTCAAATTGCATTGTTGTAAGGTAATAATGTGTTTATCAATTGTCAATTCATATTAGGATCTTATTGGTGCATTTTTATTATTCTTCACCATGTTATGCCCTATCTTTTCCCTTCATCTTCCTCTTTCCTCTATCTTTCTTCTCTAGTTTTTTTATTATTTTGGGCTTGTTGCCAAGAACAATACATTGTATATTTCTTGTTCAACATGATCACACACTTATTATTTTTATGTACACCCTTATGGACCTTGTTTTTGGTCTCATTTCTCCTTGTGTTCCATGTTTGTGAGCCTTTTTTGTTTGGTGTGTGTCAACTTACACACCAATTTGGCCCTAATTTGTATGTGAGAAGTCTATAAATACACATGCATAAAAATGAAATAGTATGAGCCATAAATTTAAGTAAATATTATATCATTTATTCAATTAAATTTGAGAGTTTATAGAAGAATTTGATTCACGATTGAAGTCTTCATTTCCATTGTGGCAATTATTCATACAAGAAAGAAAGGCATATATGGATTAGGGCTTAAATCCATGAATTTTTTATTGAATTTCATTTAGTATTGTCTTCTAAATTTGATCTAGAATAGTGGCTTGATAATAATGGAGTGATAACACAAGCCTCTCATTAACTCCTTCACTTTTTACTAGTCTTTGACAAGTTGTTAGGGCTTAAATTATAGTTGATTAATTTAATTACTTTATTATAGTTTTATTTTACTATGTAGTAAGATAGTGTTTTAACAATTATATCACAAATCCTACATATTTTTTTTTAATGTATTTATCATAGATGCTGAGAAGTCAACAAATGAAGGTTTGGATCATTGATGAGACAACCTTGTCACAAAAAAACATGTCAAAGGCACAATAGGGATAAAAAATTCAAGAAACCTATGATGAAGAATCATGGAAGTTGAATCATATTTAACCCACCAATCACTACAAAACATCAACCAAGGATCTCACTTAATAAAGCAGTCTCGGAAATCCAAGAGGTACTTTGAAATAATTGACACCTGATCATTGGATATTTTCCCTTCAGATGTAAAAGGAATGCATAAAACATGGATCTTTCACTCAAAACCTTCATTGAATAAGTGGTCATCAAAAATATGTTTCGCAAGAGTATGAGGAAGAAGAGACAAAAAAGTCCCCTAACAATTCGTAAAGGAGATGGTAAAAATGTTTGATTTATGTGTCCAAAATTGGTGGTTGAGACTATCTAATGAAATCCATGTATATATAAAAATAAAGTACAAATTTAAATGAAAGATTATTGAATTTACCATGGATATGTTTTCATCATGTGGTTACCATTTCATTGGGTGATGTATTTAATAAATTAACAAGAGCTAAAAAGATTTAACATACAACCTCTAATATTGCAGGAAGTAATGAATTGGTAAATCACTATGAATAAAAGGGATAGATAAGAGGGGGTAATAAATGAACATCCACTTGAGGTAATCCTATTTTCCATAATGAAGAATTTCAAGGAGGCCTTTATGTCAGTGTTTAAAACTTCAATGGATATTATGTAAATAAATAAAGATACTCCATCTTGTGCCATATTTGTACATTTTCAAGTACACAATATTGATTGGTATTTAATTGAAATGTGACTTTCTTCAAACATGCAAACTTCAGTATGTCTTTTTTACGTTAATAATTACATGGTATTTAAATTGATTATATTATGGGCTTCTATAATTCATATCATTTTTTACATTTTAAGTTTAATTATATTCATTGACATATTTTGACTCATGTTTAATACCTTTGGGATTATATTCATCTTTGACCACACACTTGCAAATGTTAGCTGTTTGAAATAAATTTCAAGCATAGTTATATTACACATAAAATGGAGACTGTATAAATGAACAAGGACCAAAAACCATGTTCCATATAATTATCTTTTCTTAATAATGTAATATTTTTTTCTTGTGTTTACATTACATGCCCTTCAAAAAAAATTATGTACTTATATTTTTCACAAGTAGTTTTTTTTACCTGTTTTATCCCATCCATATTGATGTGTCCATAGACAACTTTGTATGTAATTACTACTTTATTAAATAATGAAAAATCAAGTACAAACTAGTATATGATGATTTTTCATAATGGTAAGTCAAAGGTAGTCTTATTTTCATTTAACAAGGAAGATTATATTTCATAACATCTAAGTGGGATATGCATCATCAACTTCCTACTTATCTCTATATATCTATTAACTTAGATGCTGTAAAATGGATAAATTAATTTACTCTGAATCATGACACAAACATTCAATCAATTTTAACAAGGATAAATAATATATGTAAAATTTTAAAACCAAAGAGAGGTGGACATGTAAGGTTTAGAGGCATATCTATGTTATCGTAAGATTGGGTGATAGAATTTTGTATCTAATAATGAAATGCATGCTTAGAAGTGACTGTGATCTTACTTAAAAATATGACAATGAATAAATAAGTATCCTACATGATTTACACTCTTGATAGTCATGATAAGTAGTGGAAATTATAAAAAATGACATACATTGCAAATTTATTTGATGGTTGTACTTCCCAATCCTGACCTCCAATAACCTTGATTAGTTTTCTACATTACATATTTAATCACCTTCAAAACCTATTTATGTTCCTTTACATACATGGGTAGCAATATCTGAAACCTTAAGGAAAACAACAAGCATTTTTGGGAATGTGGTAAACCAAATAATAGAAAACTATCTTGATATTTATTATCCCCCTAGATAATAATAATATAAAAAACAACAAACCCCAACATTGTGTTGTGTGTGTCCTTCAACGATTTATATAAGATAAATGCTCTAATGATTGCTTGATTTATCTCGAATGATTATAATTTCTCAATAAACACTTTTAAAATGATAATATATATTATCTTGTGTTTTTTTAGATGAAAATAAACTCTAATGCATGTGTGTTTATAGGTAATAATTTAAGTTAGGACCCTATTGGTGTGCTAACTAAAAATATAATTAATAAAAAAAATATAGGAGTGCAAAGATGGGTTCACCCTAAGTAAAAAAGTTCGCTAATGGATCCATTATCATAGGTCATGCTCTTAATATAATTCCCAAGACACTTATAAAGAGAAGAGGAGAGAGAAGGGAGACATGACATAATATCCAAGATACTTGGAAACATAGGAGGAGAGAGAATAATGGGAGACATGATGTAGACCCATAAAAGCACCAATAATGCATAATTTGGACTAATAATTGTATATTACACAAACATCCTAAAACCATAATTTAATGACTAAAAATATCTTGAAGCCATTTTAGGTATCTACAAATGTTGAAGTTTATATATGGAGCACCATACTCCCCCATAATAGTCCAACTTAGGCCTTTTAATTATGTACACTCTCTTATTAACATTAGAAGCTAGTTTTCTAGATTTGTAAGGGTTTAAGAAGTTCTTTCAGATCTAGGATTTTTTGAAATCAACTGGTTTTTTTTATGGTGAAATAGTTTGGTCTAAATATAGATTGTGAAACCTATGGTTGTTCATCAAATTGAATCTTGAGTAAGTTAAATGGATTTGATGTAGAGAGATAAATGGGGGGTTTAGCTAGATATATTTGGGCCAATAAACTTAGAGAGATTATTTTTATGCTCATGAACTGGTGGTCTTGCATTGTGTTTTTTAAATTTCATAAGCATAGTGTATTTCTTACTTTTTCCCTGGATCACATTTTATTACTAAAAATTTCATAAATATATATATGTGTGTGTGAGAGAGAGAGTGTGTGTATATAGTTTTTCCATTTATTACACTAATATTTCTATCTCGATGCCACTTCCAAATGGTTTTGTTCTTTTTATGCTAATAAGTATTTATCTAAGGGATGGAAATTTGCTCATCATATGTCTATGGATAATAAAATCATATTTTATGTGACATACTAGCCTTTTACACTTGAAAAACATGAATCATGGCTCAACCCTTCAATTCATGGAATTTATGTTATTGAAAGGCTCACGTTCATCATATTACTATGCCCAATTGATTATCTTATAGTCTGACCCTAATATTATGATGATACAAATCATATGTAGCCTACAATAAAATCTAATTTATATCCTACTTGGATAGTTATGGATCTTCAACAATGTTTTATCTAAAATATTTTAGGCTAATAGTATGCAATAATTCACTATCAATGATTAGGCTAGGATTATATGAGTTCTTACGGGAAGCACTTTGACTCACAAAGAAGATCAAAAGATAAGAAATAAACTATATTCTCTCAATAGATGGAACCATATGCAACACACGTGCATTGGAAATAAGTGATTTGAGATATGAATAAGCTTACAAAGGAGGGTATTTATAGTAAATACCTCTCACCAACCATTCACAGGATTAGGATAAGTATCGTGATCCTGTGAGGTAAGACAATTATTCAAAACACTTAAGTAACCTTAACTAACTAAGGTGTGAAAGGAATCAAATAGTGAAATTGATTAGGGAGATAATCATGTTTACACCTGACCGTGGAACTAGACAAGAAACAAACTTGTTCACATCAACACCCCCTTAAGTGCAGCTTAGGAGGAATGAGAAATGAAAATATACAGAACACAATAAATGGGTCTAAAAAAGAAGGCCTAATGAGGTACCCATGTAAAAAACAATCCCCTCAATCACAAGAGAGAAGGTGAAAATCCATAGGAAAAAACTTACCCCATGAGAGGATGAAGAAGTAAAGTCATAAACTCTCCCTGAAGTAGTGTTGAAGTTGAGTGTCCCTATGGATGCCAATCCATCTTACCAAAATGCATGGATGTTGAGTCATTGCAACCACCAAGTGATGTAGGAAATGGTGTTGAATATGAAAATCACTTAAATGAAACACTGAATGTCAAAGAAATGGGTAGTGAAATGAACCCACAGAAGCATTACCTAAACACCCCCCTCAATGTTGAACTGGTATAAGGTAGTAATGCATGTCTATGTTGATGTATCTATTTGAAGTGGTGACAAGTGAACACAAAGATGGTGTCAATGTATAAGGGTCACCAAGATGCAGAGAAGGACGTCAAGGTGTAATGGATCCAAAACATGGCTAGAGAAAATACCTCACAAATTGAATCAAAAACTAAAGAATGCTAATAAGTACATAAACCAAGAGACGTATGAGTGGATGCAACCATTACTCAAACATCATCTTATGAATACTGGTACAAGCCAAAATAACTCCAAAATTGTCAGACACTTTCAACAAGTGATAGAGATGTCAAAATTACAACCAAGGAAAATACAACTAAAATGTATGCCAATGATACATGAAATGGTCCTCAGATGGGTTTTGGCATGCAAGTGCCTAATAAGATACCCATTTACAATGGATGAGTAATTTTTTTGTCACAAAAAAAAACTCAAGGCACTAAGAAAATAGCCTTGATATGTGTCCACTGAAAAATGTAGGTGCTAAGAAAGGGGTCTGAAGGAGACATAAAATATGCAAAAATATGTTTAATAAAGGATGGTCCAATCAGAATGTGAATGCTAGATGAAGTTGAGACAATGTCAACTAGGCATGCAAATGAAATAGGAACACTGATGTGGAAAAATAGTTATTCCATGAGGGGGTCTAACTAGGCCTCACCCACTGGGCTTCATCAATGAAATGATGTGTCATAAGGGTGGTGGTACTTACCACTATGGGTGACCAAATGAGGTGGCCACTTGTGCAATTTTATTTTTGTCATCAGAGCAGGCTACATACCTTAGGTAGCCTCTTATGAGATATTTTTCAATATTGATTATGCTCTTCTCTTGTATCATTTGGATGACCCTAAGAATCAGAAAGGTTTAGAAAAAAAATAGTTTGGGGATGGTTCCTTCTTGAGTGTTTTTTGTAGGTCAGTTTGGAGCTTGTCGAAGCACATTAGAACCCACCACCAACAGGTCATCTAAAGAAGGACAATTTGCTTCCAGTATCGTTCTAGTTGAACATTGGGGACTTATTTATTGAAGGAAATTTTATAAAATATCTATGTTAGTCTGGAAGATCTTTGAACAAATTTGAAGGTTTTTCTACAAATACATTTTTTAGCCTTCAAAATCAATTTTTTTTACAAATCCAAATTTGGTTTTATCGGTCAATTGTAATTTTTCTTTCTTTCCTAGTTTTTTTGACAAAAAAAGAAACAAATCATTATTGTAAAAAAAAACTACAAATTAAAGAAAAAAGGTATAAGAATTAAAAAAACCACACATTTTTTTGATACTATAAAGAATGAGTTTTTAAATTAAAAAAACCATATTCAAAAAAAGTTTTTTTAATATTAAAAAAACTATATAAAACAATTAAAAAAAAAATTAAAAAAAATGAACAAGGCTATTTCTTTTTTCACACCAATAATATCCTATAGGGCACTACCATTCATATTAGGATACTAGCATCGATGCTAGTGTCCCAAATCTGATACTAGTGTCCCTAACATCTAAATGATCAGATTTGTAAATATTTCAACATGTATGGGTTGGCATCTTTTTTTATTTAACACTCCTATGAGATAATTTTAAAAGGTATGGTATGAATACAAATCAAAATTTCATTCATTATCATCTATCAAAATATCAAGTAAGCACCTCTCAAGTTCACACTAAATCACTTGCACAATTGAGTTATACTTCCCTATTCTTCCCTATTTCAAAATCACTCATAGGATTAGTTTTATTATAGTTATGAAGTATTCAAATAAAAACCCATGATTAATATTCATCAATTTATAAACTATATCATTATATGCACTTACATATACCATATTACACAATTATTCACACACAAGCTCGCATAAGGGGGAGAACTACACGGGTTTGAGGACATCTTTGGAGTATATGGATATGTAAGCAACACTCATTGGTAAAGAGGTGTTTGAGGTCAACTCAACTTCACTTGAGCCCAATAACCCCTATTTTTCAAGGTGACTTGCCTTAAATTGGAGGACCTAGGTTTTTTAGTAAATGATTAATATCTAAAACCTGTGTGCAAGATATGAATAAAGAATCTACAAGGAAAAAATGAACCCTAATAGGTGTAGGTGGTCATTATAGTAAAGGACCTATATTATATACCAAAAATAATCATCTAAATAGGGATAGAAGCATTAACACTAGTGTCCAGATCCTAATGGTAGTGTCTTGACTGATAAAGAGCTAATTTATAGAATCTGACAAATCAAGGTAGAGCATTAGTCTATATTATTCTACACTTTTACCTATTAGATCTACCTATGCATCAATAAATAAGCTAAGTGTTATTTCTCCTTCACATTTCTACTTTTAGAATATTGTTTGGCATTTTACTTTTAAATATTTAACATATTATAGATTCAACATATTTATCAGAATACTATAAATTTGAATTAATTAATTGCCTTGATTTATAATAACTTATTCCACATTTGATTAGGATATTTTCCTGTAACTCTTTCACCAAAAAAGGGTTAAACATTCTGGTGAACCTCACCTCTGAGTCTAATTTCTAATTTTTCATATTGCTAAATTTATATTTACATATCTATTTTTTGTTTGGGCATAGTATAGGTGATGTTTGTTATCCATGTTGACATATCCTTTGTGAATTTTATTTTGGATGTGCTTGGGTTTATAACCCTCAAAATTAATCATCATAGTGAAAAACCTAAGAAGTCTCATCCTTTGGATTTTATATTTAATCTTCCTGATGATCAATACATTGGTTATGAGGATCTCATGGCTAATAAGAAATGTGATAAAAAAACATTATTTTGTAGCAACACCTTAAAATTGTGATAATTAATGGATCAATAATCAAGTTGATGCAAATGAAAATATTAATGATCATATAGAGACTAATAACAAAACTTCATATTACTCTTATGATTATGAAAATTATTACACATATTTAGGAAGTGAGTGTGAAGAGCCCTACTCTTCTATTTTTCCTATGTTGCTAGAGTTAAATTCTAAAGATATATTGCTTGAGAAAACACATAGTATATCTTTACCATTTTCTAGTGCATTGCATCAATTTAATGTTATAAAATGCACATGCATGCAAACAAAAATAAATATATTATTCAAAATGTTGATAATAACAATCTTCCATGCATAGAATATTCTCATGGCATACATGTACAAAAATTTGAATGTATATATCCTTTAATAAATGATGCACCTATTATAAAAGGTTAAATTAATCCTCTCACCCTAGATCTCAATAATACAAATGCAAATAATATTTATCTCCCCCTCTTTATGGAATGGAAACATTAAAATGATATCACTAGTAAACATAGTATCCATGCTGCAATTTCATGCAGAGGTAAGGGGAAAAGTCTCCAAAATAACCTTATATGTGTTGGGTGAATATTTTGTCAGCCAGTTAACTGGTGACCAAAATAGTTCCTATCACCATAGCATAGGGAGATGGGTTGTCTTGGTGTGCAGGTTTACTACATCAATAGGGGACAAATCTCTACTCTCATCAAGGGGAGGCTCCCTACTAAATATAAGGAGCTATATACAATATAAATAAGCAAAAAATAACACATGGGAGTAGGATAAACCATCCATCTCTCTTCTTTCAGCGATGACGCACACAGACAAAGGAGAAAATCTTGGTGTAAACACTGAAGGCACTTCTCTTATTTCAGAAGTGTTCTTGCAGGAAACAACAGGAGTTTCTTTCAGGTAGTAAGATAAGAAACCAGTTAACCAGAGGGTGTAGTAACAGTAGGATGAAGCAGAATGCAAAGTTTCCACCTCAACTGCCCAAAGAGTATATCACAAAGGATAATGGGGGCACAAAGTCACCCCAAAATCCTTAACATAAAAATAAAAGAAAAACACAGATTGAAATCAATTGTGAAAGCACAAAGTCTTCCCACAGTTGGTTTCAGGACACTTCCCTATTACCTTCACTAATTCTGCTTACCAATTTAAATGAATAAGGACACCTTCAGAATCCAGACGTAAGAATGATCCTCTAAAATGACACAAGTCAGAATATCACAAAGTCTGTGAAAAACTTGCTTTCTCATTCAAATAAAAATGAAAATGAAATTACAACCTGAGCTCAAAGTCTCAATCTTCTTCTTTCAAAATGGGTAGAGTTTCACTCTTGTAAAATGAAAAGTCTCCCTTACAAATGAGATAAAATACAAACTTATAGCAACTACCCAAGGATTGGCACCTTTTTCCATGGATGACCCATGCTGCAGTCAGCGTCTTCAATGTATCTCTAGTTTTGTCTGGAGAGACCATGCTGAGAACAGTGCGCTGCCATAACTATGGCGTGTCCCTTCATCGGATATGTCTCCTCCTTAATATGGACCATCTGGTCCTTTGCATATTTATCTTTACTTCATGGAAGAAAATAGGTCGCATCCTTGGTTTGGTGCGCTTAGAAGTCTACTTGATCCACTGTTCCACCTATTGGAAATAACTCTTTCAAAGACATTTATAGTCCTTTACATCAATCTTCTCTCTTTGAGTCTTCGGGATCTCTTTTCAGTCAATCGCTTCTTGGTTCAATCACTTCTTCAGCCCTTGGTTGAACCATCCATTAAACCACTTATGTGCTACTTTTTCTTTGACTGAGGCCGCCTTTGAACTTTTGAACCATGTTGAACCAATGAACTTTGAACTCTTTCAGTTCAAAGTTTAATCGATTCATTGGTTTATTCTGTGTCTCACTCAAGCACTACTTCCTTTATCTTTCTAAGCTTTGGTTGAACCTTTGAACCTTGAACCTATTGAACCTTTTGGTTTAACAACTCAATGGTTCATTCGGTTCATCCGTTGAAGCCCCTTTTTGTCTAAGTCCATGAAAGTTCCTTTCTGTGTCTTTGTTTGGGCTTTTAAAACGGTCCTTTCTCTATCACCAAGTACCCCCCACAAGGGTACTTGTCCTTCAGGCTTCAACTCCCCTAGCGGGCTCTTAATGCTTCAGTGGGCTTTTTTTGTCAAGCAAAAAGCCTGAAAGAATTTCTTCAGACAAAATGTCTGAAGGAAAGTTTCTTGTTACTTGGCCATTCGTTCTTTCCTGTTTCTTTGGACTTTTCCTCCGGGTGAATTCCTTCAGACAAAAAATCTGAAGGAATTTTGCCTTAACATTTTTCTGAGGAAATCCTCTTGAAAGTATTCTTTTGGCCTCTTGGACTTAGCCATTTTCCTGAGGGGTTCCTAACTTTTGTCCACTTTTGCTTATTTCCCCCCGCAAGGGCATTTGTTCCTTTGGCTTTGGGGCAGCCCCTTGAACCTACCGATTGATCCAATCGATTGAACCAACTTCGGTTCAATGGTTCAATGGTTCAACCAATTCATTCTTCATTATTTGGCTAAGTGTTGAACCCGTTTCTTTCCTGCAGAGTCCATAGAAACTAACCTTGTGAGTCCATAGATTTGAGCCTGCCTGCAGAGTCTGTAGAAGCCAAGTTCATAGTTTTCTCTATCCTTGAAAGAGTCTATAGACATCTATTTTTGGAGTCCTTAGAAACCATTTTTGAAGTTCATAGTTCTAAGCCTGTAGAGTCCGTAGATTCAAGCCTACAGAGTCCATAGATTCAAGCCTGCAGAGTCCATAGATTCAAGCCTGCAAAGTCCGTAGATTTTTGGAAAGCTTGAAAAATGAAGAACCTGAATGCTCAAAACAATTTTTTGAAAAGGGGAGAGATGATTTTGGTCCAATGAACCAAAATATTTCATAGGTTGTCCCAAAAATGTCACTCATTTTTGGGGACAATAGCTGGCTCCAATCGGGGAACTTCATTCAGTTGAAAACTTGGAATACAACTGAGGGGAGTAGAAACCAAAATCTCCAGTGCCTTGAAGTGTGCCATTGGGCTATGGAGTCATGCTACCCAAAAAAAAAGGCTCCAAAAATGAAAATGAAATGAACAAAATAGAATAAAAGATGATACAAATATACATATGTACAGGGGAACTCATCCGATACTTCAAGAGTTGAAGTGCTTCAGATGTTGCCCATTGTGAGGCAGAGAAAAGAGAGTGAAATCTTGATACTTCAACAGGAAACTATTTTTATCGTTGAGCTAATGAATAGTAAAAGGGCCCCTCCACAGGGAATCAAACTTTATGTGCATCCCCTTTGGTTCTCTTCTCTTGTCCCACAACAGGACTTGATCTCCAATCTGGAAATCATGATTCTTTGCTTTCTAGTCGAAAATCTTCTTCACCAGACTTTGATGGGTGGAAATTCTATCCACCACTATAATTCTCTACTCATTCAGCTCAGCAAGGCACATGATCCTCTTCTCAAGTGAGCTCTCATACGTTTGATCTTCAATCGCCTTAGCTAATTTCAATGCTGCCAATTCTAAGGTGATTGGTATCTCAGCATTGACACCATACATAAGTTGGAAGGGAGACATACCAATTGCTCTCTTTAGTGTAATTCTGTCTACCCATAGAGCATCAACCAATGCCTTATGCCAAATCCTTTGGTTGTCATCCACCAGCTTCTTGATAATAGTCACTAGGTTTTTATTTCTTGACTCAGCCTGTCCATTCCCTTGTGTAAAGTAATCATCGGAGTGGGAGAGTGTAATTCCATAGTAGAAGCAAAATTGAGTAATCTCCTAGGAAGTGAAATAGGTGGCATTGTCAGTGACAATTTTGACTGGGACCCCAAACTTGGACATGATGTTCTCTTTGAGAAAATTGCATACTACTTCTGAAGTAGCATGTTTGGTTGGAACTGCTTCCACCCATTTGGTGAAGTAGTCTATTGCTGTAAGGACATAATCATGTCCAGCACTTGACGATGGGTTTGCAACACCAATAAAGTCAATTCCCCATTACTAGAAAGGCTCCTTTATGATCACTGGTTCGAGAGGCAAAGCAACTAGCTTGGGCCTTCCAACAAACTGCTGGCACAATTCACATCTCCTGACCCACTTGTATGCATCTCAAAAGAGAGCTGGCCACTAGTACCTAGCTCGTAGGATCTTATGGGCAGTCACAGGGGCAGAAAAATGTCCTCCACAAGATGAATTGTGGAAGGACTTCAGAAGTCAGCTTTGTTGCTCCTTGTCCACACAACGAAAGAATGTTCCATCAAGGCTCCTCTTATATAGGTTGTTGTCCCAGAGGACAAAATTAGCAGCTTTCAGCTTGATGGTTCTCCTTTCTTTATAACATAGGTTTGCAGGACATTCACCATAAGTAAGGAAATGAGCAATACCTGAGTACCACTCGTGGTGTAGACAAAGAGGACTTTTGGTGTGTCATCCTCATCCACTTCTGGTTCTTCATGCTCTGTTCCTCTTGGCTTGTTATCAACAATTAGTTGGCATAGCCCCTTTCCACGTACCAACTTTGTTGGCTTGATGATCATATCGAACTCTTGGATCTTTGAAACCCAATTGCCTATTTTCATCCCAAACTCCTGCTGAGTCAGTATAGATTTCACCATGGTGTCAGGGACCAAGGTAGTAATTCAAGAATTGAGGATGTAGAAATGAAAATGTTTCATGGCTTTCACCACTGCGTAAGCATGCTTCTCCATATTTGAGTACTTCAGCTCATGAGCTTTGAGAGGACAACTCATGAAGGAAATGGGAGATTCCATACCTTCTTTATTCTGTTGAACTAGAATTGCTGAAAGCATATGTTCTGAAGCATAGCTGTAAATGGTGAACTCTTTGTTATAGTCTGGACAAGCCAGAATTGGAGCATGGGCAATGGCAGTCTTGATATCCTCAAAAGCCGAATTGCCTTCTTTAGTCTAGCTGAAGGTGGCCTTTCCCTTCATCATGTTTACAATGTGTTTGGTCTTCTCAGAAAATTTAGAGATGAATCTCTGTAAGAAATTCACCTTTCCAAAGAAAGAGTGAACAACAGTCTTGCTTGTGGGCAAGAAAAGTTCTTGGATAGACTTGACTCTGCCTGAGTCAATCTTTATGCCTCCTTTGGACACAACATGTTTGAGAAGTTTCCCCTCTGTTACTCTGAAAACTAACTTCTTGGGATTTAAGAAAATGCCATTCTGGCGGCAGCGTTCCAGCACTTACTGCAAATGGCTCACATGATTTGGGTGATGCTTAGAGAAGACAGTCAAGTCATCAAGATAAACTACGATGAAATTACCCATCTCATCCTTGAAGGCAAGGTCCATTGCTCTTTGGAAGGTGGCACCAACATTTATCAAGCCAAAAGTCATTCTTCTATATGCAGACGTGCCCCAGGGCGTGGTGAAAGCAGTCTTATGTTGGTCTGCTTCACCAACTTTGACCTGATTATATCCTGAGAAGCCATCTAGCATTGATAACATCTCTGAGCCTGTCACTATCTGTAGCACTTGATCCATTATTGGCAAAGGATAATTATCCTTTAGGATGCCTGATTCAAATTCCTAAAATCCACACAAAGGTGAATTTCACCATTCTTCTTTCTTACAGGCACTATATTGTCAATCCATGTGGAATGATGGATTGGGAAGATTATATTAGCATTTAACATTTTTTATATCTCAGATAAAATATTACCTGATATTTTTGGATTATAATGCCTAGTCTTTTGCCTGTAAGGTGTTAAATCAGCCTTGAGAGAGATGTTGTGTCAAATTTCATCAGGCTGGAGTGAATTCAGGTTAGCATAGGAGTACGCTAGGACATCCATGTATTCGTTGAGCAAAGAGGTGAACTTGAAACGCTCTGCAGGAGTACAACATTTCTTAATGTTCACCATCTTGGGGTCTTCTTTGGTTCCCAGATTTATTTTATCAAACTCCTGAGATGAGCTTGAATCCATTGGCTACTGTCTGATGAATCTATCATGCTTATCAAACAGCTTCTCAAGGGAAACCAAGCCTTTAGGAATCTTATTCCTTTTGAGTTTCAAGAACTCCTCACCTATGCCTACATTTGATTCAGGAGTTGTTTCACATTTTTGAGGTTTGCTACCTTCAAAATGCAGCCATTCAAAGCTATCTTTTTGCTCCAAGAAGGCAATGATTTGGCTGTGATGGTTAATTACCTACCAATGACTAGTGTTGTCAGGTACATTTGGCCAAAAGACCAGCTCAATCGTGTACTTGTCTCCTTTGAAATTTGGGTGGGGGACCAAGAGAGTAGCTAAAATAGCCAATGCATCTGCTTGATCATTGAATTCTCTGGGAACTACAGAGATGCTAAAAGCATCAAAGTCTTCAAGCTGGTCCCAAACTAGATTGCGGTAATGATGCAATCTTTCATTCTTGGTTTGCTACAGGTTCCTTACCTGACAAACCACTAGTTTGGTATCTCCTTTAGCATGAAGGAGCTTGATGCCTTTGTCTCGAGCAGATCTCAATCCAAGCAGCAGAGACTCATATTTAGCTGTATTATTTGTGTTGCTAAATTGCAATTTATAAGATGAGGGAAAAATATCTCCTTGAGGAGATATTAACACAACCTCGGCTCCTGAACTAGTGGAAGAGCAGTTGCCATCAAATTCAAGAATCCACAGCTCATTTGATACTGATTTCCTTTTGGATTCTTCTTCATCCAGGGGTGGAGATACTTCCACACTTGCCTTGTGCTTCCTCTGTTGTTCCAGCTAAATGCATTTCTAGGCTGTCATCTGTAGGAGCTTCATCAAATGTCTCATGAATTCCATATGTGTACAGAAAGTAGTTACCCATGCCTAAAGACTCAAATAGAATTTGAGCTTTAGGTGCTGAAGTCTGGGTAACCACATATTTTGCTTCCTTCTCAGGGAGCAACCTCTTCATAACACCTTTGACTGGAATCCTCACCTCTGATAAATCCATGCTTAATTCACCACCAACATCCCTGCAAAAATTTTGCTCGAGAAGGATGCCATATGATGCTGGGATGTCTGCTACCAAGACAGTCATCTTGATTCTTTTGTCTGGAAATGCAACAAATGCAAATTGGGCATCTTTAATTTGTCTCAGCAAAGGCACTTGCTTGTTCTCCATGGAGAAGCATCTACCAAAAGTTTTGGTCAATGTGAGATCAAGGGATTCAACCACTTTAGCAGGCATGACATTGTCTGAAGCTCCAAAATCAATGATGCAATTATTTAGCTGATGTCCATTTATCAGCAATGAGACATAAAAAGGTTTAGTCCTACCAGGAGCAGTAGGGGGAGTGGTGACAAGGTTGTTCCTAGTGGGTGCATTCCTGGCAGCATCATGTGTCACTTTGGGAATTGCTCACTCAACAGGGATGCTCTAGTTTTTAACACATTGAACTAGTCTGTCTAATTGCTCGAGATGGGACTGCAAAAATTTGAATTTAGACATTTGAATTTTGGTTCTCTTTATATGGTCAATGATATCAAATGTCTGGAATGAGCTAGGAGTAAAGGATGGGATTTCATCCTTTTGATTTTTTAAAGGGGGAGGACTGGACTGTGAAATTGAAGTAGAAGGCGTAGGGGCATTTGGGGTACTTACCTTTCTTGAAACCATCGAGTCCTTTGGCTGGAAAGGAAGAGTGGATCTCCACTTAGAAATTGAAACTACTGGTTGAGGTCGCTCCTCTGCTTTTTCCTTATTAGCTTGTTGAGATGATTGATTCTTAGACTGGGTGAATACAACATACGACCTCTCAGCTACATGGCCTTCACTTTTGGGTTCATCTTGATAGTTTAGGAAACCAATATGGGAGTCACCAGCTAATTCTACTTCTTCCTCAGTGAAGAGATTAGCATCATCTTCAGGATTAAATTCAAGCTGGAGTGAAAAATCCACTTCAATATCAAGATATCCAATTGTCGAGTTATTTGGAGGCGCTTTAAGGGTGAGGTTCCTCTGTGGAAGAGGAAGGCAATTTTGATGTCCCTGATTCCTAACGGCATTGCCTTGGTATGCCTGATTTTGAAATGTCCTCCTGGGCATGTCTTTGTATGCAAGAGCAGATGACATCCCTTGCGCCATTTGCTTTTTGAGAGCTAGCATTTCATTTGCTAGCTTTTGTACCATTGGGTCAGTGGTGACTGCAGGTGAATACTCAGAAGATGAAGAGGATTTACCTTTATTAGAGTCTCTCCTTATCTTTTCTACCAAGATAAGGTCATCTTCTACCTCAATAGCCAAGTCCTAAGCAATAGTAAGGTCTATGTGTCTGGCCCATCTCAACAAGAAACCCACTTCAGACAGTTGTGAATTGATGAAGAAGCATTTAAGGTTCTGAGGCGTCAGCTGGGTGACCATGGGAATCCTGTGCCTCAGCTTGTCGAACCTGGCAATAAAATCCCTCATAGGCTCATGAGGCTCTTTCTTCATTTGAGTGAGCTGGGCTAGCAAGGAATGTGCATCTTCTGTAGGCTTTAACCTAGCTTCAAATTTGTCTTTTAGAGTGTCCCAGTCAGTCACCGATCCAGCCTACAGGTGGTAGAACCAGTCTGCAGTAGCACCTTGTAGTGTCTCCATGAATAACTTGACCGCTATGTCTTCAAATTTCACCCCTATTACACCATAGGCTATACTGAAAGCTACAATGTGTTCATCAGGATGAACCTTCCCATCACCAAAGAATTTGGGGAAATTCTTCCTTGATCTGCGTGGAAGCTCATGCAGAGGTGGAGTCAAGTTCAGGGGACCAAAAGAATTACCCCAGGGGCCTTGAGCCATGATTTGATTATGAAAAAGTGGGATCACTAATCCAGATGGAGTGTGGATAGGTAAAGCTTAACCAACAGTAGAAAAAGAAGCTCTGCCTTGTGTTGGTAGCCTGGCAGGGCTAGGAGGAAGACTCATAGTTTTTCTAAGGTGATGTTGTGGAGGAAACAACTCAAAATTACTCTGCTGCACCAACTCAAAAGTAGGGTCCACAACACCTTGGGATTTTTGGCCTCGATATAATGTGGAGTTTCCAAATTGTAGAACAAAAAATGGAAAAGATCAGTATCTGCTTCAACTTGAAGTTTGAGACTTCAAACTGCGCGCTCTTCCCCAATGGAGTCACCAAAAACTGTTGGGTGAATATTTTATCGACCAGCTAACTGGCGACCAAAATAGTTCCTATCACCACAACATAGGGAGATGGGTCATCTTGGTGTGCAGGTTTACTACATCAACAGGGGACAAATCTCTCCTCTCATCAAGTGGAGGTTCCCCATTAAATATGCAGAGCTATATACAATATAAACAAGCAAAAAATAACACATGGGGGTAGGATAAACCATCCATCTCTCTTCTTTTAGAGATGATGCACACAGACAAAGGAGAAAATCTTAGTGTAAACACTGAAGGCACTTCTCTTCTTTCAAAAGTGTTCTTGCAGGAAACAACAGGAGTTTTTTTTAGGAAGTAAGATAAGAAACCAGTTAACCAAAGGGCGTAGTAACAGTAGGATGAAGCAAAACACAAAGTTTCCACCTCAACTGCCCAAAGATTATATCACAAAGGATAATGGGGGCACAAAGTCGCCCCAAATTCCTTAACACAAAAAGAAAAGAAAAACATAGACTGAAAGCAATTGTGAAAGCACAAAGTCTTCCCACAGTTGGTTTCAAGACACTTCCCTATTACCTTCACTAATTTTGCTTACCAATTTAAATGAATAAGGACACATTCAAAAGATAGACATAAGAATGATCTTCTAAAATGACACAAGTCAGAACATCACAAAGTCTGTGAAAAACTTGCTTTCTCATTTAGATAAAAATGAAAATGAAATTACAACCTGAGCTCAAAGTCTCAGTCTTCTTTCAAAATGGGCAGAGTTTCGCTCTTGTAAAATGAAAAGTCTCCCTTACAAATGAGAGAAAATATAAACTTATAGCAACTACCCAAGGATTTGTGCCTTTTTCCATGGAACGACCCATGCTATAGTCAGCATCTTCAATGCGTCTCCAATTTTGTCTGGAGAGACCATGCTGAGAATAGTGCGCTGCCATAACTATGGTGTGTCCCTTCATTGGATATGTCTCCTCCTTAATATGGACCATCTGGTCCTTTGCATATTTGACTTTACTTCATGGAATAAAATAGTCCGCATCCTTGGTTTGGTGTGCTTAGAAGTCTACTCGATCCACTATTCCACCTACTGGAAATAACTCTTTTGAAGACATTTTTGGTCCTTTACATTGATCTTCTCTCTTTGAGTCTTCGGGCTTTCTTTTTAGTCGATCACTTCTTGGTTCAATCGCTTCTTCAGCCCTTGGTTGAACCATCCGTTGAACCACTTGTGTGCCAATTTTTCTTTGACTGAGGCCACCTTTGAACTTTTGAACCATGTTGAGCCATTAAACTTTGAACTCTTTCAGTTTAAAGTTCAATCGGTTCATTGGTTTATTCTGTGTCCCACTCAAGCACTACTTCCTTTATCTTTCTAAGCCTTGGTTGAACCTTTAAACCTTGAACCCATTGAACCTTTTGGTTCAATGGCTCAATGGTTCATTCGGTTCATCCGTTGAAGCCCATTTTTGTCTAAGTCCATGAAAGTTCCTTTCTGTGTCGTTGTTCGGGATTATAAAATGGTCCTTTCTCTGTCACCAAGTACCCCCTGCAAGAGTACTTGTCCTTCGGGCTTCAACTCCCCCAATGGGATATTACTGCTTTAGTGAGCTTTTTTCTTCGAGCAAAAAGCCTGAAAGAATTCCTTTGAACAAAATGTCTGAAGGAAAGTTTCTTGTTACTTGGTCGTTCGTTCTTTCCTGTTTCTTCAGACTTTTCCTCCGGGTGAATTCCTTCAGACAAAAAGTCTGAAGGAATTTTGCCTTAACATTTTTTTGAGGAAATCCTCTTGAAATTATTCTTTCAGCCTCTTGGACTTAGCCATTTTCCTGAGGGGTTCCTAACTTTTGTCCACTTTTGCTTATTGCCCCCCGCAAGGGCACTTGTTCCTTTGGCTTTGGGGCAGCCCCTTGAACCTACCGATTGATCCAATCGATTGAACCAACTTCAGTTCAACTGATTCATTCTTCATTATTTGGCTAAGTGTTGAACCTATTTCTTTCCTACAGAGTCTGTAGAAACCAACCTTGAGAGTCCGTAGATTTGAGCTTGCCTGCAGAGTCTGTAGAAGCCAAGTTCGTAGTTTTCCCTATCCTTGAAAGAGTCTGTAGACATCTATTTGCAGAGTCTGTAGAAACCATCTATGAAGTTTATAGTTCCAAGCCTATAGATTCTGTATATTCAAGCCTGCAAAGTCCGTAGATTCAAGCCTGTAGAGTATGTAGATTCAAGCCTACAGAGTCCGTAGATTTCTAGAAAGCTTGAAAAATGAAGAACCCGAATGCTCAGAACAATTTTTTGAAAAGGGGAGAGATGATTTTGGTTTGATGAACCAAAATAGTTCATAGGTTATCCTAAAAATGTCACTCATTTTTGGGGACAATAATATGTTCCAAAACTAAATTTATCACATTCACTTGCTTTGATTGATCTTCAAGATTCTATCTCTAATCTAATCTTTCTCTTGATTCTTGGGCTCAATAGTCCCTTCACATATGTACCTATCTCTTGTATTATTCAAATCACTTCTTGATGGCATTAACCTGTTTCAAGATACTCACATTTGTCTTCTACCTCATTCCATTCCTTACACTCATAAAACTTTCTTACACACTTTCACTAGTTTCTTGTTAGGCTATTCTCTTAGGTCTCAAGTACCAAATTTGGATATAGGTTTTAAGGACTCAATATTCATACATGAATGGTCTTATATTATCATATCACACTTGCCTTAACCCATTGGATGTGCTCAAACACACTTCACCCTTTAATTCCACACACAAGGCTCTCTTGGTCTCCTAAGGCTTGTAGCCTTTATTTTGAAAAATATGTGTTATAAAAAAGTGTACCTCTATACATTGAGAATTGAAAGACATTTATTAGTACCCTCTATCTTTCTTTAGGTTTGTGTCAAATTTCTTGCCTTAAATCCATACTTAGAGCACACTTCCATTGTAACCCATCTCTCCATTAGGCCTAATTAGCCCTTAAGCACATCCATAGGTCTAGAAACCATATTTCACGGCCCCCTTTCAATATAAAATATCTTGATTCGCTTACCTCACACCAAATTATGTTAGATCACAATTTTTTAGGATTTTTTAATAGTTAAAACTCTCTCAAACATCAAAACCCTAATCTAGGGTTTCTCTTTCCTTGCAAAGGCTGAAGAGCCTTACAAATTCAATATCTTGAGTTACAAAATATTTCAAAGGACGATGCTTAGGTCTATTTTGACTTCTTCCATCTTCCCACATCTTGTTAGAGGTACAATCACTGGGGGGTGAATCAGTGAGACTAGATAATACAACTTCACTTTCAATCCTTTAAAACTCTTAATCAATTATCGAAAGCATTTCATGAAGCAAACATATTAGTCATAACAATTAAAAAGAAAGACAATGCAAGATCAATCACACAACACATGGCATATGTGGGAAACCCTCTTAGGCGATAAAATACACTAGAACTTGAAATTGGAGTATTATCCTATAATAAAATAAATAAACTTAGACCAATTGTAACTAATCAAGGAACTACCATCCCTTATTTTAGTGAGACTACAATCCCACAAGGAAATTTTACACCTATCTCGCTGAGCAGCCACAACAACTAGACCTTTGGCAAGTTTTCCCTTTCAAGGAGAATGTAACCCCCTAGATGTTGAATAGCCATAACAACACCTATGAACATCTCCTACTTTGAACTGATGTCTTCAACACTTGATGATGGACATCTGATTATCACTCTTCAACTTTTCACACTCAATTCATCTAAAACCACCTTTTGAATCACCCTAGACCTCTTCACTCAACCTCAACCTATAAGATCACTATTCTAACATAAAAAACATGACCCATATGTCATACACACAATCCTCTATCTACTTTGATCATCAACTCATTTATTGGGCACTGCCCCTCTCCTTTGCTTCACAGCTCTCACATGCACATCCCTCTTAAAAGTTTAGAAACCATCACATTTGGTTTCACTATTTATAGAGCATTCATGATTGTCACCATCTTAGTAGGCCAATAGGCATGCCTTAACCCTTAAGTCACCTATCACATTGAGACATAACTTAATACCATCCACATAGGTTGGCCATAGCATCCATGGGTCACCCTTAAGCAATTACTCCTTTCAATTAGGCCCTTGTAGCCCTTATAGGTCTCATGGATACCTATTCACCTATTTAGCACTTCATTGAGAAAAATAAGAACATAAGACCACTTTTAATTGCATAGGTCCACTCCACATGACCCCTTAAACATCTTCAAATGATCAGATTCATCATTACACTCTTTTATGTATGCTTAATCAATTCAAGTAATGACCTTATAGACAAGAACACACACTCAAATTTTTAAGCATTTTTCATACTCAAGATAGATTGATAACACCTAAAAAATACATACAAATAATTTTTATTGAGTCTAAAATACTCCCAAATATCTAAGTCATCATGAAACATCGAAACAACATCAACACAAGCTCAATTATTCTTCTCACGTCACTTATAGGCAATGCATGAACACACAGTCAACTTTGAACCTTCATAATTTTGACTATACACACTTTAATATCTTAAAATATATATTTATAGATGAACCTTGGAGTTCTCTAAAAATTCACTTTTTTCGCATAGATCAAAAGATCTAGCCAAAATACAAAACACTGGGTTTTCTTTTGTTAAATTCAAATATTCAAATGCAAACGGTCACAGTTAAACCTGAAACACCATGATATCATCTCGTGTCCTCACTTCTTAGATTGATCATACACCATCAATATTATTTGAAATTTAATGCATAAAGTGCCAATTCCCAAACATTAAACTTCAAATAGTTGACCTCATCTCGTGCAATATTGAAATCTTGACCACACATTCCATCGATCTCTTTGAGATTATCCTTGCTTTAATAATGCTAGACAACTGTCACTTTGACCTATTGAATTTAATGTGTACCATTTATCTTGATTAGTATGAACACATGCTCACCATTGATCCTTGGAATAATCTCGATCTTTATCTCTGCTCAACATTAAACACCAAACACTTGGCACCATCACGTTGCATCCTGACATCTTAGAATAAACACGCTTTGTTGATCCTTTTGTAAGGAACTCGATCTTTAGCTTCATTAACCAAAAAAAACTTTGACCCATTTGACATAATACACACTATATATTTAGATGTATGAACTCTCATGAACCATTGTATCTCCATCTGGTCCTGATCTTTAACATCATGCAAAAATGACTATGGGGACCATTGCTTATCTGCCTAGAATTCCAAATTTGGACCTCAATAACTTTTGTTACGCTTAGATGCATGATCTAAAATTTTGACCATATGATATTCTCACATAGGAAAATCCAACCATATATAAAACTTCTCTTGGAACATTCATGCATGCAATATATAATTCCATTAATCTGCTCACTTAGATTTTTCTCTGCCACAGAGCCAACTATGTCAAGAACAACCTAGAAGGCCAACACTGCACATGCATACCTTTTGATGCACTACATCACATGACCTAAAACTTAGTATAAATCAAATAATAAAAAAAATGAATAAACCCATATAATCAATTTCTCTTTGCACCTCCACACATGAAAAATATAACACCATCAAAATGCCTATTTAGCTTTTCTTGCCACATTGCGAGTTCGGCTAAGTATGGGAAAACACTATCAAACTGCTTGGAAGCCCAAATTTTCACTAGCATATATTATGTTGTGCTTCATCACATGACCTAAAATTTAGATCATATCAACTATGCATAAATTTTATCACAACCACATGACCAACTCTCCCCTGACTCATCCACATGTGGCAAAGGTGACATCAACAAACTACCCACTCAAATTTTTTGCCACTAGACCCAAAATGTCTAGATGACAACAATGATCAACTAAATGAAATCCACTCATTAACACAAGCACTCAAAGCATATAAAACATCTTAGTAACCTCTTGCACATCTTTAATAATTCAAACTCATCCTTGAACATCTCTAACCATGCCAAAACTAAAGATCACCCAAGCCTTCTTCAAGCATACTATGATAAGCACATTACACACTTTGTCATTGTCACATAGACAATCAAGGAATTTCATCCACTAACTTAGACATGTCCATGAAATTACCATGACATCATTTAAAACTCTCCAACACATCTTTGTATAACTTGTTCAATGCATTAAAGGTTTAAAAACAATAAAACATAGTCAAATGTGGGTCTTTTGATGACTGTGTAAGGGCTTTAGATAGTAATTTCACCTTTTCATACATTCTACCCTCACCTAGGTTGTTATTTAATATTCATCCACCTTTAAACATTCTAAAACTTCCCTCTCATAATATTCATTCACCCTTTTAAGTGCATATATCTTCTCTTGAACTTTGACTGTGCAGAACAATGGTATGACTTTTGGGACTATGACTTGTTTGATGTAATGATTCTCAATCAATATGTTCATAAACTTCTAAGGAACCTTTTCCTAATTGTATCATCCTATTCTCTATAAATATCATCTTAACCAAACATTCATTCACTCTTTACCTTCATTATTTAATGCCTTTCATCCATGGTTTGGACTGTGTATGCATAAGGTTTCTCCCAAAATACTATCTGTTATCATTTTATCAACTATTTTATATCTAAACCTAACACTTAGCATCACCCAAACATGGTTCATAGGCACATAATATTAACAACACAAACTACAATAATTCTCACAAGAGTTAATGTGAAGATATCAACTTACCACGTTGGAGAGGGACATATGCAAGAAAACAGGGTTTGTGGACAAGATTATCCTTTCTCTAAAATTCCTCCATTTTCATAGGTTTTTAAAACCACCTTAAAGTATTTACAAACTCAACATGTGGAAGGATATGTGCCATCGTGAACTTCATCTCACCAACATGTAAAGGACTCTCCAACACCCTTTCTTTTTAAAGAATGTGACCTACATTCCTTGGTCTAGCCTACAATATAACACAATGACAAAAAAGTCATGACTTCATGGGCCATTCAAAGGCATTGTTTCATTCATAATAATCTAATGCTATTCAATGAGATAAACACACAAAATCATTCCACTCTTTTTTCACTTTTGTCATTCTTGATTACAAAAGTACAATCCATTAATGGACTTGGCCATCTTCTTATGAGAGGTGTTAAACATTTCCTCACTTTATACTTTCATCCTTCTCCCTATTCTCATACCCATGCCATCCAACACACTACAATGACTTTTCCTTCTAACTTCAACGTTGGTTTCAAGGTAGTTACACTAACTTACTTTTCATAACTAACTCAATGCACAAGAGTGGTTCACATGACTAATTGATTACTAACACTTTATCAAATTAACAAGATATATGTTCAAAACTACCTTAAATGACTTTATTTGACCCCCTTAAACCCACTTTACTCACTTATTCACTCCATACATGCATTTGACCCTCCTAGTCACAGTTCACCTATTTGAATATTCAAATTCCCTATTTTAGAGGGAAAATTCCTAACACTTATAGAATTCATTCCTAGGACTCTATATGACTTCTAGGAAATCGTAGGTATCCTATAGTATCCTTCTCATACATTCAATTATAAATTTTACCAACTTTGACCTCCTACCAACTTATGACTTTGAACAACATAAGAGGAGGTCTATTTGATTGATGCTCCTGCATCATACTCCCTAGGAGGGAGAAAACTAGTGCCACCAGCCTTACACATTTGAGGGTATTTCATGTTCAATTGCATTTTATTCTTCATTTCTTGCTCCCTTTTCTTTGTTAAACTCTTGTATTGCTTCTTTTTGGCTTTGTCTAGTTTTATTTTCATTGTATCTTCTACCTCTATGAGATGTTCCAACTGTTGTACCTCTATGTTTGATGCATGTTCCCTCTTATCTAAGTGTATTTACCCTTCATCATCTTTAGCTAAAACCCAATGGTGCATATTCCTCTTTCTCTTACTTGTGTTATGACTTGTTTATTCATGGTTTTCTATTGTTGCTTGATTCTTCTTCCTTAGGCTCTAATGGCTTATTTGGCATGTCAACCTCTATTATTTTCTCCATTTTACTCTCTTTTTCTACCTTTAATTCACATTCCTCCTCTTTTTGATGTCTCTTCCTATGACCTTGCTCATTGTACAAGAGTAAATTCTTGTTCCTTTCATCCTCAACCTAGTACAATATGATTTGAAAAGTCTTTAACTTTCCATGTCCATGCTTATCAACTTCTAACTCAAATTTATCTTGACCAATTAAATATCTCACCTTGTTGGCTTGCTCATACTCCCTTTGCTTGCTTGCTTGTGGCCTTATTTGCACAACTCTTTGTGCTTCTCTTTGCTGCTCCTATTTTGATGTTTCTTAGAGTTCATCTTTGACCTTTTTTTGCTATACTTCACCTACTTTCAACCCCTTATATTGACTGAACATGTCCTCTAACATCTCCAACTCTTCTTACAACTTGAGTGCATTCATCTCTTCACAATCCTCATCAAATCTTGGTCCACATTGTGCTTCATCCTCTTGGGAAAATTTTTATTTGTATTATCCTTGGAATCATTCATTTATGAGAGTCACATCAACCTCCTCATGTTGCATACCATGCTTCTCAATCACTCTTTTTGGTGCTTCATTCTCACCTTGCCTTGCTACACATTCATTCATCAATGCAAGGGTTTCCATATACAAAATGTCTTCATTATTAGAGTAAACTTCATACACCTCATCATAAACAAAATTTGAAAACAAATCTTGAGAATACTTATCTTATATGCACTCATCTTATTGTTCATATAATCGTACCTTCACCTCTTTAGCTTGTTTTGCTTGCACTATGTCTTTTGTTTGCTTCATAAGCTTGCACTCTTCTTCAATCTTCATGATTCCTTGGGATATACTTTTAATAGGATATTATTGTTCTATTTTCATGATATTTATAACCCACTTACAACCTTGTACCTTCTTAGATTTCCACTTGCTTCTCATTGCACCTCCTTCCTGATTCATGCCTTAATAGTCTATATTGCCAACTTGGTGTTCTTTGTCCTTTGCTTCTATATTTGTTTTTGTTTGTCACCTATGATCGTGCTTGGATTGACCTCTTTCTTGAGGTCCATTTATTCCTTTTCACCATCATCTTGTTTAAGATATTTAGGCCAAACATATCCATGTCCTTGTGGTCTCTTTTAGGGTTGAACCTTGTCCTTCTCTCTCCCAATCTACATATTAGACTTTTTCTCTTCATATGTGAAATCAAAATTAAAGTTCAAACACCCATTTACCTCCAAAGGTGACTATTTTAAGATCAAATCTTCATTCATGTCTTTATGTTTTGCATGGTCAACTATCTTGTCTTCTTTGCATGCGTATTCTCTTGTTTCAGATGTAATGTTTGGCAAGGCATCATAGTATTCCTCTTCAACATATGGAATGTATTTAATCTCCATCACTTTGTCTTCTACAATAGGTTATCTTTGTTTGTCATCCTCTTTTCACTTGATGGGTGATGTTCTTATCCCATCCTTTACCAAATTTGAGACCTTATGCTTGGCCTTCACCAATCCTTTCTTCATACCTGCATACTTAAATTTTAAAACAATGCTAACATATAAAATAAGAGACCATATAGTCTCTTTGAATGTCTCTTACATAGACACTCTCTATCTCTTCTTCTTGTCTTCTCTTTCATGTGCTCTTCTTGGCACTTCTCTCTCCTTCATGTTCTCTTCAATGAGACCCCTATTCTCAATCTCTATATCTTATTACTCAATTTGAAACATCTCATTTCTTATTCCTCTTTGGGTTATCTTCTCTTCCTTCTTTTCATTCTTCAAGACACTCATCTTGTGCCTTTCTTTCATAAGTGACTCAAGTAGAAACTTCATCCTTATTTTCACACTAAAACCAATCCATTGGCTTGATTTTCCTTTAAAGATCTTCACCATGATCTCTATCTTCTCAATACTCTACCCCAACTCTCTTTTCATGTCTTCTCACTTATTCTTTGCTTCCTAGCCTATCTAGACCTTCTTCTTAACAAGATTTTCAATCTTACCTCTTAGACCTCTATTGGGTCTTTCCTCTTCTTTTAGTCCTCTATCTAGGACCTCTTCATATCCTCCTTGAATCTCTTTTGGATTTTTCCTTCTTCTCTCATCTCTTTTGGAGATCCAAGGCTCTCTTTTCTCTCTACCTTCTCTAGTCCTTTCTTGACTAATTTCTAGTCCTTTTTCATAGTAATTTGGGGCTATTATTCCTATATTTATCAATTTAAAATTTATTTTAACTAACCTCAATAGATCAGACTTGAAACACTCTTTTCCCACAATACCCTGCAAGGTGTCATCTCAAGCATTCCTCGTAACATTCTTTATCAATCTCATATCAAAAAACTTGAACAATTCATAATAAATGTAAACCAGGAGCTTACCTTTATATGATAGCAAATTATGCATATGTAAGGGTGAAAAGTCGCCAAAACATCCTTATCTAGTCCAAAACTAAATTGATCACATTCACTTGCTTTTATTGATTTTCAAGGCTCCATCTCCAATCCAATCTTTCTCTTGATTCCTGGGCTTAATAGTCTCCTTCACATATGTACCTATATATTGTATTATTAAAATAACTTCTTGATGGAATTAACCTATTTCAAGACACTCACATTTGTCTTTGGCCTCATTCCATTCCTTACACTCATAAAACTTTCTTACACACTTTCACTAGCTTCTTGTTAGGCTAGTCTCTTAGGTCTCAAGTACCAAATTTAGATATAAGATTTAAGGAATCAATATCCCTACATTGATGGTATTATATTATCATATCACACCTGCTTTAACCCATTGTATGTTCTTAAACACAATTTACCCTTCAATTCCACACACAAGGCTCTCTTGGTCTCTTAAGGCTTATAGCCTTTTTTTTGACAAATTTGTGTTGTATGGATGTGTACCTATGTACCTTGAGAATATGAAGAAATTTTTCAGAACCCTCTATCTTCCTTTAGGTATATGTTACATTTCATGCCCTAACTCCATACTTAGAGCATACTTCCTTTGTAACCCATCTTTCCATTAGGCATAATTAGCCCTTAAGCACACCCACGGGTCTAGAAAATGTTCTATATGGCCCCTTTTCAATTTAAAACCTCTTGCTTCACTTACCTCACACCAAATTATGTAAGATAACAAGTTATTAGGATTTTCTAATGATTAAAACTCTCTCAAACATCAAAAACCTAATCTAGGGTTTTTTCCCTACACAAGCCTGAGAGTTAAAAAACGTTTCAAAGGACAAAAAGAACATTATTATGTATATTTTTACTTATTCCATCTTCCTAGATATTTTTTAGACATTTTTAATGCATTAAAGGTTTAATAACAATAAAACACAGTCAACTGTGGGTCTTTTGATCACTATGCAAGGGTTTCAAACAATCCTTTCACCTTTCCATACATTGTACCCTCACCTGGGTTGTTACTAATATTCCTCCACATTTAAACATTATAGAACTTCCCTCTCATAATTTTCATTCACCCTTTTAACTGCATATATCTTCTTTTGAACTTTGACTATGTAGAATAGTGGTATGACTATTGGGACTATGACTTGTTCAATGTAATGATTCTCAGTCAAGATGCTCATAAAATTATAAGGAACCTTTTCCTCATTGGATACTCATATTATCTATAAATATCCTCTCAATCAAAAATTCATTCACTCCTTACCTTCATTCTTTAATGCCTTTCATCCATGGTTTGGACTGTGTATGCACAAGATTTCTTCCAAAGGACTATCTATTATCATTTTATCAACTATTTGATCTCCAAACCTAACACTTAGCATCACCCAACATGGTTTATATACACATAATTTTAAAAACACAAACTACAATCCTTCTCACAAGAGTTAATGTGAAGATATCAACTTAGCATGTTGGAGAAGGACATGCAAAAAAATAGGGTCTATGGACAAGATTATCCTTTCTCTAAAATTCCTCCATCTGCATAGGTTTTCAAAACCACCTAAAAGTCTATAAAACCTCAACATATTCAAGGATATGTGCCATGGTGAACTTCATCTCACCAACCTATAGAAGATAATCCAATACCCTTTTTTTTTAAAGACTGTGACTTGTAGTCCTTGGTCTAGCCTACAATCTAACACAATAACAACAAAGTCATGACTTCATGGAAATTTCAAATGAATTATTTCAGTCATAAGTATCCAATGTTATTCAAGGAGATAAATACATAGAATCATTCCACTCTTTTTTCAATTTTGTCATTCTTGATTACAAATATACAATCCGTTAAAGGACTTGGCCATCTTTTTATGAGAGGTGTTGAAAATTTCCTCACTCTCGGATTTTAATCCCTCTCCCTATTCTCATACCTACACCATCCAACACACTATAATGAATTTTCCTTCCAACTTCAACGTTGGTTTCAAGGTAGTTACATTAACTTGTTTTTCATAACCAACTCAACGTACAAGAGTGGTTCACATGACTAATTGATTCCTAACACTTTAATAACTTAACAAGATATATGTTCAAACCTAACTTAAATGAATTTATTTAACCCCCCTTAAATAAAATTTACTCACTTATTCAGTCCATACATGCATTTGAACCTCCTATTCATAGTTCAACTATTTGAATTTTTAAATTCCCTATTTTGGAGGGAAAAATCTTAACACTCATAAAACTCATTCCTAGGACTTTATATGACTTATAGGACATCATAGGGATCCTATATGATCCTTCACATACATTTCATTACAAATTTAACCAACTTTGACCTCCTACCAACGTATGACATTAAACAACACAAGAGGAGGTCTATTTGCTTGATGCTCCTGCATCACAAGTGAAAATGAATCAAATGAAAACATTAAATTTTATTGGAATGAAAAAAATTACAATATCCATAGTGATGAAGAGGAATAATTTCATACAATGCATTCTCCTTATATTTATTTAATGCATAATGACCAAAATAATGAAGGGTTTGGGGTTTAGGGTTTAAGATTTAACATTTTAGGGTTTAAAGTTTTAGTGTTCCAAGTTTAGGTTTTAGGGTTCAAGGTTCAAGGTTGAGGGTTTCGAGTTAGGGGTTCATGGTTTGGGGTTTAGGGTTTTAGCTTTTGGGATTTAGGTTTAGGGTTTAAGGTTTTTTTAGGGTTTAGGGTTTATGGGTTTAGGGTTTAAGGTTTTAGGGTTTGGGGTTTAGGTTTGGGGTTTAGGGTTTGGGTTTTAGGTCTAGGGTTTTAGGGTTTAAGGTTTAAGGATTTAAGGTTTAAGGTTTATGGTGTAGAGTTTTAGGGTTTTATGGTTTAGGGTTTAAGGTTTAGGGTTTTAGGTTTTGGGGTTAAGGTTTAGGGTTTTTGGGTTTAGGGTTTGGGCTTTGGGATTTGGGGTTATTAGCTTTAACATTTAGGGTTTGGAGTTTTAGGTTTAGTGTTTAATGTTTAGGGTTATAGTTGATTAGTTTAATTAATTTTTTGTAGGTTTATTTTAATATGTAGTAAGATAGTCTTTTGACAATCGTATCACAAATCCTACATAATTTTTTTAATGTCATTATCACAGATGCTGAGAAATCAATAAATGAAGGTTTGGGTCATTGACAGGGCAAACTCACCATTAAAAATAGATCATGTCAAAGGCATAATATGGGTAATAAACACAATAAATGTATGATGAAGACTCATTAAAGTTGATTCATGTTTAACCCACCAATAACTACAAAACATCAACCAAGGATCTCACTTAAGAAAGCAATATTGGAAATCTAAGAGGGACTCTGCAAGAATTGGGCCCCAATCATCAGATTTTTTTTCTTCATATGGAAAAGGAATGCATAAAACATGGATCTTTCACTCAAGACCTTCATTGAATAAGTGGTGATCAAAAAGATGTTTTTCAAGAGTATGAGGAAGAAGAGCAAAAAAAATCCCAAAAAAATCCCCAAAGGAGAGGGTAAGAATGTTTGATTCATGTGTCCAAAATTGGTGGTTGAGACTATCTAATGAGATCCATGTATATATAAAAATAAAGTATAAATTTAAACGAATGATTATTGACTTTCCCATAGGTATGTTTTCATCATGTGGTTACCATTTCATTAGGTGATATATTTAATAAATTAAAAACTACTACAAAGATTTACCATATAACCTCCAATATTGCATGAAGTAATGGATTGGTAAATCACTGTGAATGGAAGGGATAGAGAAGAGGGGGTAATACATGAACATCCACCTGAGTTAATACTATCTTCCATTATGAGGAATTTCAGGGAGGCCTTTATGTCAGTATTTAAAACTTCAATGGATATTATGTAAGTAAATAAATATACTCCATCTTTTGCCACATTTTTACATTTTTTAAGTACACAATATTGATTGGTATTTAATCGAAATGTGACTTTTTTCAAACATGCAAACTTATATATTTATTTTTTATGTTAATAATTGCATGGTATTTAAGTTGATTATATTTTGGGCTCATATAGCTCATATAATTTTCTTTCATTTTAGGTTTAATTATATTCATTGACATATTTTGACTTGTGTTTACTACCTTTGGGATTATATTCATCTTTGAACACACACTTGCAGATGTTAGCTCTTTGAAATAAATTACAAGCGCACTTATGTTACACATAAAATGGAGATCGTATAAATAAACAATGACCAAAAACTATGTTCCATATAAATATTTTTTCTTAATAATGTAATATATTTTTCTTGTGTTTACATTACATGCCCTTAAAAAAAAAATCATTTACTTAGATTTTTTCACAAGCAATAATTTTTACCTGTTTGTTCCCATCCATATTTAGGTGTCCATCGACAACTTTGCATGTAATTTCTAGTTTAGTAAAGAATTATAAATCAAATATAAACCTGTATATGATGATTTTTCATATAAGTCAAAGGTGGTGTTTTTTTCATTTAACAAGGAAGATTATATTTCATAACATTTATGTGGGACATGCATCATCAACTTCCTACTTATCTCTGGTTATCTATTAACTTGGATGATGTAAAATGGATAAATGGATTAACTCTAAACCCTAACACAAGCATTCAATCACTCTTAACTAGAATACATAATATATGTAAAATTTTAAAACCAAAGAGACATGGAAATGTAAGGTTTAGAGGAATATCTAAGTTATCATAAGATTGGGTGACATAATTTTGTATCTAACAATGAATATGCATGCCTAGAAGTGATAATGATCTTACTTGAAAATATTGTAATGAATAAATATCTTACATGATTTCCACTCTTGACAGTCATGTTAAGTAGTGAAAATTCTAAAAATGACATAAATTGAAATTTTATTTGATGGTTATACTTGCCAATCCTGACCTCCAATAACCTTGCTTAGTTTTTTGCATTACAACTATAATCAACTGCAAAACACATTTATGTTACTTTCCATAGATGGGTAGAAATATCTGAAACCTTAAGGAAAACAATAATCATTTTTGGGCATGTGGTAAACCAAAGAATAGAACACTATATTGATATTTATTAGTCCCCTAGATAATAATAATACAAAAAACAAAAAACCCCAACTTTGTGTTGTGTGTGTCCTTCAACGATTTTTATAAGATAAATGCTCTAACGATTGCTTAATTTCTCTTGAATGAGTGTAAGTGCTCAATAAACCCTTGTGAAATGATAATATATATTCTCGTATGTTTGCTTTAGATGAAAATCAACTCCAATGCATGTGTGTTTATAACTAACAATTTAAATCAAGACCCTGTTGGTGTGCTAACTAAAAATATATTGAATAAAAAAAATATATGACTGAAAAGATGTGTCCACCCTAAGCAAAATTGGCCACTAATGGACCCAAGATCATAGGTCATGCTCCTAATATAATTCCCAAGACACTTATAAAGATAAGAGGAGAGAGAAGAGAATCATGACATAATGCCCAAGATACTTGGAAATATAAGAGGAGAGAGAATAATGGGAGACATGATGAAGACCCATAAATGCATCAGTAATGCATAATTTGGGCCAATAATTGAAAATTACACAAACATCCTAAAATCATAATTTAATGACTAAAAAATATCTTGGAGCCATTTTACGTTTCTATAAATGTTAAAGTTTATAAATGGAGTACCATACTCCCCCATAATAATCTAACTTAGGCCTTTTAATTATGTAAATATACTTAATAACATTAGAATCTAATTTTATAGATTTGCAAGGGTTTAATAAGCTCTTCTAGATCTAGGATTTTATTGAAATTGACTGGATTTTTACGACGGTGAAATGGTTTGGTTCAAATATATATTGTGAAACCTATGGTTATTCATAAAATTGAATCTTGAGTAAGTCAAATGGATTTGATGTAGACAGATAAATGGGGGTTTTAGTCAGAAGCTTTGGGTTAATAAATTTAGAAAGAGTATTTTTATGCTCATGAATCGATGGTCTTGCATTGTGTATTTCAAATTTCATAAGCATCTTGTATTTCCTAATTTTTTCCTATATCACATTTTATTACTAAAAATCCATATATATGTGTGTGTATGAGAGAAAGAGCATGTATACATTTTTTCATTTCTTACACTAATATTTCTATCTCTATGCCACTTCCAAATGGTTTTGTTATTTTTATGTCGATATGTATTTATTTAGGGGAGGGACATTTTCTCATCATATGCCTATAGATAATAAAATAATATTGTATGTGACATCCTAGCCTTGTACACTTGAAAAACATGAATCATGGATCAACCCTTCAATCCATGGCCTTTTTATTGTCGAAAGGCTCACGTTTACCATATCACTATGCCCAATTGATTATCCTATAGTTTGAACCTAATATTATGATGATTCAAATCACATGTAGCCTACATTATGAATAAAATCTGATTTATATCCTACTTATATAGTTATATATCCTCAATAATGTTATATCCTACAAGATAATACCATTCATATTAAGAAACTAGCATCAATGCTAGTGTCCTATATCTGATGCTATTATCCCTGCCTTCCAAATGATCAAATTTACAAATATTTTGACATGTATGGGTTGGCCTATATATTTTATTTAACCCTCATGTGAGATCATTTTCAAATTTATGGTATGAATATAAATCAAAATGTCATTCATTATCATCTAGCAAAATACTAAGTAAGCACCTCTCCAACTCATACTAAATCACTTGCACAACTGAGTTATATTGACCTATTCTTCCCTATTTCAAAACTAGAATAAAACCATTCTTATTACAGGTTTGAAGCATTCAAATAACAACCCATGGGTATTATTTTTCAAGTTACAAACTATATTACTATATGCACTTGTATATAGCATATCACACAATTGTTCACACATAAGCCCACATAAGGGGAGAACTACATCAATCTGAGGCCCTCTTTGGAGTATATGTATATGTAGGCAATGATTATTAATAAAGGGTTGTTTGAGGTCATCTCAACTTCACTTTAGCCCACTAACCTCTATTTTTCAAGGTTACATGCCTTAAATTGGAGAACCTAGGGTTTTGAATAAATGATTAATATATAAAGCAATAATGAATTCTAACAGGTGCAGGTGGTCATTCAAAAAATGACATGTATTCCATACCAAAAATAATCATCTAAATAGGGATAGAAGTATCATGCTAGTGTCCATATCCTGATGGTAGTGTTCCATATCTTGATGGTAGTGTTCACACTAATAAAGAGCTAATTTTTAGAATCTAAAAAATTAAGGTAGAACATTAGTCTGTATTATTATACACCTTTACCTATCAAATATGCCTATGTATCAATGACTAAGTTGTGTTATTTCTCCTTTGGATTGTTACTTTGAGAATATTGTTTGGCATTGTACTTTTCTATATTTAACATATTATCAATTCAACATGTTTATCAAAAAACTATAAATTTGAATTAATAAATTGCCATGATTTATAAAAACTTATTCCATATTTGATTAGGATATTTACCCTTAATTATTTCATTAAAAAAGGGTTGAACATTTTGGCGAACCCTGTATACACATAATATTTTTAAATTTAATAAATTATTGATGCTTTCTCTAGTGTAAGAACCCATCGAGTCTCAATCTCTCTGAGTGCACGCCTTAAAGGGTGTACTAGGAAAGGGGTGAGTATACCATTGGTGCTTTATAATATTTGTATCCCCTATATTACCACTTTTTACCTACATAGCCATCTCTTAAAACACTTCCCTAAGCTTTCTCCTTTTTATTGCACCCTTTTCCAACCATTTTTTTCCTTCATTAGCACCTTCCTAATCCTAAAACCCTTTCCAATAGTTTACATTACACTATTGACCCCATCGACCCTGTATTCTAATTGATAAAACTTATTTAGGGTCTAGGTTGGCCCCTGGTCAACCTAGACCAAGACCTAATTTGTTTTTTTCAATAAATATATAGATTCAATTGGTCCAACCCTATCGATTAAACTTTCAGAAAGGTTTATGTTTAGATTCAACTATATATACACATTCATTTCATCATTTATCAAGGAAGAGAAGAAGAAGAATATTATATTTTGTGTCTACTTATCCACCATTATACTTGAGGAGAATAGCTTAGGGTTTCAATACTTTATTTGGAGATACAAATCTTGTCTTATGGAGAAGTCTTTTGGATGCATAAATAGGTTATGTGGCCTAGATATAAAATATCTGTATTATCCTTACATACCACAATAAATTATTGTAAGCACCTTGGCCAAGGGAGATATTGAGGATCGGTGGGTTCGTCTTCAAAGGTAAATATTCCTAACTTTTTTCCTCCTTTATACGAGTAGATAGATTAGAATTTGTACTTATCTCCCCTAAATTAAGATTTCCTATACATTGATCTGAGTATATATCTTCTGTGATGTTTAATTTTCATGTTTATTACCCCCAATTTATGCCACAAGCTTTGGTGAGCACTAAATTAAGCTTTTAATTTACTTGTTATTATACTTTGTGAATATTAATACAGAGGACCTAGCGAGGGTTATTACATAGTTTTGCTTGAATGAAGGATTTGAAACCCTCCCTAATGATTTTATTGTGGTAATAGATCCCTTGGTTAGGTCTAGTGAATCCATCTTGGTCATGACCCTAAATATCTAATGTATCAACAATCAAAAGTGTAAGTAGGATTTATCTTTTTTGAACTAATATTGATTAATAGATCAGTTGCATTTCCCTTTGCATACATTCTAATGAACCTAATGTGAATCTAACCCTTGCAAGTTTTTTTTAGGCCATCATTTTTGTCATCATATTATATTTTTCTATATTTGTAGTATTGTATCAAACTAGTCGATATAATTCTAACTTTTTGTGCATAGGTTTAACACATAGTCACTCCAAAATGACTCTATTTTGTCTATGTAGGTCTTCACCAAATATAGGTTATTGTATCAATCAATTCAATAAAATATTCTTCTTCAGCGCTATATTCACATACATAGTTGAAGGTTTCAACTATGTCTGTTATTTTCTTCTATCAACACATAGGTCTGCAAACATAATCAAATCAAGTGACTTTGTTCACCATTTATTCTTTAGCATACATGGTTTTAAAAACTTATTTGAGCCACTCAATTCAGTTATTATAATTTTTAAATAGAATTTGAACATCACAACATAAAAATTTGCAATCTAAAACATATTCAAGCCCATCAAGGTTCATTCCTTTCTCTCTCTGTCATTTTAGTTCTTTTTTTTAGTACTATTTTTTACAAGTTTGTAGTCTATAAAATTTCAGCCCTTTAATAAATTGGTTTGACTTATTCGACACAATTTTGTATTCTATCTTGTATCTAGAAGATATAATCAACTTGTTCAACTGTGTTCTTATAGATCTTGCTTCTATAGAATAAAAACAACCCAATCGACTTTGTTCTGCACTGTTTGTATATAGTGTCACCTAAACTGACTTTGTACTCTTCTCAATCAAGAAATTAACCTTTAATTGCTACTAATTAATTCACATTTCTTTTTCAGTTGTTTGCATGCTTAGAGTAACTCACATAGATTAAATATGTGGTTTTTAAATTATTGTTTTAGTCACACTATTTTTATCCTTTGCACACACTACCAAATCACTTTTCATTCAAAAATCATTAAATAATTATCTTCTCAAGGTCTACCTACTTGGATTTCATCACTAAGGGAGACGTTAACTTGGTTTTCTGGCCAAGTATAAACATGTGGTTGATGGTATATATTGGCAAAGCACATGTCACCCTGATCATTGCAAGATTATGAAGTGAGGGGGTAGGCCCCAATACTAAGAAATTACCATCACCAATATATATACCTTTCAACCGAAACATTTTGAAACCATCCTTATATAGATTTTTAGTTCTTTATTTCAACCAACTTTCTAATCATATTAAAACTAAAACTTTATGATAACTTAATAATAATTAGGATGATCAATTAGTTAGAATTTACTTTCTAGTTATTGCTTGATCTTTGATCATTATATGTTGTATTGTAAAACTTTCATTAGACAACATTGGTGCAAGGTTTATGTTGTGTTCTAATTGGGTCAGTCACATTGACCTAATTGCTTGTGTGTTTAATTTCATTTTGCTTCAAAATTATCTTGCAAAATTCTCCTATGTTTCATATCACTGTTGTTCTAGTCGATATAGTATCTTATAGACTATTTAGCCTTCCTGCCTGTAGTACATAGGTAACTTGTTTGCCTATGTATCTTGATATTCATGATTAGTTCCCTATTTAGTAGTACACCATCAACCTATATGATGGTGTACCCTTATATCCCTATTCTATTCCCTAGTTTACAGAACATAGTTAAACAATTTAACTTTGTATCCTATTTTCTTAGTTTGTCTTTGCATCGCCCTTTAACCTCCTTTTCTCATCATGAAATTCTTATTTGAGGATAACATAGAGTTGAATCCAATAGATATGATGAAATAAGAGGATAACACAGAGTTGAATCCAATAAATATGATGAGATTTACCAATCCCAATAGGTTTATTTGAATAGATGAAAGCAATGCTCATGTGGCCACTCATAATACCAATTATAGGACTCCTCCTCATTCATCATCCATTTTTAACCCTCTTTTATCCTTAGAATATCGACCTAAATTAGAGTACACACTTGAAATGTTCTTCTTCATTAATGAATTTCTTCAACGTTGAAGAAAAGGCCCTTCAATTATTTACAATGTCATGATAAATCGTCAAGTCGATAAACCCATTCACCCTCCCCTACATTTTCTCATGGATTTGGGGGTGACACATTCTTTGTGATGTAGGAGCATCACCTACGACATTGTAAATATTAGTCAATTATCATGTTTTGAGTATTTAGTAGGTTGTTAAGGTCATAGGAAGTGTGTAGGAAATTTTTTGAGGTGTCAGAGTGTCATCAATTTTGAATTTGACCCACTTAGGCATTTTCTTATGTAAATGGTCCATTCAAATATTTGAATAATCTTGTATTGTTTCTCAAGTTTTGATGTTGTAAAAGGTCAATATGTTGTGACCTTGTGTCATTAGGGGAGTCTTTAAGAGTGATTAATGTTGTTTTGTACTTGTTATAAGGTTAAGGTAGTTTATAGACTCTCCTCAACGTACAAGGGGGAGTTACAAGTTGGTTACAGTAGTTACATGGAAATAAAAGGACTTGTATTGAATGATATATTCAAAATCAAGAGAGTGGTAAAAGGGGTGGGATTCATAGTGTAAAAATTTGATAAACCCCAATTAAAATGACTATGCAGTCCGTTGTTTGAAGAGAAAACTAATTGATAGGCATTGTATTTCCTATGTGTGCAATGAGGTTGGATATGCAATCAAGTCTACGTAAAGAGAGTTTGGATTAAGACATATATTTTTGAATCAGTGGTAATTTTATTTCATGGTGTTTTTAAATTTATTCCTATGCTATAAAGTTGATTTTATATATGTGAAAGAGAAATTCAAAGACAAGAATGTGTACCTTATTATGAGTTTGTAGCCTGTAATAATAAAAATGCTAAGTGTATTTCCTTTGTGAGGAGGATTTTGTATCAATAAAGTGGAAATTCAAGGATATATATGGGTAATCATCTTTACAATATTCTTAGGGTGATTGACAAGATTCAAAGTATTTGAATTTGTGTTAAGTTCATTGATAAGGTAGCAAACTATAAACCATTGTGTATCCTGTGGTAAGATGATCATGTTTATATACACATAAAGAAGTAGTTTGAATAGATTGAATGAGAAAATGTATGCATTGGAGAACACACCTATCATGGTTTTTTTTTTTTTTTGACTTTATATTGACTTAAATACAAGTTACATTGAATTGTTACTTTCAGACTTGTATATAGATAGTTCTTCAACTACAATCATACAATCAACTATAGAATGTCTATCAAAGGAGATTCTGAGATGCCAGAGAGGTATTATAGGTTTCTAATATGTGTATAAATATATCACAAGTTTAATTTAACCATCAAAATCATTGAAATTTTAATGGATAATGTAAAAGTTTAAATAAACCTTCTTTGGGCTATGGCAGTATATGTCAAACCCTATGTTTGGGTTTTTATACTCAAATTGAATTTCTAGGCATTTCGACCATCCAAATCTCATAAAACTAGGTGAAAAGATGTGGGGTGAGGTGATTAAAGATATTTTGTGGTTTTCATAGTTTACAAGTACTCTTATGTATCAATTTAACTGACTGTGTGCTAAATAGGGAACAAAATACCTAATAAGCCTAATCTGAGGCCTTAAAGAGAGGATAAAAGTGGTTTAGGGATTGAATCATGGAGTGAAACTTTGTAGACATAAAAAATTCCATAGAGGGTATCTATATATGGTGATAGTTTGTCAGGAGGAGACCGTACTGGTCCATACGATGCATATAGACCTTAAAAAGGTTACTAACAGACCCTGTTAACGGAGAAGATGGGCTATTTGAGGAAAAGACTGATATGGTAATTTTAGTTAATTATATTAAAGATATATTACTACTATCATGAGCATGAGTTAGACCATTGTCACCTTGAATAAGTTATTGGACATGTATTGAAGTATGAAGAAAGATGAATGTAAGAAATGACTTAGTGTTAATGGATCTTTGTGTCAGATATAACAAGTTGATAAGAGAACATTGTAAGTTAACAAGGGAGTAATCATCAAGGTAAGGAGTCTTTAAGAGATACAAAAAATAAATACAAAGAATCTTTTTGATAATAAAGGTTGAGAACCAAGCAAGTCAATTTAAGAATCAGAGCTAGGTATTGTTATTGGTAGAGGTGTGTGTAGTGCACATGTTTCTTGTTTTATTTACATAATGATAAATTATTGAATCCCTCTGTGTCATTTTGGTATTATATCCTAATACATTATTGGATAATGTATGTTTGATTTTTGTTGTAAGTATTGATTCAATTTTTGTGAACATTGTGATGAATACATATTGAAGCTAGTGTGATATATTATTGTGAAGTGGCTAATGAAGAATGCATGAAAGAATGAAGAAGCTGAAGGTATGAATGAAAAGGTAGAAGCATAATTGAAATAAAATAGGTGTGATAAATCCCTTAATCCAAGAAGACTTAGAAAAGGAAGAGAGAAAGCGAGAGATCCAAGAGAGAAGCTCAAGAGTCATCTTTAAAAGAGAGAAGAGATAAGAGTCCCAAGTGAGGAAAATAAAGAGATTGACTCTAAGAGTCAGAGAATTAAGTGAGAGATACCAATTGAATGGTAAAGAAGGTAAGTGAGAAATCTTGTCAATAAGAGAGATAGGTCCAAGAGAGAGACCTAGAGAGAGAGTGAGATAGTAAAGAGAAAGATGAAGGGATTGATGAAAGAAGAATGCCACAAGAAGATGGAAACAAAATATAGAGAGTTAGAGAGAGAGAAGGAAATATCTGAGATGAAGGAGTTATTAACAAGTCTATATCCAATCTTTTAATATTTAAGACTGATATTTCATGTGTGCATAAAGAGGAAAGTGAGATGGCCTCTCAAGCAGTTGATTGAAAAGAGAAGATACAAGATGAAAAAGTTATCAAGGCAACTTAGAAAGAGATGCAAAGGGGAAAACAAGCCTCACAAGGTTATGATTAATGATTTATTTGAATGTTTGCATACAAGTGAAGAGTTGCTTGAAGATTAGAAGGATGAGCAACATGTTAATGATGAATAAGCTTATTGGACAATAGATTTCAATGATTCAATCTTATGCTTCCCTGAAGAGGGTGATATATTGGAAGATGAAGAAGAAGAGAGAGAGGTTACAACATTAACATGCCTCATGATAAGCAAGAAATAGGTAGGATTCAATCAAGAAATATTAGAGGAGAGCCAAAAAGTACAAGGTATTCATTTCAATGTTATTTTTTATGAATATGTTGATATAAATGTTGCTAAGGATGATTTGTATGAGAATACTTTGAAACTAATAAACATGTTAGTGGAAGGACAAGAAGGTACAACATTAACAAGTGAAGTGTTTGACATTCATGAGGTGGTAGCAGTAGTGAAGGAAAGAGAAGCACAAGTTGAAGTGCTTGAAAATTTTGCATGGAAATAGGTTAAGGTGTCTTGCTTAAAACCAATGGGATAGCAAGGTGATGTATATGAGTATACAATAGAGGATAATCAAATTTGGAAAAATATAATGGAGCGATCAGATGATTTGAGTCTCATAGGAGATAAAAATAGCATCATGGTCGCTGAGTTGGCATTAAAGGCAGTCTTGAGCTAAGAGGAAGAAGAGATGGCATATAAAGAACAAAGTGAAGACCAAGGGATCAAGCAAGAGGTGGTTTTGATTGACATGTTTGCTTCATATGCAGGTCATTGGAAGAAAGAGAATGAACAACAATTGCATATGATTGGATGGAAGATACAAAGCAAGAACAAGAGCAACAAAGGAGGATCCATATTGAGTTTAAGCCATTATCAAGAAGGGATACGAGTCTTAAATAGACCTTGGGATATAGGTAGAAGAAGCATACTACAAATAACCTCAAAGTCAGAATCCTTTATAAATTTCATGGAAATTTTTTTTCTTGCTCCTCGGTAGTATGATGCAAGAGAATCACCTACATTGTACATATTGGTCAATTATAATGTTTTGAGCCTTTATTAGGTTTTTAAGGTCATAAGAGGTCTATAGGAAACATTTTGAGGTGTTAGAGTGTCATCAATTTTGAATTTAACCCACTTAGGCATTTTCTCATCTAAATGGTCCATTCAAATATTTGAATAATCTTGTATTATTTCTCAAGTTTTAATGTTGTAAAAGGTCAAGATGTTGTGACCTTATGGCATTAGGGGGGTCTTTAAGAGTGATTAATGTTATTTTGTACTTTTTAGAAGGTTAAATTAGTTTAGAGACTTTCCTCCACATATAAGAGGGAGTTACAAGTTGGTTAGATTAGTTACATGACAATAAAAGGACTTGTATTGAATGTTGTATTCAAAGTCAAGAGAGTGGTAAAAGGGGTTGGATTAGTAGTGTAAACATTTGATAAACCCTAAGGAAAATGAATATATAGTCCTTTATTTCAAGAGACAACTGATTGATAGGGTATGTATTTCTTGTGTGTGCAATGAGGTTGGATATGCAAGCAAGTCTACATAAAGAGAGCTTGGATTAAGTCATATATATTTGAACTAATGGTAGTTTGTGTTGACCATTTTTGGTCCAACAGGAAAAAAATCGGTCCCCTTCTTTCCCTACTGTTCTGAGCCAGTACATTTTGATTTTTTGCACGAGTCTTGCAAATTTCTACTGACTCTGCAGGTTTTCTACGGACTCTGCAATTTATCTACGGACTTTGCAGGTTTTCTACAGACTCTGCAGGTCCATTTCTATGGACTCTGCAGGTCCATTTCTATAAACTCTGTAGGCAGTTCCTTCGGCAGATGAAGAACCAGTTTAAAGAGTGCAAGGTTTTACAAAGCTTCTTCAGACTCTTGTCTGAAGAAATTCACAAGGAAAGAGAGATGAAATGGTTTAAAGACACTTTTTCTTAAGGTTGGGAAAGTGGTTCAACGACATGATCTTTCCATGAGTTAACATCTTTGAACCGTTGAACCATTGAACATGTTCAATGCTTTGGTTCAATGCTTCGATTCAATGCTTTGGTTCAATGGCAAAGTTCATTGCTTTGGTTCAATCACTTGGTTCACTCAGTCGGTTCAATGACTTGGTTCAGTCGGCTTGGTTCAAAGCTTGGTTCAATGATTGGTTCAAAGCCTGGTTCAACAGTTGGTTCAAAGGAGCGGTTCAATCAAAAGTTCAAGAGAGCCTCCCGAAGGACAAGTGCCCTTATGGAGGGCACTTGGTCGGTGACAACACCCTTTGAAAGGGTCATTTTCAATTTTTATGAAGGGTACTTTCTAAAGGAAGTCGAAGAAACAAAGGAAGAAATCCTTTAGACTTTTTGTCTGAAGGAATTCCTTCAGACAAAAAGTCTGAAGGAATTCAGAAGGGTTGTGAACAAGAAAGCTGAAGAAAAGACTAAGGAAAGAAATGAATTCTTTCAAACTTTTTGTCCAAAGGAATTCCTTCGAACAAAAAGTTTGAATAAATTCGGAGGAAGGCCGTAGAAGGAAAAGTCGACAGAAATTCCGAAGGAAAGCAAACTGGTCAAAGACATTTCTTGCAGACTTTTTGTCTATGAGAAAATTGTCTGTGGGGAAAAAGTCTGTGGGAAAAAAGCCTGCAGGAAAAGCCCAAAACAAGAAACCTACTGAGGAGAAAGAAGATCGCCCGAAGGGTATGTGCCCTTGCAGGGGGCCCTCACCAAGAAAAAGGGACCTTTCTCAAGACCTCAAAGGGCAGGTCCCCTTCGAGAAGGATCAAAACAAGAAGTCTAAAGGAAAGGGAGCGACAGAAAAGGCTGAATCAAAGGAGTTAGGAAAAGCTGAAGAAAGTCCAAGGGGTGATGGGCCCGAAGATGTCAAAGTCAAGCACAGTGAACTAGCCGTTGGTTTTCAAATACTGACGAGCTCACAAACGTCAATTTTAAGATGGTGAAATAGCTATTTGATTTTAAAATTCTTGAGCACCAACCAAAAAAGAGCCCAAGGAACTCAGTGACTTACCGAGGAGATAGCCCCCCGGGGCCCGAAGGAGCCAGAAAAAGACAAAACTAGGAAGAGACAAAGTGTCGAAGTGGAAAAATAGTCTAGGTGGCAAAGGTGAGGTGTCAACTCAGGGATTTACTCCTATAGTTAGAACCATGCTTGCCAGGTGGTCACCAAACAGTGCAAACAATAAGCAGCATGACTTGTTTTCTCCAGTTTGCATTTATAAGCAGATAAGCCACGTAAATGCCTTGAAGGGAGCAGTCTGTTTGTAGAAAAGTGGTGTGGTCCATGCTTCCTCATAAATGTTGGAAAACCAAAGTCAAAGTAGGAACTGACAATCAAATAGCTTCCTCTTCCCAAGGCTCAGAATGCACATGGGCCAGCTGGTCAAGAGCGCCAAAGTCTTTTCCAAAAAGCACGAAGTTCTCTTCTCTTTCTATATATTGTAAAAATTCTCATTTTGAAAGGGATCCATCTCTCAGCCTTAAGGCAAAGCTCTGCCCAAAAATCTCTGGGTTTGTAAGGCAGAATTCTGCCATATTTTACCTTGACTCAGGACATCATTTTTACCTCTATTTGAGCTTGCACTTTTGTATGTCTCTATGCCTTTGTTCTATGTTAATTCATTTTCCTTATGCTTTTGTAGGGTGATTTCAGCATGTCTAGTGCATTGTGAGTTTCTCTTTTGCAGGTTTGCCAGAAGTGTCCCTAGAGGAGTGTAGGTGCCTGTGAATAGGTTGCCATAAGTGTGTCTGAGGATGCCTCTAGTAGTTTCTTCCTCTCTATATTTCCACAGAACCCTAGCTCACTGATGCAGAAGGATTTCTCATGTCAAATGAAGTGTATAGGAGCTTCTTCTTGGTGAAAAGTGTATATTCAAGCTGGGTGGGTCATCTTTTTTGGTGTATCACCTTTTTTAGTTTAGGTTTAGGTTCTGTTTCAGCATCTTTCTCCCTTTTCATCCCCCCCCTTTTCATTTTATTTGTTAGCAGTAGAAATATAGGGCCTAAAAGATACATCAAAGGGAGCTAGCCCTTATCTAGAGACTCTCCCCTCTAGCTTCGCTGGTCCCACAGGTGAGAGGGGAGTTTCCATTTTGACGTGTGGAAGGCAGGAGCTCGACCTCCTGCCCAGGGTGCAATCCACTGCGTCAACAATTTTTGGCACGCCTGGTGGGACCAAATAGGGCAATTTGTGTCTAAAGAGTTGAATAATTTTTGGTGTGTTCTTCAACCAACCAGCCCTTAGAGGTTTTTTATCAACACCAATGGTGACTCTGAGTTGAATCAGCTGGTTAAGCAGCCTGGTGCCATCAAGAAAATCTTATTTTTTGTATGTATAATTCCTTTGTGTAAAATAATGGGCCTTGTAATCCTTCATATGAATTTAATCAAGCTCAGGGTTTTTATGGAATCACCTCAAGCAGCCCTCCTAGTTTCCCTTCAATAAAAAGGGAAAATTCCAATTTTGAGGTCTTTCACCCTAATGGCAAGCTCCTGACTTGGAAGGAAATAGTGGAATAATGGGGCAGGAAGGAAGAGAAGAAAGGTTTTGCTCAAAACCTTGAAGAAGTCGAGGCTGCTCCTGCTCATGATGATTCATATGACCTCCAAGAAAGGCTCTTCCAAGAAGATATATCCAAAAGAATTGTAGAGTTGGAATCTAGAGAGAGATTCTTCAGCCAGTGTGTGATGGACGGTTCAGACCCAATGGCACATTCCATGTCTGAACACACCCCACCTGCATACCTCCAAAAGATATATCAGGCCACACTTGATATAGATGAATTGCTGGCCAAGTGGAAAGAGGAGAATCATTCAATTCTAGCTCAAGGACTGCCTCCCCTTCCACATGGTTTTTTCACTTCACCCCTTCTCAAGGAGGAACCTGTTTTGTAGGAGGTGAGTGAGGAAGAAAAGATCCAATTTTCAGCTCTCCAAGAGGCTATCATGATCAATAATGAAGAATAAATCATCATCGATGCTCCTTGTGAAGACATCATCAGCAATGGAGAAGACTCAGGTCATGCATACATGCAAATGTTCCAGCAATACAAAGAGGAACGCAAGTATGGTGAGCTCTCTCCCCCTTTGTTTGATGAACTTCCTTATTATTTCGATGAGGAGGATGATTACGTTGAGGAGCCTGAGTTGGAGGAGGATTAGATGGATGTCTTTGAATAGCTAGAGACTCTGGTCCTTGAGCAGGAAAAGGAGAGGCTAGTCTCCCTTGAGGAAAGCCTTGAAGAAGAAAGCTTTGAACAAGAAGTTGATGTTCTGTGGGATGAGCAATCAGTTTGTGATTCCATTTCAGACATCACAACAGTCACCCTTCTTCAAAAAGGCCAAGAAGAAGTAGAAGATGAGTTTGATAGGGTCTTCAACGAAGCAGAAGGAACAGGTCAAACCATGATGCACTTCAAGGGAGCTGTATGTATCAAAGGGTTTATGGTGATGAGCCAACAGCCATTAATTTCTTGGTGAAATGCACCAACATGAAGGACTAGCATTCAACAAGCTTCTAAGGACAAGAAAAGTACATATATGTTGGGAGCATGTTTGAATCTGATCCACTCAGATGCAAGCCAATCCAGGTGGCAGGCAAGAGGGGCAGGTCACCAAGCCTCCTTTCCATTCAGCTATTTGTCTGGCACCATAAGTTTCCTTACCAGGGAGGGGACTTAAGAAGTTTTCCCTTTGATCTAGGAGGGAGGCAAATATACCTAGTTAGCTGTATATAGTAGTTTGCTTTTAGTTTTCTTTCCTGCTTTCCCTAAGTGCAGTTTGCACAAGTAGTGTTTTTAGCTTTGTGTGTGTTTTCCTTTGTGTGTGGGGTAAAGGCTCATGATTGATTCTTGGATCTTTTGGGGTTATTGGTAACCTTTCTTTTAAGCTGCTATCTGACTTTGTTCCCAATGGAATTTAAGGCAACTAGTCTCTAAGCATAGCAGGCATGCTTCCCCTGGGAGTCACCAATTTGTTGACCATTTTTGGTCCAACATGCCAAAAATTGGTCCCCTTCTTTCCCTGTTGTTCTGAGCCAATACTTTTTTGATTTTTTGCACGAGTCTTGCAAATTTATATAGACTCTGTATGTTTTCTATGGACTCTACAGGTTTCCTACAGACTCTGTAGTTTTTATACCTACTCTACAAGTTTTCTACTGACTCTGTAGTTCCATTTCTATGGACTCTACAGGTCCATTTCTACAGACTCTGCAGGTCCATTTCTACGGACTCTACAGGCAGTTCCTTTGGCAGATGAAGAACCCGTTCAAAGAGTGCAAGGTTTTACAAAGCTTCTTCAGACTCTTGTCTAAAGAAATTCACAAGAAAAGAGAGCTGAAATGGTTCAAAGACACTTTTTCTTAAGGTTGGGAAAGTGGTTCAACAACATGATCTTTCCATGAGTTAGCATCTTTGAACTGTTGAACCATTAAACTAGTTCAATGCTTCGGTTCAATGCCTTGGTTCAATGCTTTGGTTCAATGCCTTGGTTTAATGCTTCGGTTCAATGCTTTGGTTCAATGGCAAAGTTTAATCAACAAATTTCATTACTTTTGTTTAATCAGATGGTAAAATCACTTGGTTCACTCAGTCGGTTCAACGACTTGGTTCAGTCGGCTTGGTTCAAAGCTTGGTTCAACGGTTGGTTCAAAGCTTGGTTCAACGGTTGGTTCAAAGGAGCGGTTCAATCAAAAGTTAAAGAGAGCCTCCCAAAGGACAAGTGCCCTTGCGGAGGGCACTTGGTCAACTACAACACCCTTTGAAAGGGTCATTTTCAATTTTTCTTAAGGGTACTTTCCAAAGGAAGTCAAAGAAGCAAAGGCAGAAATCCTTCAAACTTTTTGTCTGAAGGAATTCCTTCAGAAAAAAAGTTTGAAGGAATTCGGAAGGGCTGTGAACAAGAAAGCCGAAGAAAAGACTAAGGCAAGAAATGAATTCTTTTAGACTTTTTGTCTGAAGGAATTCCTTCAAACAAAAAGTTCAAAGAAAGCTGGAGGAAGGCCGCAGAAGGAAAAGCCGACAGATATTCTGAAGGAAATCAAAGTGGTCAAAGACATTTCTTGTAGACTTTTTGTTTGTGGGAAAATTATCTGTGGGGAAAAAGTCTGTAGGAAAAAAGCCCGCGGGAAAAGCGCAAAATGAGAAACCTGTCGAGGAGAAAGAAGACCGCCCGAAGGGTATGTGCCCTTGCGGGGGGCCCTCACTGAGAAAAAGGGACCTTTCTCAAGACCCTGAAGGGCAGGTCCCCTTCGAGAAGGATCAAAACAAGAAGTTTGAAGGAAAGGGAGCGACAAAAAAGGTCGAATCAAAGAAGGAATTAGGAAAAGCCGAAGAAAGTCCAAGGGGTGATGGGCCCGAAGACGTCAAAGTCAAGCACGGTGAACTAGCCATTGGTTTTCAAACAGTGATGGGCCTGTGAACGTCAATTTTAAGATGGTGAAATAGCTATTTGATTTTAAAATGCTTGAGCACCAACCATAAAAGAGCCCAAGGAACTCAGTGACCCACCAAGGAGATAGCCTCCTGAGGGCTGAAAGAGCCAAAAAGAGACAAAACTAGGAAGAGACAAAGTGAAGAAGCAGACAAACAGTCCAAGTGGAAAATGAGAGGTGTCAACTCAGGGATTTACTCTTGCAATTAGAACATCGCTCTCCAGGTGGTCACCAAACAGTGCAAACAATAAGCAGCATAGCTTGTTTTCTCCAGTTTGCATTTATAAGTAGACAAGCCGCATAAATGCCTTGAAGGGAGCAATCTATTCGTAGAAAAGAGGCATGGTCCATGCTTCATCATAATGTTGGAATGCCAAAGTCAAAGTAGGAATCGACAATCAAATGACTTCCTCTTCCCAAGGCTCAGAATGCACATGGGCCAGCTGGTCAAGAGCGCCAAAGTCTTTTCCAAAAAGCGTGAAGTTCTCCTCTTTCTATATATTGTAAAAATTCTCATTTTGAAAGGGATCCATCTCTCAGCCGTAAGGCAAAGCTCTGCCCAAAAATATCTAGGTTTGTAAGGCAGAATTCTATCAGATTTTACCTTGAATTAGGACTTAGCATTTTTACCTCTATTTGAGCTTGCACTTTTGTATGTGTCTATGCCTTTGTTCTGTGTTAAGTAATTTTCCTTATGCTTTTGCAGGGTGATTTCAGCATGTCTAGTGCATTGTGAGTTTCTCTTTTGTAGGTTTGCCAGAAGTGTCCCTAGAGGAGTGTAGGTGCCTGTGAATAGGCTGCCATAAGTGTGTCTGAGGACGCCTCTGGTAGTTTCTTCCTCCCTATATTTCCATGGACCCCTAGCTCACTGATGCAGAAGGATTTCTCATGTCAAATGAAGTGTATAGGAGCTTCTTCTTGGTGAAAAGTGTATATTCAGGCTGGGTGGGTTATCTTTTTTGGTGTATCACCTTTTTTAGTTTAGGTTTAGGTTCTATTTCAGCATCTTTCTCCCTTTTCATCCCCCCCTTTTTTCATTTTATTTGTTATCAGTATAAATCCAGGGCCTAAAAGATACATCAAAGGGAGCTAGCCCTTATCTAGAGACTCTCCCCTCTAGCTTCACCGGTCCCACAGGTGAGAGGGGAGTTTCCATTTTGATGTGTGGAAGGCAGGAGCTCGGCCTCCTGCCCAGGGTGCAATCAACTGCGTCAACAGTTTGATTTCATAGTATTGTTAAATTTATTCCTATTCTATAAATTTGATTTTATATCTGTGAAAGATAAATGCAAAGACAAGATTGTGTACCATGTTATGAGTTTATAGTCTATAATGATAATAAAAACTGAGTGTATTTCCTTTGTGAGGAAGACTATGGATAAACCAAGTGGAAATTCAAGGATATATATGGTTAGACATACTTTTAATATTCTTAATGTGATTGAAAAGATTCATAATTTTTGAATTTGTGTTAAGTTCATTGATAAGGTAAAAAATTGGAGACCATTGTGTGTCATGTGGTAAGATGACTGTGTTTGTATACACATAAAGAAGTAGTTTGAACAGATTGAATGAGCACGTGTATTCATTATAAAACACGCTTAACATGATTTTTAAGGGTTTTTTAAAACTTTATATTGATTGAAATACAAATTTCATTGAATGGTTACTTTCAAACTTGTATGCAGAATATTCTTCAACTACAGTCATACAGTCAATTGTAGAATGTCTAGCAGAGGAGAGTTTGAGATACCAAGGAGGTATTTTAGGATTATAAGATGTGTATAAATCTATCATATGTTTAATTCAACCATAAAAGTCATTTAATTTTGAATGGATAATGTCAAATTTTAAATAAACCCTCCTCAGGCTATGACAGTTTGTGTCAAACCCTATGTTAGGGGTTTTATACTCAAATTGGATTTCTAGGCATTCCAACCATCCAAATCTCACAAAACTATGTGAATAAATGTAGGGTGAGGTGATTAAAGATATTTTTTGGTTTTCATAATTTGAAATTACTATGTATGGATTTAGCTGCCTATGTGCTAAACATGGAACAAAAGACCTAATAGGCCTAATCTAAGGCCTTAAAGAGAGGACAAAAGTGGTTTAGGGATTGAATCATGGAGTGAAACTTTTGAGATAACAATAAGGCCATAGAGGGTATCTAGATATGGTGATAGTTTGTCAATAGGAGATCGTATTGGTTCGTACCATGAAGATAGGCCTTAAAAAAGGCTACTAACAGATCCTGTTAACAAAGAAGATGGGGTATTTGAGGTAAAGAGTGATATGGGAAGTTTAGTGAATGATATTAAGGATATATTAATATTTTCATGACAATGAGTTAGACCATTGTCACCTTGAATAATCTGTTGGACCTGTATTGAAGTATGAATAAATATGATTGAATGTAAGAAATGACTTAGTGTTAATGGATCTTTGTGTCAGATATAAAAATTTGATAAGATAACATTGTAAGTTAACAAGAAAATAATCATCAAGGTAAGGAGTCTTCAAGGGATACAAGAAAATAGAGACAAAGAGTCCTTTTGATAACAAAGGTTGAGAACCAAACAAGTCAATTCAAGAACTAGAGCTAGGTGTCATTATTAGCAGAGGTGTGTGTGGTGGATATGTTTGTTATTTTATTTCCATAATGATAGGTTCTTGAATCCCTATACATCATTTTGATTCTCAACCTCTCCCTTCTATTTGACTCCTCACACTATGACATCTTCTTCTTTGATCTCTTCAACGTCCATGCCATCTTTACTAACATGGTAGGTTCAACATCTAATGGGCCTTTTCCATGACCACTCCTCATCAACTAGACACTAGTGCATCATTTTACACCAATGTTAATCATGCTACTAGTGTTTCTTTTCCTTTTAATGCCAATCCTTCCACTAGTGCATCTTTTTCTATACATGCCAATCATTCTACTAGTGCTTCCTTTTTATACCAATGCTTCTTACACCACTAGTGTTGCACATGACACTGCTAATAGTGAAACCCAATCCACTATTACCAATGTTAATACTTCACATGCCACTCAAACTAGTCAAAATACTGCTCAAACCCATCAACTCTTATTACAAACTCTCAATCAAATGAATGCTTTTCAAACTAATAATGCCAATCAACCGATGTAAATGCAAAATCATCTCATTCACCTTCAAAATCAACCTCAACAAGTTTTATGGGGAGTGCAAAATCAAAATTCCCCCAACCCATTCCCTTAGGGATTCCCATGGTAACCTCATTCCTCAACCACTCATTGTTAACAAAATGATCAAACATCTCCAAAATGAACCTCTTATACCTCAAATTGCCAATATTGACATGAGAGGTGTCACATCTACCATTAGTTATAATGGGTCAAAAAATCCTACCTTACATTTAAAAACATTTGATAATCTCTACAAAGATTAGGTCAAATTAAATAATTTTACTGATACCAAGCTATTATCAAAAACACTCTCTATAGATGTATTAGATTGGTAAAATCAACTCAAATCCCATTATATCACTAGTTTGGAAGATCTAGTTCACTCCCTAGTACAATAGTTTCAAACTAGTGATGTCCCTGAGAATACCTTGGCTCACTTTATCTTTTGTAAACAACTTGAAACCAAAACTACATAATCTTTCATCAAATGATGGAATACCTTGTCTAATAACTGTGAGCATAACATGGTGGATGATAATCTCTTTCATATATTCACTAATGTTCTTTATCCCAAGTTGTAATATTGAGTTAAGACACTCTCTCCAAGAAATTTGGAATAAGCCCTCGACCAAGATAAATTCCAAGATTTTCTCATGCACCAATTTGAGCCATCCCAACCTCTCATGGGTAATCACATGATCATTAAAAATAAAAACTATCATGCTACCAATGATGGTGTCACCGATTCTTATGATACCATTCAAAATATTCAAGCCATCACTCCTAACTATGTTGTGGAGCATGCTTCCCCTCTAAACAACACCCTTAATCCTCAATCTTCTCAAACAAACAATATTAATGTTCATAAGTTGTTATCCTTAGCCAAACTTCAAAAGTGTCTACCAAGGCCTCTATCATGAGAGCTTGACCCCACTTATCATATGAAATCATGGTATGATCCCAAGAAATTTTGTTGGTTTCATGCAATTTGGGTCCACTCTCATAAGACTTTTAGATAATTACGTAATTTAGCTATGGATTTTCTTCTTGGCCTAAACATTGATCATGATTCATTCATTCATAAATTCCAACAAGCCTATGATATAGCCTTTAAATCTCATAAAACACAAAACAAAAATCAATCTTTGAACTAGGCTAATGTTCATCTTTCCATATATAAAGATCCTCTTCCTAATCATCAAGATAGCAATGACAAGCCTATTCCTTCCACCAATAACGTTGAAAGTCTTATTGACCAAACTCCCAAAGAGAATGTGGTAAATATGACTAATATGTGAAGGGTAGTTATTTTCATTGATTCTAATCCAACACACATGCACCAAACCTCCCAAATATTCTATGCTATCCAAGATTCTTCTCCATCTCATCTAACAGAGTTAGGGCAAGAGGACCTTATCTGTTTCCAAAAACCACTTCCAACACATCAATTGGATAATACTGCTCATACTATTTCTACAACTACCCCAAAATCTACACCCATCAACAATATTTCTCAACCTTCCACTAACATTTCTTCAAATCAATCACAATAAATACCTAAATTTACTATCCCATCATCTAAATATAATCAACCAATTTGTCCTCAAACTAAACCAACCACATCTTTAGATGATCCTAGCCTAGTCTCCCCCCATCCCTACCTCCCCTTAGTGATGGACTTCTTCCTCTGTTGCATCTTGATCACTTGCCCACCCAATGGGCTGATCACCCTTAATATGATATTCACAAAGTTTCCAGTCATTATACTAGAGACTACCAGTTATACTATCCTTCCCTAGATTTCACTTCTACTTCTTCTATTAGTAGACCCCCAAAGCCCACTAACAAGTGTATTTGTTGATTACATGGCATAGATAATCATTATTCCACCCATTATCAAAAGCTTTGACAATATATCACCATATTAAATCCTACCTTCCCTCAGCCCAAAGATTAGGATATACCTCCTCCAAAGTTATTACATTATTATATTCCAAAATATGGAGAGGTATATTTTCTTTAGCACCAGTGTGGTACCCATCACACCAATCATTACCGCATCCTCCAGTAGCATATTCATGATCAATTATAACCATTCCTATGCCCATTATTCCTCCTTCCATGGGTCATCTACATAATAAGGCTCCTCCTTCACATGTGGCTCCTTATTCACCTATAGCTCTCGTTCTACCAGCATCTTCTCCCCCACATGTGGTCCCTTCTTCACAGATGGTGTCACCTTCTTGTCCCATAAATACTATTATTATTCTAATATTATTCTCCTTTTGAGTATTCTACACATGAAATCCCTCATGATTATGATCCTTCAGCTATACCTACATTTTATGTTGAGGGGATTCAGTGAGAGGATTTTCACAACTTTCCCTGAGGATAAATGAAACTCTTACTAAAGTTAGGATCTAGCTTCACAAACATATATAAGATGTTATGGATAATATTTGTGGATAGCTTTATCAGTATTTTTGAACACAACATGGTATTATTTCACTTTATTCTTCATCATAATCTTGGATTAGAATTGTGATCCACTTTTATATATATCTTATATTATTTGACTATGTGTCAAATTTTGCTTCACTTATCTATTTCACATGAATCTTTATATTGTGAATTTTTTTTATGTATGGTTTCATTTTTATTTCATATTTCCTTTTTATTTTCATGCTTCCCATGATTACATGCTTATATTTATGAGTTCATTTATTTTCATGGATGTCTTTATCTTTTCTCATGTGTGTTTTCAACCTTATCTCAAATAACACAGATAATTATTATTTTGACTTGGTTATACAAACCTCACTCATCTTAGTAATCCTTATTTACCATATGATCAATTAACAAACAAGTCATCTCATTATAATTATATCTTACCGATCTAATTTGGATCTTGTAATATTACATTATTTTCCTTTCTCAAACTAAGCATACACATGGTTGAAAATTGAGATAACATATTGGTTCATAGGTAAGCCTAAGTGTTTAGTCAATCATGTCTTTGGATACTTAGTTTATTTTAGCCAAAGTCTAAATCTCATTTGTTCTTATCACCTTTATCCCTCATGTTGGTTATTCCAAATCTATATGGAGGAGAAATCTTAAAATCTATAAAATATAAAATTCAAATCATTTAAATAAAATGCAATGATATAAAAGGTAACATATAAATCTCAAAAGTCAAATCACACTAAAAGACGTGATTCACAACACGTATTTTTTTATATTCTAATCTCAAACTCCACAATTAGCCTCATGATAGAGTCGAGGTCCATTGGGGTACGGTAGGCAAGTAGATTGAGAAAGAAGAATAAAAAAATATTTTAGTGCTACCTACTTTCTCACACAAGTACCCAATCTTCACAGTAGATCGATGGCTCTATAATAGGTCCTGAAGAATAGGAAACATGTTGTGGGAAGGTAGATCCATTTTAATTTTGTTATTCATATAACCAACATGAGTCGATATTCGTATCTCACTTATTTACCTATACAACTTTGTGTTTATTATGAACAGTCATCCTTTGTATCATGACGGTCACTAGACTCTTAATGTCTTTCTTGAGTACTTAATGTGCCTCATGTGTCCTAAGGTCTTTCTCATAGACACCTACATCATGATTTTGACATTCCCTCATTCAATTATAACATTCCTAATATTTTTTCTTGAAAAATATTCTTTTGTTAACTGATCATTCCCCCTAAGGTTTTTATTTGTGAGTTGCATTGTAAGACCATGGATAGGACCAGGCCTTCCTCACAAATTACCACGTTTAAAATCATTTTCATAATTGTTTCCACCTCATTGGTGTTCCTTTTTTGAGTTACAGTGTAAGACCATGATAGGACCATGCCTTCCTCATAAAATATTCCAATACCCAAGTCATAATGAAATTACATGTGTCAACTTTTAGATAATTAGTGATTGATTATGAGTTGCATGTCATTGAAAGGCTTCCCATCTTGATATAGTACATTTTATGCTTACTTCATTAATTTTTCATTTTATCTTCTTATTTTCTGATTGCATGTATGCTTACAACCATTTTATTAAATTTTTCATGTTTCCCTTCTTGAATTAGTGTGATCAATTTAATTTCATTTTTCAATTTTGTCTTCTCCTTTATACTTCCCAATGTGATTCAGTATGATTGATTAACTTAATCATTTTTTTTTTATACCATTGATTTCCATGTACTTTCCATTTTATTACAAATTTTCATACTTCCCAATATGATATAGTGTGATTTTATCTTGTTTTAACTTGGTGAAAATATCTTACATGGTTTTAAAACATTTATTACCTTTTTTACCATCTTTGGTTTATTATATTTAGTCATTTTTTATTATTATTCATTTCCCATCGTGATATAGTGTGTAGTGCATTTGTTTTTTATTACTTATAATTTTCCAAGTAATTATTGCCTTTTAATTTTTAACCATGCATTTGTATCACATAATGCTATAAAATAAAACACTCAATATATATTTCTTATAACATATACAACAAAAGTTAAATACATGTGCTTGAAAGAAATATATCCATGCATCAACATCCACGTCCAATTACAACTCATGAGATCAATACAAAATGTCAAAATCAATATATATATATATATATATATATATATATATATATATATATATATATATCATGTGTTTTATAAAAAATACAAAGTACAATACCTCCAGCTCTAAGGTTGGGATCCATCCTACCTAACTTGTGGCCTAGCCATGCTGCCCATAGATGCCTAGGACTATCCCCTCTGAATAGTATGTTGTAATGAGGCAGTGTAAGATCTCAAACCTATAAATTATTCCTGTATATTGGCCACCAAGGCTTGTACCTATCCAAGTTGAATAGTATAATCCATGTGTACTACTCTTTCCTATGTTAGGGCCTGTCAAGCCTGTGCCTATCCCTCTCCCACCCCTGATAGTGGCTATAATCCATCCCTACATGCTTTAAGATACCTCATGACCTCCCCAACCAGTCTAAACCAACCCACCTAGGCTGGGGTAGATGGAATAATAAGAACATCCAGAGTGGTGGGGTCATATGGAGCCATCACCTCATCTAAAATGTCATGATGTGTAGCCACAACCAGGGATCCCCATCTGAACTCCTCCACCATAAGGTCAATAAAACCAAAATCTAGATAGGCATCAGATCACATATATATCTCAAAATCATCTATCTACCATAATCACAATACAACTAATGTCCTATATCAAAAACTTAAATCAAAATTAAAACATTTCCCACCAATGATGGTGTCACTAACCATCATATCTTTGTCTTCTCACCTACCAAGTATGGTCTCTCCATCTGCTCATCCATCGATTACCTCCTCCATAGGCCACCTTAAAGTGTAAATCCATGAGTCACCACTCGAGCATGCCATGATCCTCTCCTTAGAAGTGCCTTTATGGACCATCTATGTCCTAGAATGGATGTTGGGTCCTCCTATGTTGTATCCCTCACCTTCTCTCACCGATGATGCCTCCATATTTGATGTGGTTGTGGTGGTTTTTAATATTGTTTTTATGGTGCATGTTGTGTGCTTGCATCTACATCTATGGTATCTCCCCTTGTTGGCTCTATTGCTACCTATTATTGTGGTTGACCAGTTCATGGTCTAGTATGCTATAGCCTGATCACTGGTATCTATATCGATACCACTCCTTATCCCCTCCCTCTCATCTCTCTAGCATGTCATGCCCAATAAGTAGGTACTACTAAAGGGGTTAACATGTGTGGGAGTATAAACTATCATGAAAAGTGTGCCACTAAATGTGGCTCTACTTATGATGTATAGTAGTATGTGATATGCACTTGTGCCAACCTTATAACAATGGTCAACCAACTAGGCCATACAGTAAAAATGTGCATATAAGACTACCACACAATCTCATAGTATGTAGAGAAGGCACATGGGGCATGACCTGCACTACATTATCTCCTCCTCATGACCTTAGGCAACCTATCATCAACCATATGGGATAACTGAACTCGTTGATACATGAGAAATCTCTCATATAACTAACACTCAACAAAAATATAAGCCCCATGGTTTTCTACCCTTTGGAAAACATACCATACATATAATGCATGAGCTATAACTAGATGACAGCCCTAAAATCATATAATGTTCTTTGATTTAATATCAACTGATAAAAGGCTATCATATACATTGGTACCTTTTTGTCCAACTTGTAACACAACACTCATGTTGTCATAAGTCCTATCACTGCCTTCTAAATGCCTAGAATAGTCACGATGTAAACATCAAATAAACTCACCCTCAATCTAGGGTAAATCTTATTTGAGTATGTTACCCATTGAGTTAGTGTTTGTCTCTCATCTAGATCCTCCAGTGCATCAGTGATCACTAGTGTCTTGCCTATAGGAAGTACAATTAATGCATGGATTTCCTCTAAAGTGATCCCTAGTTGGTATCCCCATCCACCACCCATTAGAAAGTGTTGGTCAACCCTTCCCATGCTCCAAGGAACATGACAATGAGATCAACACTAAAAAAGATCTGTCTCATCTCCATAATACCTCTAAAGCCCAGGATGACCAATCAAGCTTTATCTACATCACTTAAAGGATACATTAGATCTAATAGCTATGATGCATCTATCAGGCACTAAGATCTCTAGAAATTATCAAACAATAAAAGATGTATCATATTTCTGTCATAAATAATCAAAATATATTCTTAAAAATTCACAAATTAACTACTTAATTAGCTAGTTTGATTTAATTTCCTATGTTTCTTGATTTTTCTACATAATCAGCTCATTTAATACTAAATTAACTTCGTACCCTTTGTTGATACTAAATTAGCCCTTTTTATTTTCAATTATATCAACCTGTATTATACTATATCATCCATATTCCACCAACTAAGTCACCCTCTAGTATGCAGTCAGTCTTCTCCTCATTGTAAACTATGTCGACCCACTCCTATATAGTTAGTCACCCTTTAGAATAATAAGTTGGCCCACTGCTATGCAATCATCCTCTATCTTCTACTCGCCTTACTGACTTATTCAAATAGGTCAACTCTATTCTTTCATAATGGTGACTTTTTTACCATTTACCATAAATGCCTTAGGCATTTATTAGTCCAACTCCTTCCTACCCAATATCCCATTCTACCCATAGTTTACCTAAAAATTTCCCAGGGTCAATTTCAATGCCTAGATTTTGCCTACTAGTAAATTTTGAGAATTTTTATTTCTATATCTAGCTCAATTTCAAATAAAAATACTCAAAATTTTGAAATTTATAATTGTTTACCTATGTTGCACTAGCTATGACTGCCAGTCATCCTCCCCATCTCAGTTCTCATCTCCTCACCATGATGGCTCTCTGGTCTTAAATTAGGTCTCTCAGAGCTCTATTTTATCAGAATAGTAAAAAAAATGAATTATTTTTCACCCTATTTATATTTACTATTCAAAATGATTTACCTGTCAAATATTTACCACTAGATTATATTTTTAGATCATATATTTGTTTCTACTAGCTCTTTTTCTGAACCCTAAGATGCTCTATGATCCTGACATTGTAGAGAATATTTTTACATGATACATGTATATTTTACAAACATTTTATTTTTTGATCATTTTTGTTAATTTCTATAGATTCACCTAATGTCCCCTACATTAGACACCTTCAAATTTTTTGCCTCTTGTTCTTTATCTACAACACTAAGGTAAGTAAAGGTATGTGTTTTTAAATTCTATCCTTTCATTTATCTTATTTGATTTTTATTGTAATTTATTCAGCTTCAGTGTTGTGTATTGCTATGTTATTTTCTTAAAGCACCAACCCATATTATACCTACGTGACACGTGTTGAGCTTCGAGTTGGGCATATGTATACACATAATATTTTCAACTTTTATCAATTATTAATGCTTTCTCTCTTGTAAGAAACCATCAAGTCTCAATCTCTATGAGTCCACGCATTAAAGGGTGTACTATGATATGGGTGGGTAGACCATTAGTGATTTTGAGGATTATTGTCCCCTATACTACCACTTGCTACCTACACAACCATATCCTAAAAAACTTCCATAAGATTTTTCCTCTCTCTTGAACCCTTTTCCAACCATCTTCTGCCATCATTAGCCCCTCCCTAAGCCTAAAACCCTTTCAAATAGTTTATGTTACATTATTAGCCCCATCAACCTTGTAATCTAATTGATAAAATGTATTTAGGGTCTAGGTTGGCCCCTGGATGACCTAGACCAAGACCTAGTTTATTTTCTATCAATAACAATACATAGTTGATTGGGTCGACCCTATCAGCTAAACTTTCAGAAAGGTTTAGGGTTTGATTCAATTATATATACACATTCACTCTATCATTTATTAAGGAAGAGAAGAAGAATATTATTGTTTTATGTATCTACTTATCCACTATTCTACTTAAGGAAAATATATTAAGGTTTTAAAACTTGCTTTGGACATACCGATCTTGTATTGTGGAGAAGTCTTTTGGATGCATAGATAAGTTGTGTAGCCTAGAGCTAACTTATCCTTATTATCTTTACATATTAAAATAACCTTTTGTATAGCATCGTAGCCAAGGGAGAGATTGAGGCTCGATGGGTTCATCTTCAAGGGTAAGTATTCATAACTTTGTTCTTCCTTTGTAAGAGTAGATAGATTAGCATTTTTACTTCTCTCCCCTGCATTAAGATTTCCTATACATTGACGTGAGTATATATATTCTATGCATGTTTACTTTTCATGTTTATTACCCCCACTTTATGCCACAAGATGGTGACCACTAGATTAGGCTTTTACTTATTATTATACTTTGTGAATATTAAAACATAGGACCTAGCTTAAGTTATTGCATAGTTTTGCTTGACTGGAGGCTTTGGAACCCTTAGTGATTTTATTGTGGTAAAAGACCCCTTGGTTAGGTCTAATGAATCCATCTTGGTCATGACCCAAATATATAATGTATCAACAATAGGAAGTGTAAGTAGTATTTATCTTCTCTGTGCTAGGATTGATTAATAGATCAGTTGCATTTCCCTTTACATCCAACCCGACCTCTGAGTCTATTTGAACCAAACCCTATCTCACCCTAGGGTTTCAAATTTTTAGAGATTTAGATTGTTGAATTTATTTTTACAGATCTATTTTTTAATTGGGCATAATATAGTTGATGTTTTTTCTCCTTTTTTCCCTATCCTTTGTGCTTTTTAATTTGTATGTGCTTGGGTTTATAACCCTCAAAATGAATCCCCATAGTGAAAATCCAAGGAATCCTTACCCTTTGGATTTTATATTCAATCTTCTTGATCATCAATACATTGCTTATGAGGATCTCATGGCTCATAAAAAATGTGATAAAAAGCCTTGTTTGTAGCAACCCCTTACAATTGTGATAATTAATGGACCAATAATCAAGTTGATGTAAATGAAAATATTGATGATCATATAGAGACTAATAACACAACTTCATATTACTCTTATGATTATGATAATTATTCCACATATTTAAGATGTGAGTGTGAAGAGCCTAACTCTCATATTTTCCTATATTTCTAGAGTTACAATCTAAATATGTATTGTTTGAGAAAATGCATAGTTTATATTTAGCATTTTCTAATTCATTACATCACATTCAATGTTATAAAATGGACGTGAATGCAAATAAAAAGAAACATATTATTCAAAATGTTGATAATAAAAATCTTCCATGCATAGAATATGCCCATGGCATACATGTACAAAAATTTGAATGTATATCTCCTTTACTAAATGATGCACATAGTACAAAAAGTGAAATTAATCCTCTTTCCCTAGATCTCAATAATAAAAATGTAAACAAAATTTCTCTCCCTCTCTTTATGGAATGGAAACATGAAAATGATAACACTAGTCAAAGCAGCATGCATGATATAAGTGAAAATGAATCAAATGAAAACAATAAATTTGATTAGAATAACAACGATTACAATATTCATGTTATCCAATTTTCACACCTAATTTTGCATCTTTCATTTTGGATAAGTGTAGTGTTCCTTATTTGTTTATCCCCACAACAAAGTATTCAAGTGTTATTTCAATCCTTTTGCTCAAGTGTTATTTCTTTTGGCAAGGTTTTACTTCAAGTTTTTTTTTCAAGTCTCAAAGGATTTATTTCAGTTTTTTGTTTGAAATAATATTTTCGAAGGAATTGGTCCATTTCAATATTTGTAAAAGGTCCTTTGCAAAATCCTAAAGGGTGACTTTCAACTTTTCCAAAGGGTCTTTTCTTATGAAAGTGTCCTTTGTAAAAAGTTTGAAGGGGACATTTTCAAGATTTGTGAAGGGTCTATTCTAAAGAATTGTTTTGTTCTTTCAAAGGATTGGTCCTTTGCAATTTTTCGAAGGGCATCTTCAATATTTCTAAAGGAAAATGTCCACAACTTTTTTGAAGGGTTTGTTCTTTCAAGGAATTGAGACATTTCCAAGTTTTTCAAAGGGCACTTTCAAACTTTCTGAAGGGTCTTTTTCTTGAAAAAGTGGTCACTTGTAAAAAGTCTAAAGGAAAGTTTCCCTTACAATTTCTCTGAAGGAATTCATCCTTTCAAATTTTTTGAAGGAATCGGGCATGTTCATCTTTTTGAAGGGACATTTTCATTCTTCTGAAGGGTCTTTTTCTTATGGAAGGGAATAGTTCATTTCTACAAAAGGCATCTTCCAAAAGTCTGAAGGGACATTTCCAAGTTTTCCAAAGGAATTATTTCAGACATTTTGTCTGCAACAATCCTTCTGAAGAAATTATTCTGAAGGAAATGGCTTTCCAATTGGTACACTTCAACTTTTTCAAAGGGTATTTTTCTCAAAAAAAATTTCAATATTTCTGAAGGGGTCCATTTTGAGATTATCGAAGGGCAGTTTCATTCTTTTGAAGGGTCTTTTTCTATGCAAAGCGTCCAATTAGGCACTTGAAAAAGGTCCAAATGAATTGTTTCAGACATTTTGTCTGCAACAACTCTTCTAAAATAATTATCTCAAAAGACGTGTCCTTTGCCAAAAGTCTAAAATATTATTTTGAATATTTTGTCTAAAATAATCTTTCCAAAGAGATACTCCAAAATCCCAAAGGAACATTCTCGATAAAGGTGAACCAATCCAAAGAGGCCCAAAAGGTGGTTTCTTTTCAAGGAAAATGCCCAAAGAAAATGCCCTGAAGGAATTAGTCCCAGTAGAGTAATGGTTATATGGACATCAACTTTAGGATGAGGGACTAGCCATTGGCATTCAAACAAGAGGATCCCAAGAAAATCCAAGGGGATCATTTGAGGACTCAACCCTTATCAAGGTTTCATATTGAGCCATACATGGAGATAAGTTCAAATCAGAATTGTCTAATTAGCAAAGAAGAAGAAGGTGTCATGGATGGTGAAGCATCCTCCCCCTTTGAAGGTGTTTTTGATCTTTTCCTTGATAAGTATAGCATTGAAATGCATGTACTTGATCCATATACTTTGATATAATAGACTAATTTGGGAATTTATTGTATGAAGACCATGAACTTGAAGGAATATGGGAAATGTTTTTTAATATCTCAAAAAGCAAAGTAGGTGCAGGAGTTGGCATTATGTTAGTTTCTCCATCAAATAATCAATACTACTCATATAGATTCCACTTTATTTATACCTGCAATGTGGTATAATATGAAAGCCTAGTTCATGGCCTCCAATGGGCAAAGAAGAGAGGGATCAATAATTTAAAAGTTTATGGAGATAATGAATTGGTCATCCATCAAGTGAGAAATCAAGCTACAACCAAGAATCCCTTTCTTAAATCCTACAAGCATAGGGTATGGGACCTACTTGAAGACTTTGATGCCTTCAACATATAACCCATACCAAAGAATTCAAATAAACACATTGATAGATTGGCTGCCATAGGAGCACAATTTGATGTTATAGATAATGAAGTGTCATGGAAAGTGTTTGAAAATGATGAACGCATTTCACACTTCTTACAAAATGAGGCAGGATTCTCCTCAAGGAACCAAAAGAGACTGCATGATCAATATGAAGAACAAGTTATTCAACTGAAGACAAACAAAATACCTGAGGGGCTAATTACTCTGGAGAGTGTTTTCAATGAAGATGATCAAAAGAAGAAATAAATATTGAGCATGTCAACAAAAGAAGAGAACTATGAGAGAGTCATTGTTTACAAGGACAAGCTCTTGAAAATTGGTAAGGTATGTTCTCTATCTGAGAGGTAGGCCTTTATTGAATTATGCATAGAGTTCCATGACATATTTTATTTGGAATATAAAGATTTGAAAGGTTTTGATCCAAGTCTACTCATCACACCATTGAGTTAGAACCTAGAGCTAAATCAGTCAGGAAAAAACAAAGGCCTATCAATCTCAAGATAGAGGAACTCATGAAGAAAGAGCTGACCAAGTTGATTGAGTCTAAGATTATCTTTCCTATCAAACACTCAACTTGAGTGGCTAATATTGTACCTGTCTAAAAGAAGAATGGAGAGATCATATTTGTGTGGATTTTTGAGACCTTAATAGAGTGTCTCTTAAGGATCATTATCCACTACCTTCCATGGAACAAATTTTGCAAGTGGTTTTAGGTTCTCAATGCTTCTCACTTCTTGATGGTTATTCAAGTTACAATCAAATACTAGTGAATGAAGAGCATCAGTTCAAGATAGACTTCACTACAAAATGGGGGACCTTTGCCTAGAAGAAGATGCATTTTGGTTTATCTAATGTTGGAGCTACATTTCAAAGGGTAATGGACATGGCTTTTAAGTGTTTGATCAACAAGTTTTTGCTTGTGTACCTTGATGATATAAATATTTTTTTAAAGGGTGATATTGATCATATGGAACATCTAAGGCAGGTGTTTGAGAAGTGTATGGAATATGGAATATCCCTTGATCCAAAAAAGTGCATCTTTGATGTTCATGAAGGTAAGCTATTGGGTCATATTGTTTCAAAAAAAGGCTTGTCTATTGACCCTGAGAGCATTGAGGCTATTCTAGGCTTGTCTTTGCCTCAACACAAGAAATGACTTCAAAGATTCTTGGGGAAAATAAAATTCATAAGAAGGTTTATTCCAGGCTTTGCAACTGTGGTAAAGCCTATCATAACCATGCTCAAGAAGAACCAACCTTTTATTTGGACAAAGGAAGGTAAGAGTAGTTTTGAGGGAATCAAGCAAGCAATTGAAAAATATCCTACTCTCTTGAACCCAAACTTTACCAAAAATTTAATACTTTATACCTTTGCTAACCTTGATACAATCTCAGCTATGCTTATGCAAAATAATGATGAAGAGGTAGAGCAACCAATTGCATTCTTCAGCCAAAGATTGAAAGATTATGAGGTCAAGTATACATTTGTTGAGAAGCAAGATCTAACAGTGATAAGAGAATTGAAAAAATTTAGGCACATGGTTTCAAACAACACGATACATAAAATGGTTTCTCATCCTAACACCAAGGAGTTTCTCCTAAGCAAAGACCTCAATGAAAAGAGAGCTAGGTGGATTACAAAGGTAATGGAGTATGATGTGGATATTAAGGTGACAATTTTGGTAAGAGGAAAAGGATTATATGAGCATTTAGCTTCAGATTTCCAAGAGCCAAAGGAGGAAGTCTTGATCAACTAGGTTCAACCCCAACCAGCTGATCACATACAAGTTCAAAGTTGGACACAAGACATCATTAGTTTTCTTCAAAATGGTGAGCCCTAATGGCTTGAATAAGTCTCAAAGGAGGTATTTTAGATTGTAGACCATCCTATATTCTCTTTTAGATGGTGTTATCTTTAGGAAAGACGTGAATGGTGTGCTATTGAAGTGTGTTAATAGTGATTAGTTTGATATATTTATAGAAAAGTTTCCCAATGGTATAGATGGAGGTCATTTCTCTCTTTGGACAATAGTTGTAAAGATAATGAGGGCTGGTTAATATTGGCCTAGTATTTGTAAGGACTATTACCATTGGGCTAAAAAATGTCCTCAATGTGCCTTCTTTGTAGGCAAACAAAAACTTGCAGCCCTTCCATTGAATCCTCTCCAAGTAGACCAACCTTTGATGCAATGGGGCCTTGATTTCATTGGTATGATCAACCCTCCATCAAGTGCTAGACACAAATGGATATTGACTGCTACTAACTACTTCACAAGGTGGGTAGAGGCTGTTGCATTGAAGGAGGCAAGTGAAAATTCTATCTTGGAATCCTATGAGAGCATTATAACAAAGTTTAGAGTTCCCCATGTTATCATTTCTGATAATGCACTTGATTTCATAAGTGATAAAATTTTTGATTGGGAAAATAGGAATGGAGTTTACTTGAGTACCTCATCCAATTATTACCCTCAAGGTAATGGATTGGTTGAATCTACTAACAAGAATCTCATCAAGATCATCAAGAGGACATTGGATAACAATCAAAGAGCATGGCACAATAAGCTAAAGATAGCCTTATGGGTAGACATGATTACTCCTAATAAATCAATTGGTAATTCTCCCTTATGCTTGTTTATGGGAGAGAGGCTAGGTTGTCCATATCTCAAGAACTCCTTGCTCTAGAACTTACACAATAGCTAGAACTACTTGAAAATAATCTAATGGAAGTCAGATTGATAGAACTAATGCAGTTGAAAGAAGTAAGAGATAATGCATATAAGGCCATGAAACACCACCAAGTATTCATAAAGAAGTCCTTTGACAAGAGAGCAAGTGCAAGAGTGTTCAAGGAAGGTGACTTGGTTCTAAAATGGTACGAGAACAAAGCAAAACAATTCAGACATACAAAGTTTGACACTTTATGGAGTGGCCCTTACATCATTAGCAAGTACAAGCATAGCAAATATTTCTAGCTAACCAAGATGAATGAAAAATAATTGCCTATCCCTGTGAATGGGATACATTTGAAGTTATGCTATTAGTCCTTGAAAATATTTTATAAATAGTAGTTTAGGTGTGTTTCCTTTGGTTTCTTGTTGTGTTCCCTAAGTGCTTTGTAGCACAAGTGTGTTTCCTTCATTTTATTTAGTGTGCATCTCTACCTTTGTGTGTTTGAATCAATCTAGCATGTGTTTTTGGGCCAAAATTCTGTTCAAGTCATTTTTGGGTGCATATATGCATGACTCCATGCCCAATTGAAGGATTTAGGCAACTGGTCTTTGGCATAACAGACATGCCTCCCCTTGGAATCGCCAAGAATGTTAGCCAATTTTCACACCCAATTTTACATCTTTCATTTTGGCTAAGTGCAACGTTCCTTGTTTGTTTATCCCCACAAAAAAGTGCTCAAGTGTTATTTTGGTCCTTTTGCTCAAGTGTTATTTCTTTCGGCAAGGTTTTACTTCAGGTTTTTTATTCAAGACTCAAAGGATTTGTTTCAGACTTTTTATCTGAAACAATCTTTCTGAAGGAATTGGTCCATTTCAATATTTCTGAAAGGTCCTTTGCAAAACCCTGAAGGGTCACTTTCAACTTTTTTGAAGGGTTTTTTCTCATGGAAGTGTCCTTTGAAATTTTTTTGAAGGTGTCATTTTCAAGATTTCTTAAGGGTCTTTTCTTGAGAATTGGTTTGTTCTTTTAAAGGATTGGTCCTTTGCAACTTCTTTGAATGGCATCTTCAAGATTTATGAAGGAAAAGTGTCCTTCACAATTTTTTTGAAGGATTTGTTCTTTAAAGGAATTGGGACATTTCTAAGTTTTCTGAAGGGCACTTTCAAAATTTTTGAAGGGTCTTTTTCTTGGAAAAGTGGTCACTTAAAAAAAGTTTGAAGGAAAGTGTCCCTTGTAATTTCTCTGAAAGAATTCATCCTTTCGACTTTTATGAAGGAATCAGGCATGTTCATCTTTCCGAAGGGACATTTTCATTCTTCTAAAGGGTCTTTTTCTCATGGAAGGGAATAGTTTATTTCTCTGAAAGGTATCTTACAAAAGTCTGAAGGGACATTTCTAAGTTTTTTGAAAGAATTATTTCAGACATTTTGTCCGCAACAATCTTTCCAAAAGAATTGTTTCGAAGGAAATGGCTTTCCAATTGGTACACTTCAACTTTTTCAAAGGGTATTTTTCTCAAAAAAGTGGTTCTTTGCAATATTTTTGAAGGGGTCCATTTCGATATTGCCAAAGGGTACTTTCATTCTTACAAAGGGTCTTTTTCTATGCAAAGTATCCAGTTTCAAGCTTCCAAAGGGAACAATTCATTTCTTTGAAAGGAACTTGAAAAAGGTTCGAAGGAATTGTTTTAGAGATTTTGTTTACAACAATTATTCTGAAAGAATTATGCTAAAAGAAGTGTCCTTTGCCAAAAGTCTGAAAGATTATTTCAGACATTTTGTCGAAAATAATCTTTTCGAAGAAATACTTCAAAAGCTCAAAAGAACATTCTTGGCAAAGGTGAACCAATCCAAAGGGGCTCTAAAGGTGGTTTATTTTTTAGGAAAATTCCCTGAAGGAATTGGTCCTAGTAGAGTGACGGTTTTATGGACGTCAACTTTAGGATGAGGGACTAGCCATTAGCGTTCAAAAAAGAGTATCTCAAGCAAATCCAAAGGGCTCACATTCTGCATCCATCAAATTAGATCAGAGGGCTCATTTCACATTTGATCAAACCATGACTTGAGTCATTTTTTGACAACCAATCAAAGGAGGAGGACAAGGCCAATAGAATGAAAATGACTCTCTCGTGCATCGCTACACACCTCAGTAAGTCAATGAAAATCTGTTAGCATCAGTATAAATCTACAATAGATGGACTCTCTTGTAATAACCATATTGATGTCATTACTCAAAATATATTGATTATATTAGGGAACCATTGGAGAAGCATCTTTGAGAGATCAGGCCAAGAGTGATCAAGGGAGGTGACATGGATCAATCAAATGGCTTGAATGAGCATCATTTGCAAAGACGGTTGTAGATGATTATGGAGACTCATAATAGAATGATTCCTCTTTCTATCACCAAAGGCCTCCTCTTCTCATTTTCTTTTTGCTATAAATATATCCCTTGGGCTAGTGTAAAAACAACCATGTAATGTATGGTGAAGCCCTATTAAATTGATGTCATGTTTTGCCTTTAAGCATTGGTACAAGTCTTTTTTATTTAAATTTATAAGCAATTGTCTAAGTTTATAAGTGACATATATTGACAAAAAGTGATGGTTTTCATCCTTTTGTCCTTTGTCCTTCACACCTAAGCAAGAGTTATGGGTCTAATAGGTCATATAGAGTGCATCCAAGTGTGTCAAATTTTTGCATATATATAATTATTCTTGAAATGTACAGGTTATCTTTCAGTTTATTTGCCTTGTGTCATTTCATACATCTCACCTTTATACTAAAATACTTGTGTTATAATATTCAGAGCTTGAAAATATTCTATGTGTTTTATTGTATTGTGCACTAGGGTATGGTATTCATATGGAAGATAATCTTGGTGCATCACCATTCTTAGAACAGGTTTTATTTATGTAATTTCTAACTCTTTTCCCTTCTATCCAACTGGTTTAGACAGAGGTTTTTTTTTAGAGATACATTCACGGAGCTATCCCTTTAAATCTAGAGTTTCATTTCCTCTATAATCATACACACATGCCTAGAAATGTTCCAACATTACCCAAATCTGGAAGAGGATTGAACACTCTGTTGGGTGAATATTTTGTCATCAACTAACTGAAGGCAAAATGGGTATATCAACCACAGTGTAATGAGATAAATTTCTTCTCTCAACAAGGGGAGGTTCCCTATAAACTATTATAAACTAATATAAGCTAAAAATAAACTCAGGGGTGAGGTCATATACTATCCATTTCTTTTTTTTTAGAAATTATGTTCACAAAGTAAAGGAAAATTCTTGGGTAATAACTGAATCCATTTATTTTTTTCAGAAATGATGTTCATAAAACCAAAGGAAAGCTTCTCAGGTAATAACTGAATCCACAAAAAACCTACAAAATCACAAAGTCTTTCGTTGCTTCTCTTACTGATTTAAGACTAATATCACAGTAGAATGAAGTGCATCCCAAAGTCTCCACCGAAGACTACAACAGAGTATATGATCACAAAGGATAAAATTAGCTTGAAGCCTTTCTAATATCCTTTGTATTAAAACACAAAACACACAAACAAACTAAAGACAATTATGGTAGCACAAAGTCTCCATAATCGACTTTAGGACATCTTCTAGATTATTTTCACTTGCTCTGCTTATTTGATCAAATGGATAAGATAATATTTAGGAAAAATATATAAGAACAATCTCCCACATAACACAAGTTATTTCAACACAAAGTTTGAAAGGTCACTTGCTTTCTCATTCACCTGATAAAATTTGATGAACAATTTGAGCTCAAAGTCTCAAAAATGCCTTTCAATTTGGGCAGAGTTTTGCTTCCAATAACTGAGAGATATCCTCATGATAAAATTAGAGATTACAATATATAGCATCAAAAGAAAGACGTTGGTGCTTATTTTCACAAAATGGCCCATGCTACACTGAATGCATTGGAAAGAAGTTCTGTGAAGGGGCCATGCTGGAGCAGGTTACCAACCTTGACTTTGGCGTTTAAATCATATCAAATGTCTCCTCCAAAGCATGGGTTGCCTGGTCTTATTTATGATACTTACACAATTGTCCACTCATCTTTACTCAAATGAAGAAAAATAACCACCTCACGGACTGTTCCACCCACTAGAATAACTCATCTACAGATGATTTTGGATTCTCTATTTTCTTCCCTCTTTTCTTGCTACATTTTGTCTCTTCCTGGTGATTTGAGCTCTCGAGGCCATCTTCTAACCTTCTGCTAGCTTTTTTAGCTCCTTTCTCAGTGGATTATTGAGTTTGCTCTTAATTCTACATCTTTTAAAAACCAATAGTTATTCCATCGTCTTGAATTTGACATCCACAGGGATGTCACCAGTCGCTTGAACCATTTTGAACCTTGAACCATTTTTTAGAGTTCACCGATTCAATGGTTCAACGGTTTGGCGGTTCAATATTTTATGCTTTTGCAAAGAGTCGAGTTCACTCAATCTTCTTATGAATTCAATGTATCGTTGAACCAACTGTTTGAACTTTTTGGTTGAACCTTTTTCTAAAACCTTCCGCTTGAACTTCTGCTTGAACCTTGAACCTTTGAACTGTTTTGAACCTTTGAACCTTTTTGAACCTTTGAACCTTTTTGAAGCAGAGTTCAATGGTTCAACGGTTCAATGGTTCATTGTAAATCATTTAACCCCGTCGTTGAACCATACTTCATTGAACTTTAGCATTGAACCATCATTATCAATTTTTTAGGAAATGCCTTCAAGTGTTTTGAAACTTTTTCTTGTGAGAACCCACCATTTGAACCTGTGATTTACTTAGCCAAAAAGGCTTGTGCAATTGAATAACTTGACTACTCAGAACATTTTTTGAGAAAGAAGGAGATCATTTCTGGCCTGTAGGACCAAAATGATCAACAGGTTATCCACAAAAATGAGTGACTAGTTTTGGGAACAACAACTAGCTCTAGTTGGAGAACTTCCATTGATTGTATTTTGAAATGATTGAAGGGAGTAGAGTCCAGACTCTAAGTGCCTTAATCCATGCCATTGGGCCATAGAGTCAAGCCATCCAAAAAGAGAAAGATGCCAAAAACTAAACAAACAACACAAAACAAACAAAGACTATACAAATGTACAAATGGACTTATCTGATACTCAAAGATTGAAGTACTTCAGATGCTGCCCACTATGAGGCAGTGAGAATGGTGTTCCATCTTGATATTTTAGCAAGAAACTATTTTCACCACCAAATCGATGAATGGAAAATAGACCTCTCCATAAGGAATCAAATTTTCCATGCATTCCTTTTGGTTCTCTCCTCTTGTCCTACAACAAGACTTGATCTCCAATCTGAAAATCATGAATCCTTGATTTCTTATCGAAGAGTTTCTTTACCAGATTTTGATGTGCAACAATATAGTCCACTGCCATAGTTCGTTGCTCTTCTAGTTTAGTTAATCATATGATCCTCTTGTAGATAGAATTTTCAAAAGTTTGATCTTTGACTGCCTTTGCCAACTTCAGTGCTGGTAGTTCTAAGGTGATTAGTATCTCTACATTCAAACCATAAAAAAGTTAAAATGATGACATACCTATTGCCCTCTTAGGCATAATCCTCCACAAACCAAATTATGAAAATACTCCAAAAGTTTTCTCTATTGCACTTTATCTGCGTAACGAAAAAATACCCCATCAAGGCTCCTTTTATACAAACCATTGTCCCACAGGACATATCTAGCAGCTTTCAACTTAACAGTTCTTTTTTATTTATAAGAGAGTTGAGTAAGACACTCACCATAGGTAAAGAAATGAATGATATTGGAATACCACTCATCAGTAGTAGTGATAAAAAGAACTATTGGCATGTCTTCAACCTCTGTTTCTTCATGTCATGTTTCCTTTGGTATGTTATCTGCAATTAATTGGTAGAGACCTATTCCCCATACAAGCTTAGTTGGTTTGACATCAAGATCAAACTCTTAAATTTTAGTAATCTAATTGCCCCTTTTGGTACCAAACTCTTGTTGAGTTAAAATAGACTTTACTGTTGTATCAGGCACCAGAGCAACACTATGTGAATTCATGATATAGAATCAGAAATGTTTTATCGCCTTAACCATGGCATAAGCATGCTTGTCCATATTTGAGTATTTTAATTCATGAGCTTTAAGAGGACAACTCATAAATAATATGAGAGATTCCACACTTTCTTTGTTCTGCTGAATCAAAATGGCTGAAAGTGTATATTTAGAAGCATAGCTATATACTATGAAGTCTTTGGTATAATCTAGACAAACTAGGATTGGGGCATGGGTGATAGCTTTCTTAATATCTTCAAATGCTGACTTGCCTTCTTCAGTTCAGCAGAAAGTAGCTTTACCCTTCATCGTGTCAATAATGTGGTGAGTCTTCTCTGTGAATTCAGGAATGAACCTTCGTAGAAAATTCACCTTTCCAAAGAAAGAATGAACTGCAGACTTACTAGCAAGAAGAGCAAGCTCTTGGATAGATTTGACTCTTTTTGAGTCAATTTTTATGCCTTCTCAAGATACAACGTGATCGAGAAGTTTACCTTCTGTAACCCCAAAAATTGACTTCTTAGGATTGAAAGAAGTACCATTTTGTTGACAATGTTCCAGCACTTGTTGTAAATGATGCACATGATCAGGATGATATTTGAAAAAAATGGTCAAGTCATCAAGATATACAATAATAATCTTCCTTATTTCATCTCTAAAGGCAAGATCCATTACTCTCTGAAAGGTGGCGCCAACATTGATCAGACTAAAAGGCATCCTATGATATGCAAATGTGCCCCAAAGTATAGTGAAAGTAGTTTTATATTGATCTGCTTCATTGACTTCCACTTGATTATACCTAGAAAAAACATCTAACATTGATAACATCTCTGAGCCAGTCACTGTTTGCAAAACTTGATCCATGATGGGTAAGGGGTAGTTATCCTTTAGAGAGGATTGATTTAGGTTTATGAAATTAACACAGATATGAATTTATCTATTCTTTTTCCTCATAGGAACTATGTTTACAATCCAGGTAGAATGATGGATTGAAAAAATTATCCTTGCATTTAACATCTTCTAGATCTCAAAAAGTATAGTACCTGATATTTTGGGACTGTATTGCCTTTGTTTCTATTTGTGAGGCAATGACCCAACTTTAAGGGGAATTTTATGTCAAATTTATTTAGGCTTGAGATATTTCAGATCATCATAAGAATATGCCAAAACATCAATGTAATGGTGAAGCAGAGTAATGAATTTGAGCTTTTCATCAGAAGTGCAACAATTTCCAATGTTGGCTATTTTGGGGTTTTTTTCTGTACTCAAATTTATTTGATCAAACTCCTTGGAGGAACTTGAATCTATTTGTCGTTGCTTGACAAACCTGTCATTCTTATCAAATAAATTATCAAGAGAAACCAAACCTCTTGGAATTTTATTCCCTTTGAGTTGAAAGAAATTTTCACCAGTTTTTGAATCTATTTTGGGAGTTGATTCTCATGGTGGAGATTCACTACCTTAAAAATAAAGCTCCTCAAAGTTATCCATCTATTCCAAAAAATCAATGATTTGATTGTCCCCATTAAACACCTACCAATGGTTGGCATTATCAGGTACACTTGGTCGAAAGACTAGCTCAATAGTGTACATGTTCCATTTGAAATCTTTGTGAGGAACTATGAGGGTTATAGAGACAGCCAATGAATTTACATGATCATTAAACTCTCTGGGCATCATATAAATATTGAAAGCCTCAAAACTCTCAATGTAATCCCATACTTGATTGTGATCATGTCATAATTTTTTATTTTTAGTTTGATACAGATTCCTTACCTGACAAACCACCAATTCAACATCTCCTCGGGTGTGAATAAGCGTAACACCTTTAGCATGAGCAGCTTTCAATCTGAGCAGAAAAGATTCATACTCGGCAGTGTTGTTGGTATTGTTGAATTGCAACTTATATGAATAATAAAAAATATCTCCTTGAGCGGATATCAAAACAATTTTAGCACCAAAATTGGTAGAAGAGCAGTTGTCATCAAATTTTAGAATCTAAACATCATTAGAATTTGATCTCCTTAAAGATTTCTCTTCGTCAGGGAGGGAGGATTCTTTTTCACCTGAACTTTGCTCTACCAATTCTTTTGATTTTTTGTCTAAATTTTTTGAATTGTCACCTAATAAACTTTCATCTGATGAAGTAGAAACATCTTTAGTGAACAAAAAGTAATTACCCATTCTTGAGGATTCAAAGAAAATTTGAGCTTCAAGGTCTCATGTTTGAGTAACAATATATTTTGACTCCTTCTCAGGAAGCAAATTTTACATGATGTCTTTAACAGGTATCCTCACTTCAGACAGATCCATGTTCAACTCCCCACCTACATCCTTGAAAAAATTACATCCTAGTAGAATGCCATAGGACGCTAGAACATTAGCCACTAAGCTGTCATTTTAATCCTCTTATCTGGAAAAGCTGCAAATGCAAATTGGGCATCTTTGATTTGACCCAAAAGTGGCACTTATTTATTTTCCATGGAGAAACATCTCCCAAAAGTTTTAGTTAAGGTAAGACCGAGGGAGTCTGCTACTTTGGCGGGCATAACATTGTTAGAGGCTCCAGAGTCTATTATACAGTTGCTCAATTTATGCCCATTTATCAAAAGAGAAACATATAAAGGTTATATTTTCTTAGGGGAAATAGGAGGAGTAATGACAAGATTATTTAATGTGGTTTTGTTCCTTGGGGGATCATGAGTCACCTTTGAAAAATCTTGTCCTGTAGGGATGGTTTTGTTCTTGATGCATTCAGCCAACCTATCCAACTGCTCAGGGTTGGCTTGTAAGTACTCAAACTCAGACATTTGGATCTTGATCTTCCTAACATGATCAATTATATCAAATAAATGAAATAAACTAGAAACAGGGGAAGAAAGTCTATCATTCTAGTTTTTATTTGGTGTGGTACTGGTCTGAAAAATAGAAGTAGGAGGTATATGATTGTTTGAAGTACTTACTTTCTTAATGATCATCGGGTCCTTTGATTAGAAAGGAAGTGAAGTCCCCTGTTTAGTAATTGAAATTAATAGTTGAGGTTCTTCTCCTACTTTTTCCTTGTCAACTTATTGATCTGACTGGTTTTGGGACCTGGTAAAAATAGCGTATGATCCATCAAACACTTATCCCTTTCTTCTAGCTTCATCTTGGTAATTTAGAAAACCAATGTTGGAGTCACCAGTTAATTCTTCTTCCCCTTCTACAAAGATATTAGCATCATATTGTTGGTCCAACTCAAGTTGGAAAGATAAATCATGTTCAGCTTCATGATAACCCACTGCTGAGTTAACCAGTGTTGTTTCAATACCAAGCTTCCCTTATATGGGAGGAAGATGATTGGGTTGCCTTTGATTTCTGGCAGCATTGCTTTGATTTGAATGGTTAGGGAATGTCTTCCTTGGTATATCCTGATAAGAAGGACAAGTGGACATACCTTGGGACATTTGCCTTTTTAGAGCTAGCAATTCATTTGCTAACTTTTGCACCATAGGATCAATGGTGCTGCTGGAAGAACTTTTAGCAGATGAAAAAAAATTATTTCTATTAGGATCTCTTCTTATCTTACCTGCAAGGATAAGATCATCTTCGACCTTGGTAGCCAAAATCTAAGCTGTAGAAAGATCTATATGGCCAGCCCGCCTCAACAGAAAACTCATTTTAGGAAGTTGAGAATTGATGAAGAAGCACTTAAGATTTTATGGTGTTGGTTGAGCAATTGTAAGAATCTTGTTTCTCAACTTATCAAATTTAGCAATGAAGTCTCGCATGGGCTCACGAGGCTCCTTCTTCATTTGCATACATTAAGCCAACAAGGCATGTGCATCTTCTGTAGGTTTGAACGTAGCCTCAAACTTAGCCTTGAGAGTGTTTTAATCAGTTATAGTCTGAGCTTGAAGATGATAAAACCAATCTGCAGTAGTGCCTTGCAATGTTTCTACAAATAATCTTACCGCTATATATTCATATTCAATGCCTATCACCCGATAGGCTATGCAGAAAGTTGTAATATGTTTATCAAGATGAACTCTCCTATCACCATAGAACTTGGGAAATATTTTTCTTCAACTACGAGGTAGTTCATGTAAAGGTGGGGTTAGATTCAGGGGGCCAAAAGTGTTAACCCAAGGGCTTTAGGCTGCCATGATATGATGATTGAAAGGATGGATAACAAACCTTTGTGGAGTATGTATAGACAAAGCTCTGATAGCAAAGAAAAAAGAAGCGTCACTCGGTATTGGAGACCTGACGTTGGTAGGAGGAAAACTCCTAGTTCACTAGAGGTGAGATCGTGGAGGAGAAAGATCAAAATTATTTTACTACACAAACTTGAATATAGGATCAACAATACTTTGAGCTCTCTGGCTTCATGTATACCATGGATTTGCTAGAGTGTAGAATGGAAAAGAACTGGAAATGCTTCAATTTGAAGCTTGAGGCTTCAAATTATGTGTTCTTTTCTAGCAGAGTCACCAAAAACTATTAGGTGAATATTTTGTCTTCAACTAACTGTTAGGTTGTGGAGCTAAAGCTTCAACTATGCAGACATGGAGGAGGTTGCTGAGTTCCAGGGATATCAACATCGACAGTGTAACTGACGTCAGTCATCTATAGTGTAGAAGGGCAACCGGCATCAGCAGGAGGTCGGCCGACGTCGGTCAACTCCACGCAGACAGGGACCAACGTTGATCACCTGTGCGGTTCCAGAACTGTTCGTTGCATGAACAGTTAGATCGTTGAACCGAGTGTTTGCATGTTAAAGGCTATTTTTGGTCTTGAGTTGCGAGTTTAATTATTGTAAATTAGAAGTCTAAGTTATTGTTTAAGTGTGGGATCTATTTATAGACCCATTGGCATGTATTGTAGTGTGTACTAGATAGCCAGAGTGCTAGTTAGAGTTGAGCAAGTGTAGCTCCTTCTAGTTTCATAAATAAGCAAATAGAGGAAGGCAAGGTAGATCCTTCCAATTGTAAGAACAGGGTGATCTGCAAGTTGTTGCAAGATCAAGGAGAAGTTCTACATGTGTAAGTAAGATCATTTGAGTTACAGGTTGTTGCAAGCTTATGGGAGATCTACTTGAAGTACTTTGAGTACTTGTGTACTAGCAGGGTTATTACTGACTGTTTGAAGGTGAACACCAACTCTGTGTTTGAGTTGTGTGTTGGGACCATTTTTGGTAGGAGAGTGAACTCTTGAGAAGAATTACTGTACACTTGGTGTGGGAAGCCTAAAAGGTGTGCAAGAGTGTGGCGTCTCTTCATTGTATTCTTTTCTGGATGAGTATTAATACAGTTTTTGTTGTCTCTAATATTCTGTCATTTGTGAATTCTAGTTACTTATTGCTTCTGGTTAATTCCACATGTTTAGTTGCTAATACAAGGTAATCATATTGTGCTCTTATTGAGGAGCAAGATCCTAACAAGTGGGATCAGAGCTGTTTGTTGTTCTTGATTCCCCATCATCTGGTATCAGAGCTTTTGGTTGGGTTACTAACAGGTGTTTCAAATTTGGTTAGTGTGTGTTGATTACAGGTTACTCACAGGGGTTTCTGTTTGAGTGGGAGTATAGCAATGGCAGAAAAAAGTAAGCTATGAATGGAGAAGTTTAATGGCAAGAACTATCAATTATGGAGGTGTAGATTGAAGATTATTTGTATCAGAAAGATTTGTACTTACCGTTAGGTGGGGTTGCATGCAAGCCCACGGATATGAAGGATGAAGAATGGGAGGTTCTTGATCGGAAGGCTCTGGGATCTATAAGGTTGAGCCTTGCATCGTCTGTGATTTCCAACTTATCTCAGGCCAAGACAACGGTAGAGTTGATGGAATCTTTGGCAATTTATATGAAAAACCCTCAACTTCGAATAAGGTATTTCTTATGAAGCAATTATTTAATTTGCAAATGTTGGAAGGTGGATCTGTTCATAGTCATCTTAGTGATTTCGATGGTTTGGTAAACCAGTTAAGTTCAGTCAATATTGTTTTTGATGATGAAATTAAGGCTCTCTTAATCTTATGCTCATTACCTGAAAGTTGGGAGAGTTTGGTAATGCTAGTTAGTAATACTGCGTCTGCTTCAAAAATCTTAAAAGTGGATGATGTTGTGAGTGTAATCTTGAATGAAGAAATTCGTAGGAAAAGCACAGGTGAATCATCAAAAAATGCTTTGAGTATGGAAAGCAGGGGAAGACAAAGAGAGAAGATCGAGCATGGGAGATCAAGGTCCAAGATAGGCAGGAGATCCAAGTCCAGGTATAGCAGAATAACCTACTGGAAATGTGGAAAGCAAGGGCACTTAAAGAGAGATTGTTGGTCGGATGAAGATCAACATGAAGGACATGAAGAAGCAGATGTTGCAGATTATGTTGCACAGGATGTTCTGGTATGTTCCTTAGATAAAGTAGAATCTTGGGTTTTAGATTTTGGTGCCTCTTTTCATGCATCCCCAAATAGGGAATTTTTTCATGAGTATGTCCAGAGAGACTTTGGAGAAATTTATTTAGGGGATGGTAAGCCTTGTCAGATGGTTGGCAAAGGGAAAGTGAAGCTAAAATTGCAGACAGAGAACACATGGGTGTTGAAGGAGGTCATGCATATCCCAATCTTGAAACAAAATTTGATTTTTGTTGGAAAGTTGGGTGATAAGGGTTGCACAGTAACTCTCACAACTGACTCTTGGAAGGTTACCAAGGGTGCACTTGTTGTAGCAAGAGGTAAGAAAGTAGGTACACTTTATCTATCTACTTATATTACTGATTCTCCTTCTGGTTTATCTACTTCAGCTGTAGATTCAAAGATGTGGCTTAATAGGCTTGGTCACATGAATAAGAAGGGGATGCATGTTCTTGAGTCAAAGGGTATGCTTTTGGATTTGAAAATCATGGATCAAGATTTTTGTATGCAGAAGAAGAAAGTGACATTTCTTGAGAAATCCGATGTTTGTGACAAGAATATGAAAGCCTTGGTTTTCAAGGAGAAGGTGACAGACAGAGATTAGCGTAAGGGGTTGAAGAATTCTGAGCAGAGCAAGGTTGATATGGACAAGGGTTTGATCCAAAAGGAGCTCATGGGTAGAAGTCATCACTCACAAGTAAAACACAGAGACTGACATCGGTTAGAAAACCAGCATCGGCATCCAGACAAGGATCGACGTCGGCTATGTGCAGCCCAACGTCGGTGACTCGGGACAAATAAACACCGGCATCGGTCAGAGGGAACTGACGTCGGTAATGAGGTAGTCACATGGAACCGACATCAGTCAGATGCAGACTGAGATGTGACCGACATCGGTCACTAAGATGAATTTTGGGTGGACGCCAAGCTGTCAAGGAGTCTCAAGCACCCATATGGAGGACTTAAAGGGTAAGTAAGCCTCAAATTTGTCATTTCCCTTCTTTACACTACTTGTTGCTCACTGATGGTCAAAAACCAGGAAGTTATTAAAGAAGCAGATCAGATAGATCCAGGAAACAGTGGGAGCTTGGCATGGATGAAGGATGTGATTCCTTAGAGAAGAACCAAACGGGATTTTATGGGTGGAGTTGCCAGCTGGAAGAAAGCACTGAGAGACAAATGGATGTTCAGGATTAAGAAGAGCGGGAATGGACACATGAGACAAAAGGCCAGGGTATATGGTCTTGTGTAAGCTGCAGGACAATGGAGGTTTGACCATTGTGTTTCTCTTTACCAAGTTGGATAATATTAGCTACATTATCATATTACTGTATTATGTGCTTGTTGCAGGGTTACACATATAGGGAGTTGATGAACTAAAGGTAAAGCTAGTTCAGAGGTGTGTCATGAGGAATCTAGGAGCAACAAGATTCTTTGGCATGAGTGTGTTCTAGGGACATGGAAGGTCACAGGTTGACTTTGTCTCTGGATGATTGTGTGAAACCGGTTAGCACGCCGATGGTTGGATAGTTCTATGAACAGTGTCTTGATTCACATAATTAGGTTAAGTGCATGGTATGTACTAGACCTGAGTTTGCCCATGCAGTGGGTGTTGTCAGAAAGTTTGTAGCCAATCTGGGAAAGAAGCACTGGAGGGTAGTTTAGTGGATTCTTAAAGGGACCAGCAGCAGGTGCACATGCTATGCAGGGTCAAGTTATTTTCTACATGAGTTTGTAGATGCGGATGTGGCAGGTGATTTGGATGACAGGAGGTGCACCACATGATTTGTGGTGGTTGGTCTTCAAGAGTGATTTTGAAGAGGGATACAAAGCCAAGGGAACAAACTAGATGATGTACAGGTACATGTATAGTTGCAGCTATTTATCTCCAAGTGGGAGATTGTTAGGTTGTGGAGCTAAAAGCTTCAACTATGCAGACATGGAGGAGGTTGCTGAGTTCCAGGGATATCGGCATTGGCAGTGTAACCGACGTCAGTCATCTACAGTGCAGAAGGGCAACTAGCATCGGCAGGAGGTCGGTTGACGTCGGTCAACTCCAGGCAGACAGGGATTGACGTTGGTCACCTGTGCGATTTTAGAACTGTTCATTGCATGAACAGTTAGTTCGTTGAACCAAGTGTTTGCATGTTAAAGGCTATTTTTGGTCTTGAGTTGCGAGTTTAATTATTGTAAATTAGAAGTCTAAGTTATTGTTTAAGTGTGGGATCTATTTATAGACCCATTGGCATGTATTGTAGTGTGTGCTAGATAGCCAGAGTGCTAGTTAGAGTTGAGCAAGTGTAGCTCCTTCTAGTTCCATAGATGAGCAAATAGAGGAAGGCAAGGTAGATCCTTCCAATTGTAAGAACAGGGTGATCTGCAGGTTGTTGCAAGATCAAAGAGAAGTTTTACATGTGTAAATAAGATCATTTGAGTTACAGGTTGTTGCAAGCTTATGGGAGATCTACTTGAAGTACTTTGAGTACTTGTGTACTGGCAGGGTTATTACTGACTGATTGGAGGTGAACACCAACTCTGTGTTTGAGTTGTGTGTTGGGACCTTTTTTGGTAGGAGAGTGAACTCTTGAGAATAATTACTGTACACTTGGTGTGGGAAAACTGAAAGGTGTGGAAGAGTGTGGCGTCTCTTCATTGTATTCTTTTCTAGATGAGTATTAATACAGTTTGTGTTGTCTCTAATATTCTGTGTCATTTGTGAATCTAGTTACTTATTGCTTCTGGTTAATTTCGCATGTTTAGTTGCTAATACAAGGTAATCATATTGTGCTCTTATTGAGGAGCAAGATCCTAACAAGTGGAATCAGAGCTGTTTGTTGTTCTTGATTCCCCATCACTAACTGAAGGCAAAATGGGTATATCAACCACAACATAATAAGATAAATCTCTCCTCTCAGCAAGGGGAGGTTCCCTATAAACTACTATAAACTAATATAAATTGAAAATAAACTCAGGGGCGAGGTCATACCATCCATTTCTCTTTTTTTTAGAAATTATGTTCACAAAGCAAAAGAAAATTTCTAGGTAATAATTGATTCCATTTCTCTTTTTTTAGAAATGATGTTCATAAAACCAAAGGAAAGCTTCCTGAGTAATAACTGAATCCACAAGAAACCTATGAAAGCACAAAGTCTTCTATTGCTTCTCTTACTGATTTAGGACTAATATCACAGTAGAATGAAGTGCATCCCAAAGTCTCCACCGAAGACTACGACAAAGTATATGATCACAAAAGATAAAAGTAGCTTGAAGCCTTTCCAATATCCTTTGTATTAAAATACAAAACATAGAAACAAACTAAAGACAATTATGGTAACACAAAGTCTCCATAATCAACTTTAAGACATCTTCTAGATTATTTTCACTTGCTCTGCTTATTTGATCAAATGGATAAGATGATATTTAGGAAAAAGACATAAGAACAATCTCCCACATAACACAAGTTATTTCAACACAAAGTTTTAAAGGTCACTTGCTTTCTCATTCCCTGATAAAATTTGATTAACAATTCGAGCTCAAAGTCTCAAAAATGCCTTTCAATTTGGGTAGAGTTTTACTTCCAATAACTGAGAGATCTCTTCATGATAAAATTAGAGATTACAATATATAGCATCCAAAGAAAGACTTTGGCACTTATTTTCACAAAATGGCCCATGATGCATTGAATGCATTGGAAAGAGGAAGTTATGTGAAGGGGCCATGCTGGATCAGGTTACCAACATTGACTTTGGCATTTAAGTCATATCAAATGTCTCTTTCAAAGCATGGGCTGCCTGGTCTTCTTTATGATACTTACACAATTGTCCACTCATTTTTACTCAAATGAAGAAAAATAGGCCAACCATTAAATGCTTTCGCTCTCTGATAACCACCTGGTGAACTATTCCACCCACTGAAATAACTCATATGTAGATGCTTTTAGATTATCTATTTTGTTCCCTCTTTCCTTGCTACATTTTGTCTCTTCCTAGTGATCCGAGCTCTCAGGGCCATCTTCTCGCCTTCTGCTAGCTTCTTCATCTTAGTGGATTGTTGAGTTTGTTCCCAGGTCTACATCTTTTGAAAACCAATGGTTATTCCATCATCTTGAATTTGACGTCTGTGGGGACGTCACCGGTCACTTGAACCATTTTGAACCTTGAACCATTTTTAAGAGTTCACTGGTTCACTGGTTCAATGGTTCAATATTTTATATTTTTGCAAAGAGTTGTGTTCACTCAGTCTTCTTATGAATTCAATGTATCGTTGAACTAATTGTTTGAACCTTTTGGTTGAACCTTTTTTTGGAACCTTTCGCTTGAACTTCCGCTTGAACCTTGAACCCTTGAACTATTTTGAACCTTTGAACCTTTTTGAACCTTTGAACCTTTTTGAAGCAGAGTTTAATGGTTCAATGGTTCATTGTAAATTATTGAACCCCACCGTTGAACCATACTTCATTTAACCTCGACGTTGAACCATCCTTTTCAATTTTTTAGGAAATGCCTTCAAGTGTTTTGAAAAATTTCCTTGCAAGAACCCACCTTTTGAACCTGTGATTTCCTTAGCCGAAAAGGCTTGTGCAATTGAATAACTTGACTGCTCAAAACATTTTTTGAGAAAGAAAGAGATCATTTCTAGTCTACAGGACCAAAATGGTCAACAAGTTGTCCACAAAAATGAGTGAATGGTTTTGGGAACAACACACTCTCTTCTAAGGTGCAGGATTTGGAGACAACAATTCATAATGATGAGGAGGAACATTTTCATATAATGTGATCTCCTTATAATTATTTGATGCATAGTGACCAAAAAATGAAAAGTTTGGGGTTTAGGGTTTTAGGGTTTTAAGGTTTAGGTTTTAGGATTCAGGGTTCAAGAATTAGGGTTCAAGGTTTTTTTAGTGTTAAAGGTTTTTAAGGGTTTAGTGTTTAAGGTTTTAAGGTTTAGGGTTTTAGTATTTAGGGTTTGGGGTTCAACATTCAGTGTTTCAATTCTGGGGTTTGGGGTTTAAGGTTTGGGTTCTAGGATTTAGGGTTTGGGGTTTTGAGTTTTGGGTTTTGGGGTTTTAGGGTTTTGGGTTTTAAGATTTAGGGTTTAAGGGTTTACTATTTTGGGTTTTGGATTTGGGTTTGGGCTTTGGGGTTAAGGGTAAGGGGTTTAGAGTTTAGGGTTTAAAGTTGAGGGTTTTAGGGTTTAATATTTAAGATTTTAGGGTTTAGGTTTAGCATTTAGATTTTTAAATTTAGGGTTTTAAGTTTTAGAATTAAGGTTTGGGATTCAAGGTTTAGGGTTTGGGGTTTGCAATTTGGGTTTTATAATTTTTGAGTTTAGGGTTTGAGTTTTTGTTATAGAGTTTGGGGGTTAGGGTTAAGAGGTTAGGGTTTAGGGTTTATGTGCACTAAACCTTAAACCCTAACCAATTTAGGGTTTTGGGTTTTAAGGTTTTAGGGTTGAGGGTTGGGGTTTAGGGTTTAAGGGTTAAGGGTTTAGGGTTTAGGGTTTTTTAAAGTTTAGGGTTTAGGTTTTAGGGTTTGGGGTTTAGGATTTAGGGTTTGGGGTTACGGGTTTGGGGTTTAGGGGTTTGGGGGTTTGGGGTTTAGGGTTTAGGGGTTACAATTTAGGGGTTAAGATTGGGGTTTAGGGTTTAAGGTTTAGGTTTTAGGATTTTAGGGTTTAGGGTTTAATGGTTAAGGGTTAAGAGTTTAGTGTTTAGGGTTTAGGTTTTAGGGTTTTAAGGTTTAGGGTTTTAGAGTTCAGGGTTTAGAGTTCAAGGTTGAGGGTTGAGGGTTGAGGATTTAAGGTTTGGGGTTTGGGGTATGGGGTTTTAGGTTTAGGGTTTAGGGTTTTAAGGTTTAGGGTTTTAGGGTTTAGGGTTTTAAGGTTTAGGGTTTAGGGTTTTAGGGTTTAGGGATTAAGGGTTTAGGGTTTAAGGGTTTGGGGTTTAGGGGTTGGGGTTTAAGGTTTGGGGTTTGGGGTTTAGGATTTGGGTTAAGGGTTTAGGGTTTTGGGTTAAGGGTTTGGGGTTTGAGGTTTAGGGTTCAGGGTTTCGGGTTTGGGGTCTAGGGTTTAGGTTTGGGGTTTGGGGTTTGGGGTTCAAGGTTCAAGTTTGGGGTTTAGGGCTTAGGGTTTGGGGTTCAGGGTTTGAGGTTTAGGGTTCGGGGTTTGGGGTTCAGGGTTTAGGGTTTCAGGTTTAGGGTTTAGGGATCAGGGTTCAGGGTTTGGGGTTTGGGGTTTGAGGTTCGGGGTTCAAGGTTTAGGGTTTTGGGTTTGAGGTTCAAGTTTTTGGGGTTTGGGTTTTAGGGTTTGGGGTTGAGGGTTTAGGGTTTCAAGTTTAGGGTTAAGGGTTTGCGGTTGAGGGTTTAGGGTTTAGGTTTAGGGTTTGGGGTTTGCGGTTCAGGGTTTAGGGTTTTGGGGTTTTGAGTTTGGGGTTCAAGGTTTGGGTTTTAGGGTTTGGTGTTGAGGGTTGAGGGTTTAGTGTTTTGGGTTTAGGGTTAAGGGTTTGGGGTTTAGGGTTGAGGGTTTGGGGTTTAGAGTTTAGGGTCTGGAGTTTGTGGTTTAAGGGTTTAGGGTTTTGGGTTTGGGGTTTAGGGTTAAGGGTTTAAGGGTTTGGGGTTTAGGGTTTGGGTTTGGAGTTTACGGTTTAGGGTTTTAGGTTTAGGGTTTGGGTTTAAGGGTTTTAGGATTAAGGGTTTTAGGGTTTAGGGTTTTAGATTTTAGGGTTTAGGGTTTAGTGTTTGGGGGGTTTTAGGGTTTAGGGTTTAGGGTTTATTAGTTTTAGGGTTTAGGGTTTAAGGTTTGGGTTTGGGGTTGGGTTTGGGGTTTAGGGATTGGGGTTTGGGGTTTAGGGTTTAGGGTTTTAGTGTTTTAGGGTTTAGGGTTAGGGTTTAGGGTTTGGGGTTTGGGGTTTCGAGTTTGGGTTTTAGGGTTAGGGGTTTAGGGTTTAGGGGTTTAGGGGTTTAGGGTTAGGGGTTTAGGGTTTAGGGGTTTAGGGTTTAGATTTATGGTTTGAGGGTTTGGGGTTTGGGGTTTGGGATTAAGGGTTTAGGGTTTGGGGTTAAGGGTTTAGGGTTTAGGGTTTAGGGTTTGGGGTTTAGTGTTTGTGGTTTTGGGGTTTCAGGGTTTGGGGTTCAGGGTTTGGGGTTTAGGGTTTAGGGTATGGGGTATGGGGTATGGGGTTTGGAGTTTGGGGTTTAGGGTTTTAAGGTTTTAGGGTTTTAGGGTTTAGGGTTTAGGTTTAGGGTTTAGGGTTTGGGGTTTAGGGTTTAGGGTTTAGGAACAAGTAATGTAATCACTGGCTGCTTCTAAGAATGATTTTTTAGAGAGAAAAGAAGATACAAAAAATGCAGATATGAAATCAAATTTTATTAAAACATCAAAACATTTGATACACTAATTTACAAAATTCTCTTCCAAAACATGTTTTGCAGCATTTCATCTGCTCATCAGTTGGATTAGAGAGAAATATAGAAAAAAGTGAGAAGGGGAAGTTTTAATAGAAGAAATGGAGAGGTAACGGTTACACGGGCAATCTTTAACGGCTAAAAAATTCCAATGATTATAAAATTATACCCGAAAGTTCCACTTGAAGAAGTAACGGTTAAGACCAAATTTTATAATTTTCAAAATTAAAAAATTCCAACGGACAGAAAATATCCGAGGAATCATTAATTAAGAAAATAAAATTTCAACCAAAAATTCAATAGAGGTGAAACTTAAAAATTAATTCATAAATCTAAATTTAAATTTATAAAAAATTTAAATTTAAATTTAAAATTAATTCATAAATCTAAATTTAAATTTAAATTTATAAAAAATTTAAATAGAATTAAAAACCCATAAAAAGGAATAAAAAAGCCATAAAAGAGAGCAAGAGTAAACGATAAACCCCAACACTTCAAAAGATTGAACCAAAAGAGTCTATAGAATAAGGCTAGTGGAGTCCGTAGATTAAGTCATGAGGAGTCCGTAGATTATGTGGAGTCTGTAGAAAGTGGAGTCCATAGATTCTGTGGAGTCCATAGATTTAGTCTGGTGAGTCTGTAGATCTTGTGGAGTCCGTCTATATTACCCTTTGGAGTCCATAGAAATGGACCTGTGGAGTCCATAGATTCTGTGGAGTCCGTAGATCCTGTGGAGTCCGTAGATAATACCCTGTGGAGTTCGTAGAAATGGACCTGTAGATTCTGTGGAGTCCGTAGATTTAGTCTAATGGAGTCCATAGATCCTGTGGAGTCTGTAGAAATAGACTTGTGGAATCTATAGATTTTAAGCGTAAGGAGTGCATAGATCATGTGGAGTCCATAGAAAACAAGTGGAGTCTGTAGATTATAAGTCTGTGGAGTCTGTAGAATACAAAAATCTGCTCCTCATAAGATAAGAACCTAGTTTCTTAGGATTACCCTAGCAAATCTTCAGAGGGGAAACGTGCTACAGAGTGGAGACTTGTTGGCAATGCCGAAAGAGTTTAGGGTTTAGGAAAACCCCCAAGCTTAAATCTTTAGGAGAAGAGCTATAGTCAAGCTTAAAGATAAAGGGGGCCCTCTTACTCTTCTTAGTGCCATCAAGCACTTTGTGGAGTAACTCTGACTTGTCCCTCAAAGAGACTTTGCTGAAGCAATGGAGCAGAAACTTTCTAGAATAGCCACGAGCTCGAAGCCTGAAGTAGAATAATCTCCTAAGTCTGATGAAGCCGATAGGATCTGATTCTCGAAGAAGGTATCTCTTCAATTCAATAATGATAAAATATTTCTTCTGATGCTGAGGATGCCAAGAGCAAAATGGAATATAGTGGTAGGCATTCCTTGGTTTCTAAAAACAATTGGAAGAAAGAAGACTAGTGTTAGCGAAATCATCACCTTTGAAGAAAGTAATATCCAGAATATCAATAGAACTAGAAGAGATGCAATGAGAAATATGAATTTCAGGATAGAAACTCTGATAGACTGAAAAGAACTCAAGAAGAGAGCTCTCTGAACCAGTCCAAATCCCAATGGCATCATCAATGTATCTCTTGAAGAAAACAAGAGGAGTGGTATTAAAGTTTGCAATAACCAAATTTTCAAGATGGCATAAAAATAAGCAAGCATAAACCACAGCGAAATTACTGCCCATAGCAGTTCCTCTAATTTGCTGATAAAGAAGCCCATTAAACACAAGGTAGTGATATCGAAGAACTAGTTCTGCAAGATCCAAAATCATATCAATAAAACTGGGAAAAGTTTCATGATCAGAATAGAACTCAGCATCCATAATTCTAATAGCAATCAAACCTTCAGTAGTAGGGATGCTAGGATAAAGAGAATCTAAATCAAATGAAAATAAAAGACAATTAGATGGAAAACTCTTACTAGCGAACACTCTTAAGAAAGTGAGAGAATCAGGCAGATAAAAATGTTGCTTCTGAAGAACAAGAAGAAGGAGAAAATGGAGAAGTTTAGAATAAGGTTCCAGCATGTAGCCTGAATAGCTACAGATAGGTCTACCAACCAACACCGGCTTATGAAGCTTAGGTAGGAGGTAGAAAGCACAAGCTCGAGAGAGAGTGGCTGGAAATTGCTTTAAAAAGGAAGTGACATGATCGAGAAATAATTTGAACTTATCAATAAGAAAAGTAAGTTTACTCCAAACTAGCTTCCAAGGAATCTCCGAAACAAGAAGATAGACAACAGAATCCAAAAGTTGATGAAGACCTTCTTTAAGATACCAAGAAGAATCTAGAATAACAAGACCAAGATTCTTGTCTGTAGGTTTAATGATAATAGAACTATCTTTACGAAGAGCATTAAGACTTCGAGCAAACCTATTAGGTAAAAAAGGTCTAGAAGCAAAAGAAACTGAAGCAATTCTAGATTTAAGGATGGATTCCCCAAATTTAATGATTTCCTCAAGCTCTAAATTAGGTTCATCAGGATTCCAAGAAGAATTAGATTTCTTGAAATGATGAGGGAAAATCTACGGAGAAAACACATTATTGATAGAATTGCTGCTAGAATCTTCTGTACTATCGGGAGGATCTGCTGAAAAGAAAGCAGAGAGACGAAGGCATCTGGCAAAGGAACAAAATTTAGTGTAAATACTTTTGATTGTCATTAGGGAGGACAGGGGTAAAATTTACACCAAGTCCAAGGAGTTTTTGTTCATCAAAAGAGATCTTTCTAGAAGACAGATTATGGATGTTGAAGTTAGAAACTTGACAATCCACTTCTCTAGGTGTCTTTTGAGAAAAGAACCATAAAGAATAAAAAACTCTATTAATAGCAGGTCCCCAATGATTAAGGTGAAAGCGTGGTCGCTGAAAGAGGCCCGAATGGGGCCTTAGGTTCCTCTGCCCCTTCCATTGCCTCTGTTGGAATTCTGACCCCTACCCCTGCCTCTTCCTCTACCCCTGCCTCGTCCTCTGTTGAATGATGGAGAAGGTGCCGCAGATATTACATTGCTCACTTTCTTCACATTCTGAGAAGGATTTGGATTTGAGGCAGATGGACCAGAGGCAGCGAAGGTGGCATTCTGAGGAGCACCATCCTTGGCTGCTTGCCCATTTTTTGGAATGGGAGCAACATTTTGTTGAGGAGGAGGGGGAGGATCTTTTGGCTGAGGGGGGGTATCAGGATTCTTTTTCTTTTTCTTGTTATTATTCTTTTTCTTTTTATTCTTATTCTGTGTTACAATATCTTCAGGATTATAAGAGAGAGGGGGAGATTTCTGGAATAGAGATCTAAGTTCTTTCAATTCTTTTTGAAGGTTGCCAAATTTCTGATTAAGCTTGTTATTGATAATCTCAGAAATAGACTTTTCTAGTGGAAGTTGCTCAGCATCGGTCATAACATTGTCCCTACTTTGTTGATGTAGAGATTCAGCTTGATCTTTTGCAGATTTTTTTAAAGAACATTGAATTGAAAAATTATTGCAAAGAGAGTGAAAATCTGTAGTGGCAACATTTTTTCACTCTTCACAAGGGGTGGTAAAATGACCAAGTAAAGGGAGGTGTCTAAGGGCCGCGCAAGCACTAGAAATAGTAGCTAGAAAATTTTCATTAACATTAGAAAGAGCTAACAAATGATTATCATGAGCCTTAGAATTAGCCGAAATAAAAGCATCCAGGAAATGTTTATTAGCCTCAGTTTGAATGCCATCTAATCTAGAAGAAATAATAGATTGACCTTCTGGATCATTAATTATGATTTTAGGAGGCTTAACCTGTAGATTCTTAGGTAATAAACCGTTCCTTCTAAAATTTTGCAATTTTTCTAAAAAAGATGAAGAATTACTGCAAATTTTGTGGAGTCTTTTAAATTCAAAAAAAGCTTTAGTAATAAGAATAGAAATTTCATTTGGATATTTAGAAAATGGTTCAGAATTGGAATCATTGTTATTAGCATTGTTCGTATGAGAGTCCGGATGCAAATTAGTAGCATTGACATTATTAATATTATTAGTATTATCATGATCGATATTAAAATTATCATTACTAATATTATTAATATCTATATTACTATTAATATTATTAATATTATCTAAATTATTAATAGAATTATTATTAATGCTACTAAAATTGAAATTTCTAGCGGCGATGTTGCATGCCAAAGAATTGGCAAGAAGAGCATCGAACGAATGAATGTTAATGGCAGGGTTAACATTCACCGTGGGCAGGTCGTCGTTGGTCGGACAGGCGATGACTTTAGGCACTGCATGGTTTGCTAAAAATAAAGGGGCTGGGAAAGCATTACCAAAATCCATGGTGGCTGGAGGAGCGTTACCAAAGACTGGAGGAGGGTTTCCACGGCCCACAAGATTGTGAGAAAATGCAGGAGCAACACCGTTAGGGTTTGTAGAGGCAGTAGTGAACCCAGAGGTGGCGCGACCATTGTCAGGGGAGTCACGCTCCAAAGGAATAGAGGGGTGCAAATCCGAGATCTGAGCAAGGGAAGATAACACTCTGGAGTCAAGAGCATCCAACCTAGCATCCAGCAAAACCTGGCGTGAGTTAGAGGTAGAAACAAAATCATTAAAAACCTTTACAAAATCAGAAAATTCACAAGCAGGAAGAGGGCAAATAAAAGGAGATTCTGGTTGAATATTTTCTAGCTTATCAATTTGGCCCTGCAAATATTTAGCCTTAGCAGTTTGATAGTCTAGAGCATCTTTCAAATTTTTGATTTCAGAATCGCTTCTAGATTGGCAGCCCATTCCGCTTTCTTCTTCCACTGAATTTTTTTTAAGTGTGCGATAAAAGCCATGTGATCCAGATCAACATATTTTTTACGCAGTTGATCAATTTTGAGTAAGAGATCAACATTGCGAGCCTCCAGTGCTTGAATAGAAGAATCTGAAGGAAGGGCTAGAGTAAGCTTGCTGCTGACAGGATCCCCTAAATTTCCTCTTATTCTTTTCTTAGATGCTTCAGCTTCTTGAACTTCTTGGATAGGTGCAGCAGCTAAAATGGCAGCTGTAATTTATTTTTCGAGAGCAAAAGGGGATTGAGCAAAATCATCCTCAGTGGCCATCGTGAAGATATGCACATAGGGTTTTAAAAACAAGTAATGAAATCACTGGCTGCTTCTGAGAATGTTTTTTTAGAGAGAAAATAAGATACGAAAAATGCAGATATGAAATCAAATTTTATGAAAACATCAAAACCTTTGATACAATAATTTACAAAATTCTCTTCCAAAACATGTTTGGCAACATTTCAGCTGCTCATCAATTGGATTAGAGAGAAATACAGAAAAAGTGAGAAGGGAAAGTTTTAATAGAAGAAATGGAGAGGCAACGGTTACACGGGCAATCTTTAACGGCTAAAAAATTCCAACGGTTATAAAATTCTATTATAAAATTCTACCCGAAAGTTCCACCCGAAGAAGTAACGGTTAAGACCAAATTTTATAATTTTCAAAATTAAAAAATTCCAACGGACAGAAAATATTCGAGGAATCATTAATTAAGAAAATAAAATTTCAACCAAAAATTCAATAGAGGTGAAACTTAAAAATTAATTCATAAATCTAAATTTAAATTTATAAAAAAATTAAATTTAAATTTAAAATTAACTCGTAAATCTAAATTTAAATTTAAATTTAAGTAGAATTAAAAACCTGTAAAAAGGAATAAAAAAGCCATAAAAGAGAGCAAGAGTAAACGATAAACCTCAACACTTCAAAAGACTGAACCAAAAGAGTTTGTAGAATAAGGCTAGTGGAGTCCGTAGATTAAGTCATGAGGAGTCCGTAGATTCTGTGGAGTCCGTAGATTTAGTCCAGTGGAGTCTGTAGATCCTGTGGAGTCCGTAGATATTAGCCTGTGGAGTCCGTAGATATTAACCTGTGGAGTCCATAATAATGGACCTGTGGAGTCTGTAGATAATACCCTGTGGAGTCCATAGAAATGGACCTGTAGATTCTATGGAGTCCATAGATTTAGTCTAATGGAGTCTGTAGATCCTGTGGAGTCTGTAGAAATAGACCTGTGGACTCCGTAGATTTTAAGCCTAAGGAGTCCATAGATCTTGTGGAGTCCGTAGAAATCAAGTGGAGTCCGTAGATTATAAGTTTGTGGAGTCTGTAGAATACAAAAATCTACTCCTCATAAGATAAGAACCTAGTTTCCTAGGATTATGCCAGCAAATCTTTGGAGGGGGAATGCGCTGTAGAGTGGAGACTTGTTGGCAATGCCAAAAGAGTTTAGGGTTTAGGGTTTGGGGTTTGGGTTTGGGGTTTAGGGTTTAGGTTTAGGGTTTTAGGGTTTTAGGGTTTAGGGTTTTAAAAACAAGTAAAGAAATCACTGGCTGCTTCTGAGAATGATTTTTAGAGAGAAAAGAAGATATGAAAAAATGCAGATATGAATCCAAATTTTATTAAAACATCAAAACCTTTGATACACTAATTTACAAAATCCTCTTCCAAAACATGTTTTGCAGCATTTGAGCTGCTCATACGTTTAGGGTTTAGGGTTTTAAAAAAAAGTAAAGAAATACTCGCTGCTTCTGAGAATGATTTTTAGAGAGAAAAGAAGATACGAAAAAATGCAAATATGAATCCAAATTTTATTAAAACATCAAAACCTTTGATACACTAATTTAAAAAATCCTCTTCCAAAACATGTTTTGCAGCATTTCAGCTGCTCATCAATTAGAATAGGGAGAAATACAGAAAAAAGTGAGAAGGAGAAGTTTTAATAGAAGAAATGGAGAGGCAATGGTTACACGGGCAATCTTTAACGGCTAAAAAATTCCAACGGTTATAAAATTCTACCCGAAGGTTCCACTCGAAGAAATAACAATTAAGCCTAAATTTTATAATTTCCAAAATTAAAAAATTCCAACGGATGGAAAATATCCGAGGAATTAATTAAGGAAATAAAATAAAATTTTAAAAATTAATTCATAAATCTAAATTTAAATTTATAAAAAAATTTAAATTTATAAAAAAAATTAAATTTAAATTTAAAATTAATTAATAAATTTAAATTTAAAATTAATTAATAAATCTAAATTTAAATTTATAAAAAATTTAAATTTAAATTTAAATAGAATTAAAAAGCCGTAAAAAGGAATAAAAAAGCCATAAAAGAGAGCAAGAGTAAACGATAAACCTCAACACTTCAAAATACTGAACCAAAAGAGTCTGTAGAATAAGGCTAGTGGAGTCCGTAGATTAAGCCAAGGGGAGTCCATAGATTATGTGGAGTCCGTAGAAAGTGGAGACCGAAGATTCGTTGGAGTCCGTAGATTAAGTCCAGTGGAGTCCGTAGATATTAGCCTGTGGAGTCCGTAGATTCTGTGGAGTCTGTTGATTTAGTCTAATGGAGTTCGTAGATCCTGTGGAGTCCATAGAAATAGACCTGTGGAGTCCGTAGAGTACAAGAATCTGCTCCTCATAAGATAAGAACCTAGTTTCCTAGCATTGCGCCAGCAAATCTTCAGAGGGAGAATGTGCTACAGAGTGGAGACTTGTTGGCAACGCCGAAAGAGTTTAGGGTTTAGGAAAACCCCCAAGCCTAAAGCTTTAGCATAAGAGCTGTAGTCAAGATTAAAGACAAGGAGGGCCCTCTTACTCTTCTTAGTGCCATCAAGCACTTTGTGGAGTAACTCTGACTTATCCCTCAAAGAGACTTTGCTAAAGCAATGGAGTAGAAACTTTTTGGAATAGCCACGAGCTCGAAGCCTGAAGTAGAATAATCTCCTAAGTCTGATGAAGCCAGCAGGATTTGATTCTTGAAGAAGGTATCTCTTTAGTTCACTAATGATAAAACATTTCTTCTGATGCTGAGGATGCCAAGAGCAAAATGGAATATAGTGGTAGGCATTCCTTGGTTTCTGAAAACACCTGGAAGAAAGAAGACCAATGTTAGCGAAATCATCACCTTTGAAGAAAGTAATATCAAAAATATCAATTGAACTAGAAGAGATGCAATGAGAAATATGAATTTCAGGGTAGAAACTCTGATAGACCTAAAATAACTCAAGGAGAGAGCTCTCTGAACCAGTCCAAATCCCAATGACATCATCAATGTATCTCCTGAAGAAAGCAAGAGTGTTATTAAAGTTTGCAATAACCAAATTTTTAAGATGGCATAAAAATAAGCAAGCATAAATCATAACAAAATTACTGCCCATAGCAGTGCCTCTAATCTGCTGATAAAGAAGCCCGTTAAACTAAAGGTAGTGATATCGAAGAACCAATTCTGCAAGATCAAAAATCATATCAATAAAATTGGGAAAAGTTTCATGATCAGAATAGAACTCAGCAACCATAATTCTAAGAGCAATTAAACCTTCAGTAGTAGGGATGCTAGGTTAAAGAGAATCCACATCAAATGAAAATAAAAGACAATTAGATGGAAAACTCTTACTAGCAATCTCTCTTAAGAGAGTGAGAGAATCAGGCAGATAAAAACATTGCTTCTGAAGAATAGGAAGAAGGAGAAAATGGAGAAGTTTAGAAGCAGGCTCCAGCATGTAGCCTGAATAGCTATAGATAGGTCTACCAACTAATACCGGCGTATGGAGCTTAGGTAGGAGGTAGAAAGCACAAGCTCGAGAACGAGTGGCTGGAAATTGCTTTGAAAAGGAAGCAATAGGATCGAGAAAAACTTTGAACTTATCAATAAGAAAAGTAAGTTTACTCCAAACTAGCTTCCAAGGAATCTCTAAAACAAGAAGATAGACATCAGAATCCAAAAGTTGACGAAGACCTTCTTTAAGATACCAAGAAGAATCTAGAATAACAAGTCCAAGATTCTTGTCTGCAGGTTTAATGATAATAGAACTATCTTTTCAAAGAGCATTAAGACTTCGAGCAAACCTGTTGGGTAAAAAAGGTCTAGAAGCAAAAGAAACTGAAGCAATTCTAGATTTGAGGATGGATTCCCCAAAATGAATGATTTCCTCAAGCTCTAAATTAGGCTCATCAGGATTCCAAGAAGTATTAGATTTCTTGAAATCATGAGGGAAAATCCAAGGAGAAAACACATTATTGATAGAATTACTGCTAGAATCTTCTATACTATCAAGAGGATCTGCTGAAAATAAAGCAGAGAGACGAAGGCGTCTGGCAAAGGAATAAAATTCAGCGTAAATACTTTTGACTGTCATTGGGGGAAGACAAAGGGAAAAATTTACACCGAGTCCAAGGAGTATTTGTTCATCAAAAGAGATCTTTCTAGAAGACACATTATGGATGTTGAAGTTAGAAACTCTACAATCCACTTCTCTAGGTGTCTTTTGAGAAAAGAACCATAAAGAACAAAAAATTCTATCAATAGCAGGGCCCCAATGATTTAGGCGAAAGCGTGGTCACTGAAAGAGACCTGAATGGGGCCTTAGGTTTCTCTGCCCCTGCCATTGCCTCTATTGGAATTCTGACCCCTGCCACTGCCTCTTCCTCTGCCCCTGCACCTGCCCCTGCCTCTTCCTCTGTTGAATGATGGAGAAGGTGCCGCAGATATTGTTAGGTTGTGGAGCTAAAAGCTTCACTATTTGCAGACATGGAGGAGGTTTTTGAGTTCTAGGGATACCGACGTCGGCAATGTAATCGACGTCGGTCATCTACAGTGCAGAGGGCAACCGACATCGGCAGGAGTCGGCTGACGTCGGTCACCTCCAGGCAGATAAGGACTGATGTCGATCGCCTATGCAGTTCTAAAACTATTCATTGCACGAACAATTAGTTTGTTGAACCGATTGTTTGCATGTAAAGGCTATTTTGAGTCTTGAGCTACATGTCTAATTATTGTAAATTAGAAGTCTAAGTTATTGTTTAGTATGGGATCTATTTATAGACCCATTGGCATGTATTGTAATTAGAGCAATAGAGGAAAGCAAGGTAGATCCTTCCAATTGTAAGATCATTTGAATTGCAGGTTGTTGCAAGTTCATGGTAGATCTACATGTGTAAGTAAGATCATTTGAGTTGCAGGTTGTTGCAAGTTCATGGGAGATCTACTTGAAGTACTTTGAGTACTTGTGTACTGGCAGTGTTATTACTGACTGGTTGGAGGTGAACACCAACTCTGTGTTTGAGTTGTGTGTTGTGACCATTTTTGGTAGGAGAGTGAACTCTTGATTGAGAATTACTGTACACTTGAGGTGTGGGAAGCCTCTGAGAGATGTGAGAAGAAGTGGCATCTTCTTTATTGTATTTTCTTTCTGGGTGAGTATTAATACAAGATTGTGTATTGTCTCTCATATTCTGTGTTATTTGTGAATTCTAGTTACTTGTTCATTCTGGTATAATTTCGTGTTTAGTTGCTTATACAAAGTAATCATATTGTACTCTTATTGAGGAGTAGGATCCTGACAAGTAGTATCAGAGCATTTATGTTCTAGATTCCCTATCAGATATTACATTGCTCACTTTCTTCACGTTCTGAGAAGGATTTGGTTTTGAGGCAGATGGACCAGAGGTAGCCAAGGTGGCATTCTGAGGAGCACCATCCTTGGCTGCTTGCCCATTTTTTAGAACGGGAGAGGCATTTCGCTGAGGAGGAGGGGGAGGATCTTTAGGCTGAGGGGGGGTATCAAGATTCTTTTTCTTTTTCTTGTTATTATTCTTTTTCTTTTTCTTTTTTTGTGTTACAATGCCTTCAGGATTAGAAGAGAGAGGGGGAGATTTCTGGAGAGGAGATCTAAGTTCTTTCAATTCTTTTTGAAGGTTGCCAAATTTTTGATTAAGCTTGTCATTGATAATCTCAGAAATAGACTTTTTTGGCGGAAGTTGCTCAGCGTCGGTCATAACACTATCTCTACTTTGTTGTCGCAAAGATTCAACTTGCTTTTTTGCAGATTTTTTTAAAGAACATTGAATTGAAAAATTATTGCAAAGCGAGTGAAAATCAACAGTGGCAACATTTTTCCACTCCTCACAAGGGGTGGTAAAATGACCAAGTAAAGGGAGGTGTCTAAGGGCCGCGCAAGCACCAGAAATAGTAGCTAAAAAAATTTCATTAACATTAGAAAGAGCTAATAAATGATTATCATGAGCTTTAGACATAGCCAAAATAAAAGCATCCAGGGAATGTTTATTAGCCTCAATTTGAATGTCATCTAATCTAGAAGAAATAATAGATTGAGCTTCTGGATCATTAATAATGATTTTAGGAGGCTTAACTTGTAGATTTTTTGGTAATAAACCGTTCCTTTTAAAATTTTGCAATTTTTCTAAAAAAGATTAAGAATTACTACAAATTTTGTGGAGTCTTTTAAATTCAGAAAAAGCTTTAGTAACAAGAATAGAAATTTCATTTAGATATTTAGAAATTTCATTTGGATATTTAGAAGATGGTTCAGAATTGGTGTGCATATTATGAGCATTATTCGTGAAAGTGTGGTTTAAACTAGGATCATGAGTTTCTGGAATATAATTAGATTCTGGATTTAAATTAATATTGGTAGCATTACCTTGATTAATATTATCACTAATATTAATATGATTAATATCTATATTACTATTAATATTATTATCATTATTAATAATAATATTATCAATAGTATTATTAATATTATTATTATTACAAAAACTACCAAAATTAACAAAACCCGTGGCAGGGTTGTGTGCCAAAGAATGGGCAGATGACCTAGCTATGGGGTTGAAGTTAACCGCGGGGTTAATGTTAACCGAAGGGTTAACAATACCTGTAGGAAAACTGTTGGTTGTTGGGGAAACAAAACCCGTGGGCAGAGCATGATCCAAAAACGCAAGTGCGACAAGGGTCACATAAACATTACTAGCAGCTAGGGGGATCGAAGAAATATTACTAGTGGCCGTGGGAGAGTTGCCGGGCACCATCGAGACCTGAGGAAATGCAGGAGCATAGACATCAGGATTTGCAGGAGCACAGACATCAGGATTTGTAGTGACGCCAGGGTTTATAGGAGCAGTGACGTCAGGGTTTGTAGAAGTGCCACGACTGATCTTAGGTGAGCCGCGCTCTGAAAGAAAAGAGGGGCATGAATCAGAATGCTGAGCAAGGGAAGTTGACAACCTGGCATCAAGGGCGTCCAACCAGGAATCCAACAAAACTTGGTGTGAGTTAGAGGTAGAAACAAAATCGTTAAAACCTTTAACAAAGTCAAAAAATTCAAAAGCAGGAAGAGGGCGAATAGGAGATTCTGATTGAATATTTTCTAGCGTATCAATTTTACCCTGCAAAGATTTAGTCTTAGCAGTTTGATAGTCTAGATCATCTTTCAAAATTTTGATTTCAGAATCACTTCTGGAACAGTCAATGGCAGCCCATTCTGCCTTCTTCCACTAAAATTTCTCTGAGTGTGCAATAGAAGCCATGTCATCTAGATCAGTGTATTTTTTACGCAGTTGATCAATTTTGAGCAACAGATCAGCATTGCGAGCCTCCAGCGCTTGAATAGAAGAATTTGAAGGAAGGGCCAGAGTAAGCTTGTTGCTGACAGGATCTCCCGAATTTCCTCTTCTTCTTTTCTCAGAGGCTTCAGCGTCTTGAACTTCCTGGATAGGTGCAGCAGCTAAAATGGCCGCTGTAATTTCTTCTTCAGAAGTAAAAGGGGACTGAGCAAAATCATCCTCAATGGCCATCATGAAAATATGCACATAGGGTTTTAAAAACAAGTACAGAAATCATTGGCTGCTTCTGAGAATGATTTTTAGAGAGAAAAGAAGATACGAAAAAATACATATATGAATCCAAATTTTATTAAAACATCAAAACCTTTGATACACTAATTTACAAAATCCTCTTCCAAAACATGTTTCCCAGCTTTTCAGCGGCTCATCAATTGGAATAGAGAGAAATATAGAAAAAAGTGAGAAAGGGAAGTTTTAATAGAAGAAATGGAGAGGAAACAGTTACACGGGCAATCTTTAATGGCTAAAAAATTCCAACATTTATAAAATTCTACACGAAGGTTCCACCTGAAGAAATAACGGTTAAGACTAAATTTTATAATTTCCAAAATTAAAAAATTCCAACGGATGGAAAATATCCGAGGAATTAATTAAGGAAATAAAATAAAACTTTAACCAAAAATTCAATAAAAGTGAAACTTTAAAAATTAATTCATAAATCTAAATTTAAATTTATAAAAAATTTAAATTTAAATTTAAAATTAATTAATAAATCTAAATTTAAATTTAAGTAGAATTAAAAAGCCGTAAAAAGGAAAAAAAAAGCCATAAAAGAGAGCAAGAGTAAACGATAAACCTCAACACTTCAAAATACTGAACCAAAAGAGTCTGTAGAATAAGGCTAGTGGAGTCCATAGATTAAGCCAAAGGGAGTCCATAGATTCTGTGGAGTCCGTAGAAAGTGGAGTTTGAAGATTCTATGGAGTCCATAGATTAAGTCCAGTGGAGTCCGTAGATCCAGTGGAGTCCATAGATATTAGTCTGTGGAGTCTATAGAAATGGACCTGTGGAGTCTGTAGATTCTGTGGAGTCCATAGATTTAGTCTAATGGAGTTCGTAGATCCGGTGGAGTCCATAGATTTTAAGCCTAAGGAGTCTGTAGATCTTGTGGAGTCTGTAGAATCATGTGGATTCCATAGATTATAAGTCTGTGGAGTCCGTAGAGTACAAGAATCTGCTCCTCATAAAATAAGAACCTAGTTTCCTAGGATTGCGCTAGCAAATATTCAGAGGGGGAATGTGCTGCAGAGTGGAGACTTGTTGGCAACGTCGAAAGAGTTTAGGGTTTAGGGTTTAGGATTTAGGGTTTAGGGTTTAGGGTTTTAAAAACAAGTAAAGAAATAACTGGCTTTAGGGTTTAGGGTTTAGGGTTTAGGGTTTTTGGTTTTAGGGTTTTAGGGTTTAGGGTTAGGGTTTAGGGTTTAGGGTTTATGGTTTAGGGTTTTAAAAACAAGTAATGAAATCACTGGCTCCTTCTAAGAATGATTTTTTAGAGAGAAAAGAAGATACAAAAAATGCAGATATGAAAACAAATTTTATTAAAACATCAAAACCTTTGATACACTAATTTACAAAATTCTCCTCCAAAACATGTTTCACAGCATTTCAGCTGCTCATCAGTTAGATTAGAGAGAAATATAGAAAAAAGTGAGAAGGGGAAGTTTTAATAGAAGAAATGGAGAGGCAACGGTTACACGGGCAAACTTTAATGGCTAAAAAATTCCAACGGTTATAAAATTCTACCTGAAAGTTCCACCCGAAGAAGTAATGGTTAAGACAAAATTTTATAATTTTCAAAATTAAAAAATTCCAACAGATAGAAAATATCTGAGGAATCATTAATTAAGAAAATAAAATAAAATTTCAACCGAAAATTCAATACAGGTGAAACTTAAAAATTAATTCATAAATCTAAATTTAAATTTATAAAAAATTTAAATTTAAATTTAAAATTAATTCATAATTTTAAATTTAAATTTAAAATTAATTCATAATTTCAAATTTAAATTTATAAAAAATTTAAATTTAAGTAGAATTAAAAATCCGTAAAAAAGAATAAAAAAGCCATAAAAGAGAGCAAGAGTAAACGATAAACCTCAACACATCAAAAGACTGAACCAAAAGAGTATGTAGAATAAGGCTAGTGGAGTCTGTAGATTAAGTCAAGATGAGTCTGTAGATTCTGAGGAGTCCGTAGAAATTGGAGTCCGTAGATTTAGTCTAGTGGAGTCCGTAGATCCTGTGGAGTCCGTAGAAATGGACGTGTGGAGTCCATAGATTCTATGGAGTCTGTAGATATTAGCCTATGGAGTCCGTAGAAATGGACCTGTGGAGTCTATAGATTCTGTGGAGTCCATAGATTTAGTTTGATGGAGTCCATAGATCCTGTGGAGTCCGTAGAAATAGATCTGTGGAGTTCGTAGATTTTAAGCCTAAGGAGTTCGTAGATCTTGTGGAGTCCGTATATCATGTGGAGTCCGTAGATTATAAGTCTGTGGAGTCCGTAGAATACAAGAATCTGCTCCTCATAAGATAAGAACCTAGTTTCCTAGGATTATGCTAGCAAATCTTCAAAGGGGGAATGTGCTGCAGAGTGGAGACTTGTTGGCAACACTTAAAGAGTTTAGGGTTTAGAAAAACCCCCAAGCCTAAACCTTTAGCAGAAGAGTTGTAGTCAAGCTTAAAGATAAGGGGGGGCCTCTTACTCTTCTTAGTGCCATCAAGCACTTTGTGGAGTAACTCTGACTTGTCCCTCAAACAGACTTTGCTGAAGCAATGAAGCAGAAACTTTCTGGAATAGCCACGAGCTCAAAGCCTGAAGTAGAATAATCTCCTAAATCTGATGGAGCTGGCAAGATATAATTCTTGAAGAAGGTATCTCTTCAATTCACTAATGATAAAAGATTTCTTCTGATGCTGAGGATTCCAAGAGCAAAATGGAATATAGTGGTAGGCATTCCTTGGTTTCTGAAAACCCCTGAAAGAAAGAAGACCAGTGTTAGCGAAATCATCACTTTTGAAGAAAGTAATATCCAGAATATCAATAGAACTAGAAGAGATGCAATGAGAAATATTAATTTTAGGATAGAAACTCTGATAGACTGAAAATAACTCAAGAAGAGAGCTCTCTAAACCAGTCCAAATCCCAATGGCATCATCAATGTATCTCGTGAAGAAAACAGGAGGAGTGGTATTAAAGTTAGCAACAACCAAATTTTCAAGATGGCATAAAAATAAGCAAGCATAAACCACAGCAAAATTACTGCCCATAGCAGTTCCTCTAATCTGTTGATAAAGAAGCCCATTAAACTCAAGGTAGTGATATCGAAGAACCAGTTCTGCAAGATCAAAAATCATATCAATAAAATTGGGAAAAGTTTCATGATCAGAATAAAACTCAGCAGCCATAATTCTAAGAGCAATCAAACCTTCAGTAGTAGGGATGCTAGGATAAAGAGAATCTACATCAAATGAAAATAAAAGACAATTAGATGGAAAACTCTTACTAGCGAACTCTCTTAAGAGAGTGAGAGAATCAGGCAGATAAAAATGTTGCTTCTGAAGAACAGGAAGAAGGAGAAAATGGAAAAGTTTAGAAGCAGGTTCCAGCATGTAGCATAAATAGCTAGAGATAGGTATACCAACCAACATCGGCTTATGAAGCTTAGGTAGGAGGTAGAAAGCACAAGCTCGAGAGAGAGTGGCTGGAAATTGCTTTAAAAAGGAAGCGATAGGATCGAGAAAAACTTTGAACTTATCAATAAGAAAAAGAAGTTTACTCCAAACTAGCTTCCAAGGAATCTCCAACAGAAAAAGATAGACAACAGAATTTGAAAGTTGACGAAGACCTTCTTTAAGATACCAAGAAGAATCTAGAATAACAAGACCAAGATTCTTGTCTTTAGGTTTAATGATAATAGAACTATCTTTATGAAGAGCATTAAGACTTTCAGCAAACCTATTAGGTAAAAAAGGTCTAAAAGCAAAAGAAACTGAAGCAATTCTAGATTTGAGGATGGATTCCCCAAATTGAATGATTTCCTCAAGCTCTAAATTAGGTTCATCAAGATTCCAAGAAGAATTAGATTTCTTGAAATGATGAGGGAAAATCCAAGGAGAAAACACATTATTGATAGAATTGTTGCTAGAATCTTTTGTACTATCGGGAGGATCTGTTGAAAAGAAAACAAAGAGACGAAGGCGTCTGGCAAAGGAACAAAATTCAGCGTAAATTCTTTCGACTATCATTGGGGGAGGACAGGGGGTAAATTTTACACCAAGTCCAAGGAGTTTTTGTTCATCAAAAGAGATCTTTCTAGAAGACAAATTATGGATGTTGAAGTTAGAAACTCGACAATCCACTTCTCTAGGTGTCTTTTGAGAAAAGAACCATAAAGAACAAAAAACTCTATTAATAGCAGGTCCCCAATGATTAAGGCGAAAGCATGGTCGCTGAAAGAGACCCGAATGGGGTCTTAGGTTCCTCTGCGCCTTTCGTTGCCTCTGTTGGAATTCTGACACCTGCCCCTGCCCCTGCCTCATCCTCTGTTGAATGATGGAGAAGGTGCCACAGATATTACATTGCTCACTTTCTTCACATTTTGAGAAGGATTTTGATTTGAGGCAGATGGACCAGAGGCAGCCAAGGTGGCATTCTGAGGAGCACCATCCTTGGCTACTTGCCCTTTTTTGGAACGGGAGCAGCATTTTGTTAAGGAGGAGGGGGAGGATCTTTTGGTTGAGGGGGGTTATCAGGATTCTTTTTCTTTTTCTTGTTATTATTCTTTTTCTTTTTATTCTTATTCTGTGTTACAATACCTTCTGGATTATAAGAGAGAGGGGGAGATTTCTGGAATAGAGATCTAAGTTCTTTCAATTCTTTTTGAAGGTTGCCAAATTTATGATTAAGCTTGTCATTGATAATCTCAGAAATAGACTTTTCTAGTGGAAGTTGCTCAGCATCGGTCATAACACTGTCCCTACATTGTTGACGCAGAGATTCAGCGTGCTCTTTTGTAGATTATTTTAAAGAACATTGAATTGAAAAATTATTGCAAAGAGAGTGAAAATCTGTAGTGGCAACATTTTGCCACTCTTCACAAGGGGTGGTAAAATGACCAAGTAAAGGGAGGTGTCTAAGGGCCGCGCAAGCACCAGAAATAATAGCTAGAAAATTTTCATTAACATTAGAAAGAACTAACAAATGATTATCATGAACCTTAGACATAGCCAAAATAAAAGTATCCAGGAAATGTTTATTAGCCTCAGTTTGAATGCCATCTAATCTAGAAGAAATAATAGATTGACCTTCTGGATCATTAATTATGATTTTAGGAGGCTTAACTTGTAGATTCTCAGGTAATAAATCGTTCCTTTTGAAATTTTGCAATTTTTCTAAAAAAGATGAAGAATTATTGCAAAGTTTTTGTAGTCTTTTAAATTCAGAAAAAGCTTTAGTAATAAGAAAAGAAATTTCATTTGGATATTTAGAAAATGGTTCAGAATTGGAATCATTGTTATTAGCATTGTTTGTATGAGAGTCCGGATGCAAATTAGTAGCATTAACATTATTAATATTATTAGTATTATCATGATTGATATTAACATGATTGATATTAAAATTATCATTATTTATATTATCATTACTAATATTATTAATATCTATATTATTATTATTATTAGAATTATTATTAATGCTACTAAAATTGAAATTTCCAGCGGCGGTGTTGCGTGCCAAAGAATTGGCAAGAAGAGCAGCGAATGAATGAATGTTAACGGCAGGGTTAACATTCATCGTTGGCAGGCCGTCACTGGTCGGACAGGCGATGACTTTGGGCGCTGCATGGTTTACAGAAAATAAAGGGGCTGGGAAAGCATTACCAAAATCCATGGCGACTAGAGGAGCGTTACCAAAGACTGGAGGAGGGTTTCCACGGCCCACAAGATCGTGAGAAAATGCAGGAGCATCATTGTTAGGGTTTGTAGAGGCAGCAACAAACCCAGAGGTGGTGCGACCATTGTTAGGGGAGTCACACTCCAAAGGAACAGAGGGGCACGACTCTGAGATATGAGCAAGGGAAGATAACACTCTGGAGTCAAGAGCATCCAACCTAGCATCCAATAAACCCTGGCGTGAGTTAGAGGCAGAGACAAAATTATTAAAAGCCTTTACAAAATTAGAAAATTCACAAGCAGGAAGAGGGCAAATAGAAGGAGATTCTAGTTGAATATTTTCTAGCTTATCGATTTGGGCCTGCAAAGATTTAGCCTTAGCAGTTTGATAGTCTAGAGCATCTTTCAAAATTTTGATTTCAGAATCACTTCTGGAACAGTCATTGGCAGCCCATTCCGCTTTCTTCTTCCAATGAAATATTTCTGAGTGTGCGATAGAAGCCATGTGATCCAGATCAACATATTTTTTACGCAGTTGATCAATTTTGAGTAAGAGATCAGCATTGCGAGCCTCCAGCGCTTGAATAGAAGAATCTGAAGGAAGGGCTAGAGTAAGCTTGCTGCTAACAAGATCCCCTGAGTTTTCTCTTCTTCTTTTCTTAGATGCTTGAGCTTCTTGAACTTCCTGGATAGGTGCAGCAGCTAAAATGGTAGCCGTAATTTCTTCTTCGGAAGCAAAAAGGGACTGAGCAAAATCATCCTCAGTGGCCATCATGAAGATATGCACATAGGGTTTTAAAAACAAGTAATGAAATCACTCGCTGCTTCTAAGAATGATTTTTTAGAGAGAAAAGAAGATACGAAAAATGCAGATATGAAATCAAATTTTATTAAAACATCAAAACCTTTGATACACTAATTTACAAAATTCTCTTCCAAAACATGTTTCATAGCATTTCAAATGCTCATCAGTTGGATTAGAGAGAAATACAGGAAAAAGTGAGAAGGGGAAGTTTTAATAGAAGAAATGGAGAGGCAACGGTTACACGGGCAATCTTTAACAGCGAAAAAATTCCAACGGTTATAAAATTCTACCCGAAAGTTCCACCCGAAGAAGTAACGGTTAAGACCAAATTTTATAATTTTCAAAATTAAAAAATTCCAATGGACAGAAAATATCGGAGGAATCATTAATTAAGAAAATAAAATTTCAATCAAAAATTCAATAGAGGTGAAACTTAAAAATTAATTCATAAAAAAATTAAATTTAAATTTAAAATTAATTCGTAAATCTAAATTTAAATTTAAATTTATAAAAAATTTAAAATTAAATTTAAGTAGAATTAAAAACCCGTAAAAAAGGAATAAAAAAGCCATAAAAGAGAGCAAGAGTAAATGATAAACCTCAACACTTCAAAAGACTGAACCAAAAGAGTCTGTAAAATCAGGGTAGTGGAGTCCGTAGATTAAGTCGTGAGGAGTCTGTAGAAAGTGGAGTTTGTAGATTCTATGGATTCCATAGATTTAGTCCAGTGGAGTCCGTAGATCCTGTGGAGTTCGTAGATATTACCCTGTGAGTCCGTAGATTCTGTGGAGTCTGTAGATCTTGTGGAGTCCGTAGATAATAGCCTGTGGAGTCTGTAGAAATGGACCTATAGATTTTGTGGAGTCTGTAGATTTAGTCTAATGGAGTCCGTAGATCCTGTGGAGTCCATAGAAATAGGCCTGTGGAGTCCTCAGATTTTAAGCCTAAGGAGTCTGTATATCTTGTGGAGTCCATAGAAAACAAGTGGAGTCCGTAGATTATAAGTCTGTGGAGTCCATAGAATACAAAAATATGCTCCTCATAAGATAAGAACCTAGTTTCCTAGGATTACGCTTGCAATTCTTCAGAGGGGGAATGTGCTGTAGAGTGGAGACTTGTTGGTAATGCCGAAAGAGTTTAGGGTTTTAAAAACAAGTAAAGAAATCACTCGCTGCTTCTGAGAATATTTTTAGAGAGAAAAGATGATACGAAAAAATGCAGATATGAATCCAAATTTTATTAAAACATCAAAACCTTTGATACACTAATTTACAAAATCCTCTTCCAAAACATGTTTCACTGCATTTCAGCTGCTCATCAATTGGAATAGAGAGAAAAACAAGTAAAGAAATCACTGGCTGCTTCTGAGAATGATTTTTAGAGAGAAAAGAAGATACAAAAAAATGCAGATATGAATCCAAATTTTATTAAAACATCAAAACCTTTGATACACTAATTTACAAAATCCTATTCCAAAACATGTTTCACAGCATTTCAGCTGCTCATCAGTTGGAATAGAGAGAAATACAAAAAAATTGAGAAGGGGAAGTTTTAATAGAAGAAATGGAGAGGCAACGGTTACACGGGCAATCTTTAACGGCTAAAAAATTCCAACGGTTATAAAATTCTGCCCGAAGGTTCCACTCGAAGAAATAACGGTTAAGACTAAATTTTATAATTTCCAAAATCTAAAAATTCCAACGGATGGAAAATATCTGAGGAATTAATTAAGAAAATAAAATAAAATTTTAACCGAAAATTCAATAAAAGTGAAACTTTAAAAATTAATTCATAAATCTAAATTTAAATTTATAAAAATTTAAAATTTAAAATTAATTAATAAATCTAAATTTAAATTTATAAAAAATATAAATTTAAATTTAAGTAGAATTAAAAATCCGTAAAAAGGAATAAAAAAGCCATAAAAGAGAGCAAGAGTAAATGATAAACCTCAACACTTCAAAATACTGAACCAAAAGCGTATGTAGAATAAGGCTAGTGGAGTCCGTAGAAAGTGGAGTCTGAAGATTCTATGGAGTCTGTAGATTAAGTCCAGTGGAGTCCATAGATCCTGTGGAGTCTGTAGATATTAGCCTGTGGAGTCCGTAGAAATGGACCTGTGGAGTCCATAGATTCAGTGGAGTCCATAGATTTAGTCTAATGGAGTCCGTAGATCCTGTGGAGTTCGTAGAAATAGACCTGTGGAGTCCATAGATTTTAAGCCTAAGGAGTTCGTAGATCCTGTGGAGTCTATAGAATCATGTGGAGTTCGTAGATTATAAGTCTGTTGACTCTGTAGAGTACAAGAATCTGCTCCTCATAAGATAAGAACCTAGTTTCCTAGGATTGCGCCAGCAAATCTTCGGAGGGGGAATGTGCTGCAGAGTGGAGACTTGTTGGCAACGCCGAAAGAGTTTAAGGTTTAGGGTTTAAGGTTTAGGGTTTAGGATTTTGGGTTTAAGGTTTAGGGTTTAGTGTTTAGGGTTTACAATTTTTTAGGGTTTAGGGTTTAGGGTTTTTTATTTTTTTTAGCGTTTAGGGTTTAGGGTTAAGAGTTTGGGATTTGGGGTTTGGGGTTTAGGGTTAGGATTAGGGTTTAGGGTTTGTGGTTTAGGGTTTGGGTTTGGGGTTAGGGTTTAGGGTTTAGGGTTTGGGGTTTGGGGTTTGGGGGTTTGGGGTTTTGGGGTTTGGCGTTTGGGGTTTGCGGTTTGGGGTTTTGGGTTTTGGGTTTTGGGTTCAGAGTTTGGGGTTTAGGGTTTTGGGTTAGGGTTTTTGGGTTTAGTGTTTAGGGTTTAGGGTTAGGGTTAAAGGTTTGGAGTTTGGGGTTTGGGGTTTAGGGTTTAGGGTTTGGGTTTGGGTTTAGGGTTTGGGTTTAGGGTTTAGGGTTAGGGTTTGGGTTTAGGGTTTTGGGTTTAGGGTTTGGGGTTTGGGTTTAGTGTTTAGGGTTGGGGTTTAGGGTTTGGGTTTTGGGTTTGGGTTTAGGGTTTGGGGTTTGGGGTTTAGGGTTTAGGGTTTGGGGTTTGGGGTTTGGAGTTTAGGGTATAGTGTTTTGGGTTTGGGGTTTAGGGTTTCGGGTTTAGGGTTTGGGTTTGGGGTTTGGGGTTTGGGGTTTAGGTTTAGGGTTTGGGGTTTAAGGTTTGGGGTTAGGGTTTGGATTTAGGGTTTGGTGTTTGGGGTTTAGGGTTTGGGGTTTGGGGTTTAGGGTTTGGGGTTTAGGGTTTAGTGTTTGGGGTTGGGTTTAGGGTTTAGTGTTTGGGGTTGGGTTTGGGGTTTAGGGTTTAGGGTTTAGGGGTTTGTGTTTGGGGTTAGGGGTTAGGGGTTAGGGTTTTGGGTTTGGGGTTTGGGGTTTAGGGTTTAAGGTTTGGGTTTAGGGTTTGGGGTTTGGGGTTTGGGGTTTGGGGTTTGGGGTTAAGATGGGGTTTAGGGTTTGGGGTTTGGGGGTTTGGGGTTTAGGGTTCAAGGTTGTAGGTGTGCTTGAAGCCAAGCAGAGACACTTGTGTAAATAAAATTGGGTGAGTAGTATGAATCCTCTATTTCTTTCCTATTTCTTGTGAGAACAAGTGTAGAGTTCGGTAAAGTAAAGTTTATCGTGCCCAGTTGGTATCAGAGGCTAGTTGGTATCAGAGCCTCTATTGTGATATCGTGCTTAAATGCTCACTTTAAATTTATCGCATGATAAATTAACTCGTATCTAAACTAAGTGTAGCAAGTACTTAGTTGTAGAAGCAGATATAGCTAACCCCTAGATCCCAAATAAAAGATTTTTGTTTTCATCGCTGAATCCAGTTCCCAATCTTTTATTCCTTTTAATAACTTTGTGGTTGATCAAACCTTAGAAGCCAATTCCTCTGGATGGTTTGAGTTTCCAACCCTCACCATTAAAGATGTGTTTGCCCAAAGCAATTATATGCCTAAGCATGGTCAGACCATTAAACAGTCTAAATGTTTTCTCGCCATCCAAGGATATGGCCAGCGTCGTGTTTACCTCCCTTTTATCAAACCAGTTGATCAGAAAAAATGGAGTTCTACAAGATACATGCATGTCCATCTTAGCTTAGTTGAACTTAAAATTACTCCTCATTTTAACTATGATATAGGTGCAGAGTATTTTGGTTCACTTCTTGATGGCCGCAACCCATCTTATTTACATGGTGTGATTTCTAACTATTATGGTGTTTCTGACCATAACGCATATTACTCAGTATAACCTAACTTCATTTTGGGCTTATCTGATGTAAACCTGGCCCATGCTCTAGTATTCCTCCTTCAGTGACGAGGAATCCATTTAATGCCAGGCAGTACCTATTGTACTATATCAGCCCACTGTACTTTTACACTCCTTCAAACCCTGTGTCATGTCCCCTTTTCAGTTGACATGTTCTGAGTTCATGGTTGGCCTATTATGCGACCCTCGTAGGCTGATAGGATGGTTAGAGGGTCTTGATGGAGATTGGAGTGGCTTCGTTTAGCAGAGTTTTTCCAGTTGGCTTTCGTTTGGGCTCGATTGGACATGTATTGAGGGAGATATTAATATTTGATTGATTTAATCAAATATTAATTATTTAGCCTATTTTTAATTAGAAACCCTAATTCTAATTTAAGAAACCCTAATTAGGGCAAGCATATCTTTTTGAGGGTATAAGGGTTTCTCATGGAGGCCATTATGGATTATGCATTGATTATTGATTTTGATATTGAGAAGATTCTTCTATGAAGACTGAGCCAAGGGTTCTAAGATTCCATTGCAGTGGAGAACGTCAACTCTTCATTGTGTGCAATTCAGAGGCTGTGAAATACCAGCTGATCTATTACCAAATTGAGAGATAGCTTCATCCAGAAGTTATCACAGAGGTACAGATTTGAGAGATAACTTCACATAGAAGTTATTACAGATATTCCAGGTATTTATTGCTTTATGTTTTGATTTAATAAATTATACAGCTAGAGATCTTCTGTGCTAGAGACAGAGGTTTTCAGATCAAGGGTTGAAAATAGGCAAGTTGTGCTTAATTGGCGGCCGTACGAAGTCTGTACAGGTCCGTACAGATCCACGCAGACATCGACCTTGACAGACAGAGATCCCAGTGACCGACATCGGCCGACTGGAGACCGACGTCGGCAGAGAAGGACCTACAGTGACCGACGTCGGTAGTATATCGACCGACGTCGGTGACTGTGTGTTCGACACAACAGGCCGAGACAAAATTACCAGATTCAAACCCAATTTCCAGATTTGCAAAGCCAGGGTTTTCAAGACTGTATTTCATATTTTATATGCGTAAGAGAGGACTATAACTGTAATAGTTTAGAAGGACAAGTGATAAGATCTGTGATTTTCTATTGAGAGACTATATTATTGTTATCATTTTTGATTTATTCAAAAGATATTGTATCTTTATTCAGAGTTGTTGTGTTGCTATATTTCCTGTTTGGAGGGGATATTACAGTGGTATCAGAGCTAAACCCTGCCACCCTGAGGGTCTATAGATCTTATGCAGCCACAAGAGTTGGGACCACACAAGTATAACACACGCAATAGAGCCTTGCTTGAAGGTACCCAGGTGTTAGATCAGCCACCGATCATCATGAGTGACAGACGTGAGGGCAGCCCACCCAGGGGCCACAGGTATGATGCTGATCAGGACACCAGAGAATTTCACCGTGCTATGATGACAAGCCAACAACAGATGAATCAGACACTACAGGCACTTATGACTATGATAAGGGGAATGAACGTACCTAATGGACAGAACGGGGACCAAAGAGATGACAGGAGTGCTACGGTTAATCAGAGACCACAATAGACTCACTCCAGAACCGCTGATAGACCTACACGTCCTACATTTATTCAAGAAGAACCAGAGGCACCAGCAGAGCAGGCAGGGAATTCCCCATTTTCAGATGTTTACATGGCTGCAAATGATGAGTGGGACTTATTACCTCCTCATGTTTAAGAGAGGACGTCCTTTGATCATTTTGTTAACCTGAGGAGAGAGCACTACAGGTTGGTTAGATAGGACAGGAGGCCTAGAGTTCAATTCAGTGAGCTGAAGAAGGCTACTGGTAAGCTTTCTTTGACTACTTTTGACGACAACGGCCAGATGATAGCTCAAGCTTGGGTTCATAAGCTTGACACATTTTTGGCATTGAGACCAATGTCAGAGATAGAGGCCATCAAATACGCCACTTTGCACTTGGATGGAGTAGCACATGATTGGTGGTACCATGGTATGGTAACACTTCAGCATAATCAGGTAACAGAGTACCAGGACTTTGTGGATAGATTGGTTGAGCGGTTTTACAGGAAAGATCCCAAGGTTTACTTTCAAGATCTGGCACAGTTGAGACAAACAAGTAACTTGGAGTCCTTCATTGGTGAGTTTCAGAGATTGGCAATCATGGTGCCCAATATTTCAGAGCGTAGATTTGTAGTTCTCTTCATAGAGGGATTGACAAAGCCATTGAGAGGTTGGATCAAAGCCTTTGATCCTCCTTCATTACAGGTAGCTATGAAGAAGGCACGTAGTATGGAGATGGCAGCCCCATCCAATAAATTTAACTCCAGAGGTGCTTCTTCATCTAGAGACCATAAGCACTCCCACGGGGATACAGAGACACCGGATTTTAACATAGATAAATTCGGGGTTAAAAATGATTCAAAGGCCAATCCAGCAGCACCACCTTTGGATCGTGAGGCGCTTAATGATCTACACAGGAAGAAGCTTTGCTTCTACTACAAAGGTCCATATGATATCCATCACGATTTTCCTTTGAGGCCTAAGGGCAAGGCGAATCATGTGATGTGGGCATATTATGAGGATTCAGATTCAGAGGATTTCAAACAGTAGAATAGTTCTGAGGGGGCAGAGGCAGAGGATTCAGGGTCTAAGGCAGAGGTAGAGTTAGAGCTTCACATTCAGGAGGCATGCCTATCTAGTATTCAGTCGGATGAGTCATTCAGACTCTGTGGAGTTTTGGCAGGGCATAAGGTTATCACCCTTCTTGATACAGGAGCCACACATAATTTCATAGATGCTAGATTTGTGGAGAAGAGTGGACTCACTACCGTAGATTTTGAGGGCATCAAAGTTAAGGTAGCCGATGGTCACACTCTTAAGTGTGAGCGTATGATTAGAGACCTCCCATTGCGCTTGAACAACTATGAGTTCAAGGCTGATTATTATGTGGTAAACATGGGGGATATAGACTTAGTCTTGGGTATGAAGTGGCTTCATTCATTTGAATAAGTTACTCTTCGTCTCAAGGACATGGAGGTTCTCTTTAATGTTGATGGGAAGACACATATTCTTAAGGCAATACGGGGCAACAGCTTCAGATATGTGTTTTTTCATTGGATGGAGGTACCTATACCACATGACATGATAGAGGGCGATGACGAGTGCACATTGGCACCAACACAGGAGAGGTATGAGGACGAGTTTGGTCATGAGGTGAGTTCAGTTCAGGAGTTGTCACATGTGGTGAGGACTCAACTTTCTGTTACAGTCGGGTCACAGGTTGATGATGATATGACTATTTCTAGCCTTCACAATCCGGTTTTAGATATTATTCAGGTAAGGAGTTTGCTTGCTGATTTTCATTTATGGATTGGATGTTGGGGTGCTTATCTTAGTACTAGAGATGATGTGACGCCATTACATGAGAGTTGGGATGAACATGGCATGGGGTTCGTGTTAATTGACAGTGGTGGAGATCATAACTACATTTGGGATCCAGGTGGATTGATTGATTTGTCATTCAGCGATTGCTTGAGGGCAAGCAATTCCAGGAGGGGCAGATTGTCATGTCCCCTTTTCAGTTGACATGTTATGAGTTCATGGTTAGCCTATTATGCGACCCTCATAGGCTGATAGGATGGTTAGAGGGTCTTGATGGAGATTGGAGTGGCTTCGTTTAGTAGAGTTTTTCCAGTTGGCTTTCGTTTGGGCTCGATTGGACATGTATTGAGGGAGATATTAATATTTAATTGATTTAATCAAATATTAATTATTTAGCCTATTTTTAATTAGAAACCCTAATTCTAATTTAAGAAACCCTAATTAGGGCAAGCATATCTTTTTGAGGGTATAAGGGTTTCTCATGGAGGCCATTATGGATTATGCATTGATTATTGATTTTGATATTGAGAAGATTCTTCTGTGAAGACTGAGCCAAGGGTTCCAGGATTCTATTGCAGTGGAGAACGTCAACTCTTCATTGTGTGCAATTTAGAGGCTGTGAAATACCAGCTGATCTATTGCCAAATTGAGAGATAGCTTCATCCAGAAGTTATCACAGAGGTACAGATTTGAGAGATAACTTCACATAAAAGTTATTACAGATATTCCAGATATTTATTGCTTTATGTTTTGATTCAATAAATTATACAGCTAGAGATCTTCTGTGCTAGAGACATAGAGGTTTTCAGATCAGGGGTTGAAAACAGGCAAGTTGTGCTTAATTGGCAGCCATACGAAGTCCATACAGGGCCGTACAGATCCACGCAGACACCGACCTCGGCAGACAGAGATCCCAGTGACGGACATCGGCCGACTGGAGACCGACATCGACAGAGAAGGACCTACAGTGACCGACGTCGGCAGTATATCGACCGACGTCGGTGACTGTGTGTTTGACATAGCAGGCTGAGACAAAATTACCAGATTCAAACCTAATTTCCAAATTTTCAAAGCCAGGGTTTTCAAGACTGTATTTCATATTTTATATGCGTAAGAGAGGACTATAACTGTAATAGTTTAGAAGGACAAGTGATAAGATCTGTGATTTGCTATTGAGAGACTATATTATTGTTATCATTTTGAATTTATTCAACAGATATTATATCTTTATTCAGAGTTGTTGTGTTGCTATATTTCCTATTTGGAGGGGATATTACACCCTGTTTGAAGCTGAGGATATGCCAGTTGGCACTGCCTTTCCCCTCCAAGCAACAAACCTTGTAGACTTTGGTCGACATATCGACAGTCAAGGATTTTCTATCGGATGGCCCTTAATTGCATCTGATTCTATACTTGACCTCTCTGTCTCTGATGTTTATGTCCCACGGTGGTTTCTTCTCCAAAACTATTTCCTTCAGCCGACCTTACCAAAGCTCCATGCGCGTCATCAAGGCACTGTCACCCTGGCTACAGAGTTTAACCTAGCAAGCGTAGTGGACACCCATAACCACTTAATTGCTAATGCAGCCCCAATTCCTTCTACTGAAATAATCCCTGCAATAACCCCTTCAGGTCAAAAAATTATACAGTATAGTGCAAAGACTGCTTCAAAGCATCCACTAATCAGATATTCAAGCAGAGTCATCCAAAGAGCCTCAGAGCCTCTACGTGCATCTGAATCTGCTAGAATGTCCTTTGCCTCTACTTCTGTTGAACTATTAAGTACAAAATTCCTCCAAAAGATAGCCCAATGTCTCAGCTTTATGGATTTTTTGAGTAACAAAGTTACCAGAGAACAAATCCTCAAAGAAGCAGAAACTCTGGAACACAATGTTCTACCCAAAGGAACGAGTTTCACCTGTGAACACATTGGCATGATCTCTTCACACAAGCATATACTTCCCCGTGCTAATCATGAAAATTTTGTTAAGATTAAAGGGAAGGTGCATGAACAAGATTTTGAGTTTGAGCACTACACTCCTGGTAGATGGCCAAACGAGGAACACTCTGTCTATGATGTAGATAAGAATGAATGGAGTTAGCATAAAGCAGTGATAAAAGCTCCTATAGGAACTAAGCAGAAAGCAAGAACTAAACAGAAGAATTGGTTAGCCTCGTGGAAGCGTGCTACACAGACTAACATAAATGACATAGCTAATGATTGTTTATCCACTTTAGAAAGATTAGAAAGGGTAAACAAGATGCTAGATGACATGGAGGAAGAACAAAAAAGACATACTACTGCACAAAAAAAAAAGCTAGACAAAGTACATAAATCTGCATAAAAATCTATTACTATTTTAGATTCTATGGTTAATTCACATTTATCTTTACATAAGAAATGTGATAGTCAAAAGGAAACAATAGAACATATTAGTACTCAAAATGCAGAAATAACAGAACATCTAGCTCATGTGGACAATTCAGTTGAATTGGTAGAAGCATTAGTAAGTACAGTTAACAACAAGGTAGATCAACCTTTTTCAAAAACTGATCTTGTACATAATGATTTAATTCTTCATGCTGTTAATACAAAAGATTCTTTAGCTAGTCTGGTATGTATAGAAGAAAAACCAGAGGAAGAATCAGCTTCTACATCTACTGTTTAGTTTGTACTCCCATGTAAATTTCTAGTCACAGAAAAAACTAATGAACAGAAACAAGTAGAATCTATTTTAAGTGTCAAACATTTAGCTACAGATTTTGATCTTTTAAGTATAAAAGCTGTTCATATTCTTGAATCTTCAGATTCAGATATAGACTAGATATAGAAAGTACAACAGTCAAATGATCCAGTAGCAGCGATAGATTACATCTCTAGTAGTGATGAGATGAGTATTGTTTCTCCCCATGAGTCTCTTCCTAGTTTTGGTTCCAGTAGTGATCAAGAAATGGGAATGTATGAAGACAGTGTGGTTTCTAGTATGCATAGACGCCTCGAAAAGTTGTCTCTTCTAGAAAAGCACACTCAGCAATCTGTTCCTATTCCAACACCAGTACATTTTACAGAAGACAAGAAAAAGAAAGGTAAACTTCAAACTTCTGTATTAGATGATATTTTAGAAGAAGGTCCCTTAAAGGTAAATCCACCCAATGGATTTATTCTGGTTATAGACAATATTCCTGAACCATATGATCATATTGTTTTATGGATTGAAACCTTGAAGAATATCAGGTTTCCAGTTGGTACCACAAAATGTCAAAGAGTTCCTCATGCTACCAGCTTAATGGCAGGAAAGTTAAAAAATTGGTGGACCCAAAATACAAAAGTTAATGGTGTTGTTCCTCCAGGACAGACATAAATTCCTATTCCTTGGCTTAGTAAAAGCCAAATTTGTGAAGGAGGAATGCTAGCTCTTCAAGCAGCTATCCTTACAGAATTTACAGCTAATAGAATTAGACATTTAACCATAGCTAAATCTAATTTGTATAATATGAAGCTTTGTGATTTAGACAAGCTTATTCCTTATTCTTTACAGTTTCAAATTCTTGCTTATGAAATTGGTGAATCTAACCTCCCTTGGGTAAAGGAAACTTATTTAAATTCTTTACCTTGTATGTTAGGAGAATGGGTGAGACATCATTTAGAAAAAAGATCCATTTCCCCTCAAAATGTGACTTTGATCGAATTAACTAGTCTGGTTAAAGCAAAATTAACCAAACAATGCCAATAAAAGCTAGTTAATAGCCATATAGATTCTTATAATTCCAGTTGTAATTTACATTCCTATTGTAAATCTGATGGCCCTACAAAGTCATGGGGATGTCACCCAAAGAAAAACTGCCATTGCAGTACTTCTCCTTGTCGATATAAACATCACAAACGATCCAAATATCGACGCCATTTATCACCCCAACATACATCTAACCATAGGAAAAAGAAATTTAAGCCTTATAAGCTTAATAAGAAATGGTTCTCCTGTTGGAAATCATCTAGGAAACCTCATAAGTTACTTCGTCACTGAAGTACACCTCGGACAGTACCTCCCAATATCAAATGCTACATTTGCAATGGTCCCCATTATGCGACCGACTGTCCAGGGAAAAATAAAAATCTCCCAGACCATGCTATTTTTGATTTTTATTATGCAAAAGCGGGGTGGGATTTAATTGACATTCATGATATTCCTTCTGATGATCCAAATGATTATTACACTGTCATCACTGATTCTGATTCTAAATTTGATAATCATCTGGGTTACATAGGTATGCTTCAAGCCTATCAAGATAAGATGGCCAGAGCCAAATTTCTCAAGAAACCAGCTTCGACACCATTAGCATCAGAAGATGAAGATACTCCAATTCACGACAGCTTAGCCCAGTGACTCCTTAAAAAAGAATTAGCAGTTATTGAGTCCAAGCTCCTAAATCTATCCACAAGGGATATCTTTAGAGATGCCTACTCCAAGGAAGAAATTGGAACTGCTATGTATAAGCACAAGGCAGAGTTAGCTAAGCTTACAAAAGAAAATAAACAATTGAAGCAAGCACTCAAAGCAGCTGAACCAACAAAGCCAGATTGGCAGATGATCAGAGGTTCAGACAACAGGACTAAAGCAGATAAAGCTCTAGCCAGTATCCATGCACAGAAGCATAAGAGCAGAGAAAAGCCAGCTCATGGATACATTATGCCTAAATGGAATGCTCAGATTCTCCCACAGAAACCAGATACAGATGAAGAATCGGGAGAGCATTCAAGCTCCGATATTCCTGTAGAAGGAATATTCAGACAAGGGTCAACCAGGGTTGATTCCTTGGATCTCAGTCAAACATTGGAGATAGTTGCTGAGTTAAAAGCAAAGGTGAGCTCTCTGTCAACTATCATCACCAAGGTGGCCAGTTCAGTCAAACAGATCAGAACTGATGTTACTTTCATCAAGAAAATAGTTAGAAAATCTGAAGAAGTCCCTGATGAAGCACAAATCATGGCCATTCAGTCCCCTAAGTATAATATCTATATCCCTCTTACTTTCAAGTTTCCTGGATATAAAAGTTATATCTTACATGCTTTTGTAGACACAGGAAGTCCAAGAAGTTTTGCCAAGGCACAAGCATTGCCTATTAAATTTTGGAAAAATTATGATAAGGGATATACAGGGACCACTATTTCAGGTGAAGTACTACATTTTGGTAGGGTTGCAAAAGACATACCAGTATATATTCAAGGTCATCTCTTTATAATTACATTTATTGAATTCTTCGCCTCTGATGTAGATATACTATTAGGAAATATATTCCTACTACATCATTCTCCTTTTGTGCAAACACCTGATTTTGTGCAAATTAATAATGGAGATATTAAAGTTAAGATACTAGTCTTAAATGAAGCATCTAATATATTTGCTAAAGTTAATCTCTCAGAAGACTGGATCAATCAGGTCAAAATCCATACTGAACAACAATCTCAACAAAAGATTCAGAGGAAAGTTCAGCATGACAGAAATAGCCAGGTATCAATGTTTTCAGATATTAAACAAAAGTTTATTGATAATTGCAGTAGTCTGAATCCATTGCAGTTTTGGAAGCCTGAGCTTGAAGAATGCAGAATCCAATTGAAGGAAGGACATGAACAAAAGATTCCAAAGGAAAACCCCTATCAGTTCAGCCCCTCAAAAAGAAAAGAGTTAGACACAGAACTCGCTGAACTTCTCAAAGGTGGTTTTATCCAACCTTCCAAGTCAAGTTATGCATGTGCATGATTCTATGTGAACAAGCGGTCAGAGAAAGTGCGTGGTAAGAAGAGGTTTTGTATCAACTACAAACCCCTTAATGATATTATCAAGTCATTTAATTATCCACTACCACTTACATCTGATTTAATCAAGTGAGCCTGTGATGCAGTTATATTTTCTAAATTTGACTGTAAATCTGGATTTTGGCAAGTTAAAGTAAGCATGGCGGATAAGCACATAATAGCCTTCACGGTCCCTCAAGGATTGTATGAATGGAATGTCATGCCATTCGGGTTGAAAACAACACCAACTTACTTCCAACAAAAGATGGATAATGCATTAAAAGAACTGAATGAGTTTTGCATTGTATATATTGATGACATTCTCATTTTCAATAAGTCTGTAGATTTACATCTCTAGCACCTTCATCTTTTGAACAATAAAATAATAGAACATGGCATATGTTTATCTCCCAGTAAAATGGAAATAGGGATGGTAGACATTAAGTTTCTTGGGTTGCATCTTTCCCAAGGAAAAGTATTACTTCAAGACCATATCGTGCGGAAGATTAAAATTTTCCCTGATAAGCTTACTGACAAGAAGCAGTTGCAAAATTTTTTGGGATGCCTGAATTATTGTTCTAACTTCTTTGAAGATTTGGCATCATGGTGTTTAATTCTCAGACGCCACTTGAAGAAAGATGCAGTACCATGGAGTGAAGACAGCACAAGAGCCGTGTAGAAAATAAAAGAATGATGTAATCATCTCCCTCCATTGTATTTACCAATTGAGAATTTTCCTTTGATTTTGAATACTGATGCTAGACCAAAAACTTGGTCAGCAGTATTAACACAGCAATTTCTTGATAAGAAAATTCAAATATGTGGATACAGATCTGGTACATTCTCGAATACGGAACAAAGATACCACATTTATGAGAAAGAGATACTGGCTGTTGTTAATAAAATTAAAAGATTTAAGATCTTCTTGAAACCTGTCTAGTTTTTGATTCAGACCGATAGCCAAGCAATGGTTATGCTCATGCATAAATGGCCTGACAAAGATCTTGCACAAGGAAGAATTGCAAGATGGCACTTATGGCTCAGTAGTTTTGATTTTGAAATCAAATGGATAAAAGGCTCAACAAATAGTTTGGCAGATTCATTGACCAGAGAAATGATCAACTAACCTTGTAAATTGTCAATAACTTGGTTTGTAAATATTTTATTTGTTTTGTGTGTGTAGGTTTAAACGACTGGAATGCATATAGTTCTCGAATTGTAATTCGTAAAATTACACAACATCGAATGGGTGTGTTGACAACAGCAATAGAACCCAGGGAAAGATTTTAATTCCTTTTCTGTGTTTTCAAATTCTCTCCAGTATTCTTTAAGATAACTGACTGACACAGTCACTCAGAGCAATGCAGTTTATCCTACGAAGCCTGTAGACTTATCTGAGACAGTCATAGTCACTGTACCTCCTCCTGAGTTCGTGATTTAGAGTGCAGTTTGTGGTTTTAACCTTGAACCCAAAAGGTTACATTCGAATGAACGACAATCATTCACCTTGCAGATATTTGTAAATCTTGAACAATCTATATATTCTTTTAGGGAAGCTATAGTGGGCACCTTGTAATTAAAAAATGGCCCATTACCCTTCATTCTCTGAACCTTTGAGTGATGCAGACAGAGACTGGTACTGGACACAATTGTTAATATTTAAACATGGTGGTATAAATGCCAAAAATTTGGTATGCCAGAAAGCTAATGACGCTTTCATTAACCCTCCTCCTCAGTGGTCTGAAGTGCCTAGTCAGCAATGTATATGTTGGGTTAATACTTTCGATGGCATCTCTGTACAAATGCTTAATGGGCATTGAAACCGGCAGCAGATGGAAATACTAGATACGATGTATAACAGTGAAACCTTGACAGAATGGACCCTAGTCGATAAAGAGATAGAAACATATGATGTTGTGGAAAAATGGATTGTTAAAAGATTTCAACGACAATATTGTTGCCTATCTTCCTCTTCGCATGGAGCTCACATTGAAGCTTGTGATCAGCAATGGCCTCACAGCCTACCCTGGTTTACCTGATACATGCCTAGAAATTTATGATTGTCTTGATACATGTCCATATTATTCTCCTGACCATGTAATGGCTCACATCCATCAAATGGAATGGCAGTATACCCGACAGCATTATGATGATGAACCAAGAGATGAAGCCTCCTCTAACCAGCATCCATATGCCGACATCTATGAATGCTATGGCGTTGACACCTCAGTGGTTGCCAGCAACCCCGATGAAGACAACTATACGAGTCTCGATGACAGCTTGGCTCTTTTGTCAGAATATGACTCGAGTGATAACCACAATGACAGTAGTGGCTATAATTCACCATCTGACTGTGAACCACATGGCCCATGGTAACGTCAGCGGATGTCACTGATCATGTTGATCATACCCCGTAAATAATAAAATATCCATGGAATCTTTTAGTCGGTTTGTCTTTTAGTGACGTGTCCCTATTTTTGTATTATGTCGACATATCTTTTTGAGATCTAGTTGTTAATCTCGGAACCTGTCAGTCACCCGGTCATTCGAAAGATTCTCAATCTTTCCTATATAATGGATGCCCGCTTTGTATTCAGCACCTCAAATCTTTCAAAGAAATTTCTCTTAAAGATTTTTCAAGAAAGCTCTCTGAGAAGCTTATTTTGCTTGCAAGTCTGTATTTGTTTTTCGAGATTAATAGAAAAGAAGTTGTTCCATACTTCTAGCATAATCTTTTTTGTCGAGTTTCAAAGCAAATCTTTCAGTTATATCTGTAGCTTACCGAAAGGGCGTGTAAGACCAAGAGTCAGAGAAGGTAATCGAAGTAAGACCTCGCTTAAGCCGAAGGACAGACGTCAGAGGCAGGAAGTAGATGTGTGCGCTCCAAAATTGGTGTCAAGGTTGTAGGTGTGCTTGAAGCCAAGCAGAGACACTTGTGCAAAGAAAATTGGGTGAGTAGTATGAACCCTCTGTTTCTTTCCTATTTCTTGTGAGAACAAGTGTAGAGTTCAGTTTAGGGTTTAGGGTTTGGGGTTTGGGGTTTAGGGTTTAGGGTTTAGGGTTAGGGTTTAGGGTTTAGGGTTTTAGGGTTTAGGGTTTTAAAAACAAGTAATGAAATCACTGGCTGCTTTTGAGAATGATTTTTTAGAGAGAAAAGAAGATACGAAAAATGCAGATATGAAATCAAATTTTATTAAAACATCAAAACCTTTGATACACTAATTTACAAAATTCTCTTCCAAAACATGTTTCGTAGCATTTCAGCTGCTCATCAGTTGGAATAGGGAGAAATACAGAAAAAAGTGAGAAGGGGAAGTTTTAATAGAAGAAATGGAGAGGCAACGGTTACATGGGTAATCTTTTACGGCTAAAAAATTCCAACGGTTATAAAATTTTCCCTGAAGGTTCCAACTGAAGAAATAACGGTTAAGACTAAATTTTATAATTTTCAAAATTAAAAAATTCCAACAGATGAAAAATATCCGAGGAATTAATTAAGGAAATAAAATAAAATTTTAACCGAAAATTCAATAAAAGTGAAACTTTAAAAATTAATTCATAAATCTAAATTTAAATTTATAATTAATTTAAATTTAAATTTAAAATTAATTAATAAATCTAAATTTAAATGTATAAAAAATTTAAATTTAAATTTAAGTAGAATTAACAAGCTGTAAAAAGGAATAAAAAAGCCATAAAAGAGAGCAAGAGTAAACGATAAACCTCAACACTTCAAAATACTGAACCAAAAGAGTCTGTAGAATAAGGCTAGTGGAGTCCGTAGATTAAGCCAAGGGGAGTCCATAGATTCTGTGGAGTCTGTAGAAAGTGGAGTCCAGAAATTCTGTGGAGTCCGTAGATTAAGTCCAGTGGAGTCCGTAGATATTACCCTGTGGAGTCCGTAGAAATGGACCTGTGGAGTCCATAGATTCAGTGGAGTCCATAGATTTAGTCTAATGAAGTCTGTAGATCTTGTGGAGTCCGTAGAAATAGACCTGTGGAGTCTGTAGATTTTAAGCCTAAGGAGTCCGTAGATCTTGTGGAGTCCGTAGAATCATGTGGAGTCTGTAGATTATAAGTCTGTGGAGTTTGTAGAGTACAAGAATCTGCTCCTCATAAGATAAGAACCTAGTTTCTTAGGATTGCGCCAGCAAATCTTCAGAGGGGAAATGTGCTGCAGAGTGGAGACTTGTTGGCAACGTCGAAAGAGTTTAGGGTTTAGGAAAACCCCCAAGCCTAAAGCTTTAGCAGAAGAGCCGTAGTCAAGCTTAAAGACAAGGGGGATCCTCTTACTCTTCTTAGTGCCATCAAACACTTTGTGGAGTAACTCTGACTTGTCCCTCAAAGAGACTTTGCTGAAGCAATGGAGCAGAAACTATTTGGAATAGCCACGAGCTCAAAGCATGAAGTAGAATAATCTCCTAAATCTGATGAAGCCGACAGGCTCTGATTTTCGAAGAAGGTATCTCTTCAGTTCACTAATGCTAGAAAATTTAGGGTTTAGTGTTTAGGGTTTGGGTTTAGGGTTTAATTAATTAATAGTTTCACCCTGGCTGCTTTAAGCTAGTGTTCGCTAATTAATCGCAACAACTATGAAGCATTTGTTAGTAAGGGGGAGTAATATTAATTAATTAATTAAATTAATTGCATAATATTTCGGACTTTTCACCCTCGAGACTCTTTCCCTATTGGCAAAGCTTATGTTGTGTGTTGGTGTTTATGAACAACACAATCACCCGAAAAGTGGTGAATGTGGGATTAAATCCGCTCATGCTTATGGCCTTCGGGGAGATATATGAATTAGGTTTTAATTAATTAATAGTTTCACTCTGGCTGCTTTAAGCGAGTGTTCGATAATTAACCGCAACAACCATGAAGCATTTGTTAGTAAGGGGGAGTAATATTATTTAATTAATTAAATTTTTTGCATAATATTTTGGGCTTTTCACCTTCGAGACTCTTTCCCTATTGGCAAAGCTTATGTTGTGTGTTGGTGTTTATGAACAACACAATCACCCGCAAAGTGGTGAATGTGGGATTAAATCCGCTCATGCTTATGGCCTTCGGGGAGATATATGAATTAGGTTTTAATTAATTAATAGTTTCACCCTGGCTGCTTTAAGCGAGTGTTCGATAATTAACCGCAACAACCATGAAGCATTTGTTAGTAAGGGGGAGTAATATTATTTAATTAATTAAATTAATTGCTTATTATTTTGGGCTTTTCACCCTCGAGACTCTTTCCCTATTGGCAAAGCTTATGTTGTGTGTTGGTGTTTATGAACAACACAATCACCCGAAAAGTGGTGAATGTGGGATTAAATCCGCTCATGCTTATGGCCTTTGGGGAGATATATGAATTAGGTTTTAATTAATTAATAGTTTCACCCTGGCTGCTTTAAGAGAGTGTTCGATAATTAACCGCAACAACCATGAAGCATTTGTTAGTAAGGGGGAGTAATATTATTTAATTAATTAAATTAATTGCTTAATATTTCGGGCTTTTCACCCTTGAGACTCTTTCCCTATTGGCAAAGCTTATGTTGTGTGTTGGTGTTTATGAACAACACAATCACCCGAAAAGTGGTGAATGTGGGATTAAATCCGCTCATGCTTATGGCCTTCGGGGAGATATATGAATCAGGTTTTAATTAATTAATAGTTTCACCCTGATTGTTTTAAGGGAGTGTTCGATAATTAACCGCAACAACTATGAAGCATTTGTTAGTAAGGGGGAGTAGTATTATTAAATTAATTAATTTAATTACATAATATTTCGAGCTTTTCACCCTCGAGACTCTTTCCCTATTGGCAAAGCTTATGTTGTGTGTTGGTGTTTATGAACAACACAATCACCCGGAAAGTGGTGAATGTGGGATTAAATCCACTCATGCTTATGGCCTTCGGGGAGATATATGAATTAGGTTTTAATTAATTAATAGTTTCACCCTGGTTGCTTTAAGCGAGTGTTCGATAATTAACCGCAACAACCATGAAGCATTTGTTAGTAAGGGGGAGTAATATTATTTAATTAATTAAATTAATTGCATAATATTTTGGGCTTTTCACCCTCGAGACTCTTTCCTTATTGGCAAAGCTTATGTTGTGTGTTTAGGGTTTAGGGTTTAGGGTTTTAAAAACAAGTAATGAAATCACTGTCTGCTTCTGAGAATGATTTTTTAGAGAGAAAAGAAGATACGAAAAATGCAGATATGAAATCAAATTTTATTAAAACATTAAAACCTTTGATACACTAATTTACAAAATTCTCTTCCAAAACATGTTTCACAGCATTTTAGCTGCTCATCAATTGGAATAGAGAGAAATACAGAAAAAAGTGAGAAGGGGAAGTTTTAATAGAAGAAATGGAGAGGCAACGGTTACACGGGCAATCTTTAACGGCTAAAAAATTCCAACGGTTATAAAATTCTACCCGAAGGTTCCACCCAAAGAAATAATGGTTAAGACTAAATTTTATAATTTCCAAAATAAAAAAATTCCAACGGATGGAAAATATCCGAGGAATTAATTAAGGAAATAAAATAAAATTTTAACCGAAAATTCAATAAAAGTGAAACTTTAAAAATTAATTCATAAACCTAAATTTAAATTTATAAAAAATTTAAATTTAAAATTAATTAATCAATCTAAATTTAAATTTATAAAAAATCTAAATTTAAATTTAAGTAGAATTAACAAGCCGTAAAAAAGAATAAAAAATCCATAAAAGAGAGCAAGAGTAAACGATAAACCTCAACACTTCAAAATACTGAACCAAAAGAGTCTGTAGAATAAGGCTAGTGGAGTCTGTAGATTAAGCCAAGGGGAGTCCATAGATTCTGTGGAGTCCGTAGAAAGTAGAGTCCGAAGATTCTATGGAGTCCGTAGATTAAGTCCAGTGGAGTCCGTAGATCCTGTGGAGTCCGTAGATATTAGCCTATGGAGTATGTAGAAATGGACTTGTGGAGTCTATAGATTCTGTGGAGTCCGTAGATTTAGTCTAATGGAGTCCGTAGACCCTGTGGAGTCCGTAGAAATAAACCTGTGGAGTCTGTAGATTTGAAGCCTAAGGAGTCCGTAGATCCTATGGAGTTCGTAGAATCATGTGGAGTCCGTAGATTATAAGTCTGTTGAGCCCGTAGAGTACAAGAATCTGCTCCTCATAAGATAAGAACCTAGTTTCCTAGGATTGCGCCAGCAAATCTTCAGAGGGAGAATGTGCTGCAGAGTGGAGACTTGTTGGCAACGCCAAAAGAGTTTAGGGTTTAGAAAAACCCCCAAGCCTAAAGCTTTAGCAGAAGAGCCGAGTCAAGCTTAAAGACAAGGGGGGCCCACTTACTCTTCTTAGTGCCATCAAGCACTTTGTGGAGTAACTCTAACTTGTCCCTCAAAGAGACTTTGCTGAAGTAATGGAGCAGAAACTTTCTAGAATAGCCACGAGCTCGAAGCCTGAAGTAGAATAATCTCCTAAGTCTGATGAAGCCTGCAGGATCTGATTCTCGGAGAAGGTATCTTTTCAGTTCACTAATGATAAAATATTTCTTTTGATGTTGAGGATGCCAAGAGCAAAATGGAATATAGTGGTAGGCATTTCTTGGTTTCTGAAAACCCTTGGAAGAAAGAAGACCAGTGTTAGTAAAATCATCACCTTTGAAGAAAGTAATATCAAGAATATCAATTGAACTAGAAGAGATGCAATGAGAAATATGAATTTCAGCGTAGAAACTCTGATAGACTGAAAAGAACTCAAGGAGAGAGCTCTCTGAACCAGTCCAAATCCCAATGGCATCATCAATGTATCTCCTGAAGAAAGCAAGATGAGTGGTATTAAAGTTTGCAATAACCAAATTTTCAAGATGGCATAAAAATAAGCAAGCATAAACCACAACAAAATTATTGCCCATAGCAGTGCCTCTAATCTGCTGATAAAGAAGCCCGTTAAACTCAAGGTAGTGATATCAAAGAACCAATTCTGCAAGATCTAAAATCATATCAATAAAACTGGGAAAAGTTTCATGATCAGAATATAACTTAGCAACCATAATTCTAAGAGCAATCAAACCTTCAGTAGTAGGGATGCTAGGATAAAGAGAATCCACATCAAATGAAAATAAAAGACAATTAGATGGAAAACTCTTACTAGCAAACTCTCTTAAGAGAGTGAGAGAATCAGGCAGATAAAAATGTTGCTTCTGAACAACAGGAAGAAGGAGAAAATGGAGAAGTTTATAAGCAGGTTCCAACATGTACCCTGAATAGCTACAGATAGGTCTACCAACTAACACTAGCTTATGGAGCTTAGGTAGGAGGTAGAAAGCACAAGCTCGAGAACGAGTGGCTTGAAATTGCTTTAAAAAGGAAGCAACATGATCGGAAAAAACTTTGAACTTATCAATAAGAAAAGTAAGTTTACTCCAAACTAGCTTTCAAGGAACCTCTGAAACAAGAAGATAGACAGCAGAATCTGAAAGTTGACGAAGACCTTCTTTAAGGTACCAAGAAGAATCTAGAATAATAAGTCCAAGATTCTTGTCTGCAGGTTTAATGATAATAGAACTATCTTTTCGAAGAGCATTAAGACTTCGAGCAACCCTGTTGGGTAAAAAAGGTCTAGAAGCAAAAGAAACTGAAGCAATTCTAGATTTGAGGATGGATTCCCCAAAATGAATGATTTCCTCAAGCTCTAAATTAGGCTCATTAGGATTCCAAGAAGAATTAGATTTCTTGAAATGATGAGGGAAAATCCAGGGAGAAAACACATTATTGATGGAATTGTTGCTAGAATCTTCAGTACTATCGGGAGGATCTGTTGAAAAGAAAGCAAACAGCTGAAGGTGTCTGGCAAAGGAATGAAATTCAGCATAAATACTTTCAACTGTCATTGGGGGAGGACAAGGGTTAAAATTTACACTAAGTCTGAGGAGTTTTTGTTCATCAAAAGAGATCTTTTTAGAAGACAGATTATGGATGTTGAAGTTAGAAAATCGACAATCCACTTCTCTAGGTGTCTTTTGAGAAAAGAACCATAAAGAACAAAAAACTCTATCAATAGCAGGTCCCCAATGATTTAGGCGAAAGCATGGTCTGAAAGAGACTCAAATGGGACCTTAGGTTCCTCTGCCCCTGCCATTGCCTCTGTTGGAATTCTAACCCCTGCCCTTGCCTCTTCCTCTACCCCTGCCCCTGCCCCTGCCTCTTCCTCTGTTGAATGATGGAGAAGGTGTCGCATATATTACATTGCTCACTTTCTTCACATTCTGAGAAGGATTTGGTTTTGAGGCAGATGGACTAGAGGCAGCCAAGGTGGCATTCTGAGGAGCACCATCCTTGGCTGCTTGCCCATTTTTTGGAACGGGAGAAGCATTTTGCTGAGGATGGGGAGGATCTTTACGCTGAGGGGGGTATCAGGATTCTTTTTCTTTTTCTTGTTATTATTCTTTTTCTTTTTTCTTTTTCTTTTTCTTTTTCTGTGTTACAATGCCTTCAGGATTAGAAGAGAGAGGGGGAGATTTCTGGAGAAGAGATCTAAGTTCTTTCAATTCTTTTTGAAGGTTGCCAAATTTCTGATTAAACTTATCATTGATAATATCAGAAATAGACTTTTTTGGCAGAAGTTGCTCAGCGTCGGTCATAACACTATCTCTACTTTGTTGTCACAAAGATTCAGCGTGCTCTTTTGTAATTTTTTTCAAAGAACATTGAATTGAAAAATTATTTCAAAGAGAGTGAAAATCAGCAGTGGCAACATTTTGCCACCCCTCACAAGGGGTGGTAAAATGACCAAGTAAAGGGAGGTGTCTAAGGGCCGCGCAAGCACCAGAAATAGTAGCTAAATTTTTTTCATTAACATTAGAAAGAGCTAATAAATGATTATCATGAGCTTTAGACATAGCTGAAATAAAAGCATCCAGGAAATGTTTATTAGCCTCAGTTTGAATGTCATCTAATCTAGAAGAAATAATAGATTGACCTTCTGGATCATTAATAATGATTTTAGGAGGCTTAACCTGTAGATTTTTTGGTAATAAACTGTTCCTTTTAAAATTTTGCAATTTTTCTAAAAAAGATGAAGAATTATTGCAAATTTTGTGGAGTCTTTTAAATTCAGAAAAAGCTTTAGTAACAAGAATAGAAATTTCATTAAGATATTTAGAAGACGGTTCAGAATTGGTGTCCATATTATGAGTATTATTCGTGAAAGTGTTGTTTAAACCAAGATCATGAGATTCCAGAATAGAATTAGATTTTGGATTTAAATTAATATTGGTAGCATTATCATGATTAATATTATCACTAATATTAATATGATTAATATCTATATTACTATTAATATTATTATCATTATTATTAATAATATTATCAATAGTATTATTAATATTATTATTATTACAAAAACTACCAAAATTAACAGAACCCGTGGTAGGGTTGTGTGCCAAAGAATGGGCAGACGACCTAGCTGCGGGGTTGAAGTTAACCGTGGGGTTAATGTTAACCGAAGGGTTAACAATACCCGTAGGAAAACTGTTGGTTGCCGAGGAAACAAAACCCATGGGCAGAGCATGATCCAAAAACGTAGGTGCAGGAAGGGTCACAGAAAAATTACCAGTAGCCGTGGGAGAGTTGTCGGGCACCGTCGAGACTTGAGGAAATGCAGGAGCATAGAAATCAGGATTTGTAGTGACGTCAGGGTTTACAGGAGCAACGACGTCAGGGTTTGCAGAAGTGCCATGACCGATCTCAGGTGAGCCGCGCTTTGAAAGAAAAGAGGGGCGTGAATTAGAATGCTCAGTAAGGGAAGTTGACAACCTGGCATCAAGGGCGTCCAACCAGGCATCAAACAAAACCTGGTGTGAGTTAGAGGTAGAAACAAAATCATTAAAACCTTTAACAAAGTCAGAAAATTCAAAATAAGGAAGAGGGCGAATAGAAGGAGATTCTGATTGAATATTTTCTAGCATATCAATTTTACCCTGCAAAGATTTAGCCTTAGCAGTTTGATAGTCTAGAGCGTCTTTCAAAATTTTGATTTCAGAATCAGTTCTAGAACAGAGATTGGCAGCCCATTCCGCCGCCTTCTTCCACCAATTTTTTTTTGAGTGTGCAATAGAAGCCATGTGATCCAGATCAACATATTTTTTTACGCAGTTGATCAATTTTGAGTAAAAGATCAGAATTGCGAGCCTCCAGTGCTTGAATAGAAGAATCTGAAGGAAGGGCCAGAGTAAGCTTGCCGCTGACAGGATCTCCCAAATTTCCTCTTCTTCTTTTCTTAGATGCTTCAGCTTCTTGAACTTCCTGGATAGGTGCAACAACTAAAATGGCCGCTGTAATTTCTTCTTTGGAAGTAAAAGGGGACTGAGCAAAATCATCCTCAGTGGCCATCGTGAAGATATGTACATAGGGTTTTAAAAACAAGTAATGAAATCACTCGCTGCTTCTGAGAATGATTTTTTAGAGAGAAAAGAAGATACAAAAAATGCAAATATGAAATCAAATTTTATTAAAACATCAAAACCTTTGATACACTAATTTACAAAATTCTCTTCCAAAACATGTTTCGCAGCATTTCAGCTGCTCATCAGTTGGAATAGAGAGAAATACATAAAAAAGTGAGAAGGGGAAGTTTTAATAGAAGAAATGGAGAGGCAACGGTTACATGAGCAATCTTTAATGGCTAAAAAATTTCAACGATTATAAAATTCTACCCGAAGGTTCCACCCGAAGAAATAACGGTTAAGACTAAATTTTATAATTTTCAAAATTAAAAAATTCCAACGGATGGAAAATATCTGAGGAATTAATTAAGGAAATAAAATAAAATTTTAACCGAAAATTCAATCAAAGTGAAACTTTAAAAATTAATTCATAAATCTAAATTTAAATTTATAAAAAAATTAAATTTAAATTTAAAATTAATTAATAAATCTAAATTTAAATTTATAAAAAATTTAATTTTAAATTTAAGTAGAATTGACAAGCCGTAAAAAGGAATTAAAAAGCCATAAAAGAGAGCAAGAGTAAACGATAAACCTCAACACTTCAAAATATTGAACCAAAAGAGTCTGTAGAATAAGGCTAGTGGAGTCTGTAGATTAAGCCAAGGGGAGTCCATAGATTATGTGGAGTCCGTAGAAAGTGGAGTTTGAAGTTTCTGTGGAGTCCGTAGATTAAGTCCAGTGGAGTCCGTAGATCCTGTGGAGTCCGTAGATATTAGCCTGTGGAGTCCGTAGAAATGGACCTGTGGAGTCCGTAGATTTAGTCTAATGGAATCCGTAGATCCTGTGGAGTCTGTAGAAATAGACCTGTGGAGTCCATAGATTTTAAGCCTAAGGAGTCCGTAGATCCTGTGGAGTCCGTAGAATCATGTGGAGTTCGTAGATTATAAGTCTATGGAGTCCGTAGAGTACAAGAATCTGCTCCTCATAAGATAAGAACCTACTTTCCTAGGATTGCACCAGCAAATCTTCAGAAGGGGAATGTGCTGCAGAGTGGAGACTTGTTGGCAACGCCGAAAGAGTTTAGGGTTTAAAAACAAGTAATGAAATCAATCGCTGCTTTTGAGAATAATTTTTTACAGAGAAAAGAAGATACGAAAAATGCAGATATGAAATCAAATTTTATTAAAACATCAAAACCTTTGATACACTAATTTACAAAATTCTCTTCCAAAACATGTTTCGTAGCATTTCAGCTGCTCATCAGTTGGAATAGAGAGAAATACAGAAAAAGTAAGAAAATGAAGTTTTAATAGAAGAAATGGAGAGGCAACGGTTACACGGGCAATCTTTAACGACTAAAAAATTCCAACGGTTATAAAATTCTACCCGAAGGTTCCACTCGAGGAAATAACGGTTAATACTAAATTTTATAATTTCCAAAATTAAAAAATTCAAACGGATGGAAAATATCTGAGGAATTAATTAAGGAAATAAAATAAAATTTTAACCGAAAATTCAATAAAAATGAAACTTTAAAAATTAATTCATAAATCTAAATTTAAATTTAAAATTAATTAATAAATCTAAATTTAAATTTATAAAAAATTTAAATTTAAGTAGAATTAACAAGCTGTAAAAAAGAATAAAAAACCGATAAAAGAGAGCAAGAGTAAACGATAAACCTCAACACTTCAAAATACTGAACCAAAAGAGTCTGTAGAATAAGGCTAGTGGAGTTCGTAGATTAAGCCAAGGGGAGTCCATAGATTCTGTGGAGTCCATAGAAAGTGGAGTTCAAAGATTCTGTGGAGTCCGTAGATTAAGTCCAGTGGAGTCCGTAGATATTAGCCTGTGGAGTTCGTAGAAATGGCCCTGTGGAGTCCGTAGATTCTATGGAGTCCGTAGATTTAGTCTAATGGAGTCCGTAGATCCTGTGGAGTCCGTAGATTTTAAGCCTAAGGAGTCTGTAGATCCTGTGGAGTCCATAGAATCATGTGGAGTCCATAGATTATAAGTTTATGGAGTCCATAGATTATAAGTTTATGGAGTCCATAGAATACAAGAATCTGCTCCTCATAAGATAAGAACCTAGTTTCCTAGGATTACGCCAGCAAAGACAAGGGGGGCCCTCTTACTATTCTTAATGCCATCAAGCACTTTGTGGAGTAACTCTGACTTGTCCCTCAAAGAGACTTTGCTGAAGCAATGGAGCAGAAACTTTTTGGAATAGCCATGAGCTCGAAGCCTGAAGTAGAATTATCTCCTAAGTCTGATGAAGCCAGCAAGATCTGATTCTCGAAGAAGGTATCTCTTCAATTCACTAATGATAAAAGATTTCTTCTGATGCTGAGGATGCCAAGAGCAAAATGGAATATAGTGGTAGGCATTCCTTGGTTTTTGAAAACACCTGGAAGAAAGAAGACCAGTGTTAGCCAAATCATCACCTTTGAAGAAAGTAATATCTAGAATATCAATAGAACTAGAAGAGATGCAATGAGAAATATGAATTTCAGGATAGAAACTTTGATAGACTGAAAAGAACTCAAGAAGAGAGCTCTCTGAACCAGTCCAAATCCCAATGGCGTCATCAATGTATCTCCTGAAGAAAACAAGAGGAGTGGTATTAAAGTTAGCAACAACCAAATTTTCAAGATGGAATAAAAATAAGCAAGCATAAACCACAAGAAAATTACTACCCATAGCAGTTCCTCTAATCTGCTGATAAAGAAGCCCATTAAACTCAAGGTAGTGATATCGAATAACCAATTCTGCAAGATCCAAAATCATATCAATAAAACCAAAAAAAGTTTCATGATCAGAATAGAACTCAGCAGCGATAATTCTAAGAGCAATCAAACCTTCAGTAGTAGGGATGCTAGGATAAAGAGAATCTACATCAAAAGAAAATAAAAGACAATTAGAAGGAAAACTCTTACTAGCAAACTCTCTTAAGAGAGTGAGAGAATCAGGCAGATAAAAACGTTGCTTCTGAAGAACATGAAGAAGGAGAAAATGGTGAAGTTTAGAAGTAGGTTCCAGCATGTAGCCTGAATAGCTACAGATAGGTCTACCAACCAACTCCGGCTTATGGAGCTTAGGAAGGAGGTAGAAAGCACAAGCTCGAGATAGAGTGGCTGGAAATTGCTTTAAAAAGGAAGCAACAAGATCGAGAAAAACTTTGAACTTATCAATAAGAAAAGTAAGTTTACTCCAAACTAGCTTCCAAGGAATTTCTGAAACAAGAAAATAGACAGCAGAATCCGAAATTTGATGAAGACCTTCTTTAAGATACCAGGAAGAATCTAAAATAACAAGTCCAAGATTCTTGTCTGCAGGTTTAATGATAATAGAACTATCTTTTCGAAGAGCATTAAGACTTCGAGCAACAGGAAGGTCTAGAAGCAAAATAAACTAAAGCAATTCTAGATTTGAGGATGGATTCCCCAAATTGAATGATTTCCTCAAGCTCTAAATTAGGCTTATCAGGATTCCGAGAAGAATTAAATTTATTGAAATGATGAGGGAAAATCTAGGGAGAAAAAACATTATTGATAGAATTGCTGCTAGAATCTTCTATACTATCGGGAGGATCTACTGAAAAGAAAGCAGAGAGACGAAGGCGTCTCGCAAAGGAACAAAATTCATCGTAAATACTTTTGACTGTCATTGGGGGAGGACAAGGGGTAAAATTTAAACCAAGTCCAAGGAGTTTTTGTTCATCAAAAGAGATCTTTCTAGAAGACAAATTATGGATGTTGAAGTTAGAAACTCGACAATCCACTTCTCTAGGTGTCTTTTGAGAAAAGAACCATAAAGAACAAAAAACTGTATCAATAGCATGTCCCCAATGATTTAGGTGAAAGCGTGGTCGCTGAAAGAGACCCGAATGGGGCCTTAGGTTCTTCTGCCCCTGCATCTATTGGAATTCTGACCCCTACCCCTGCCTCTTCCTTTGCCCTTGCCCTTGCCCCTACCTCTTCCTCTGTTGAATGATGGATAAGGTGTCGCAGATATTACATTGCTCGCTTTCTTCACATTTTGAGATGGATTTGGGTTTGGGGTTTAGGTTTAGGGGTTAGGGGTTGGGGGTTGGGGTCAGGGTTTGGGGTTTAGGGTTTGGGGTTCTGGGTTCAGGGTTCAGGGTTCGGGTTTAGGGTTTGGGGTTTGGGGTTTAGGGTTTGGGGTTTAGGGTTTAGGTTTTAGGGTTTAGGGTTTAGGGTTAAGGGTTTGGGGTTTTGGGCTTAGGGTTTGGGGTTTTGGGCTTAGGGTTTGGGGGTTGGGGTTTGGGGGTTGGGGTTTGGGTTGGGGTATGGAGTTTGGGGTTTGGGTTTAGTGTTTAGGGTTTAGGTTTTGGGTTTAGGGTTTGGGGTTTAGGGTTTAGGGTTTTGGGTTTTGTGTTTGGGGTTAGGGTTTATGGGTTAGGGTTTAGGGTTTAGGGTTTGGGGTTTAGGGTTTGGGGTTTAGTGTTTTAGGGTTTACGATTTGGGGTTTAGGGTTTGGGGATTTGGGGTTTAAGGTTTAGGATTTAAGGTTTGGGGTTGAGGGTTTTAGGGTTTGGGGTTTTGGGTTTTGGGGTTTGGGGTTAGGGGTTTAGGGTTTAGGTTTTGGGGTTTAGTGTTTGGGGTTTAGCATTTGGGGTTTAGGGTTTGGGGTTTGGGGTTTAGGGTTTTGGGGTTTGGGGTTTAGGGTTAAGGGTTAAGGGTTTAGGGTTTAAGGGTTTGGGGTTTGGGGTTTAGGGTTTAGGGTTAAGGGTTTGGAATTTAGGGTTTAGGGTTAGGGTTTAGGAGTTGGGTTTAGGGTTTAGGGTTTGGGGTTTAGGGTTTAAGGGTTTAATGTTTAAGGGTTTTAGGGTTTTGGGTTTAGGGTTTGGGGTTTAGGGTTTGGGGTTTTGGATTTAGGGTTTAAGAGTTTAAGGGTTAAGGGTTTTAGGGTTTGGGGTTTGGGGTTTAGGGTTTAGAGTTTGGGGTTTAGGGTTTAGGTTTAGGGTTTAGGGTTTACGGTTTGGGGTTTGGTGTTTGGGGTTTTGGGCTTTTGGTTTGGGGCTTGGGGTTTTGGGTGTGGGGTTTAGGATTTGGGGGTTGGTGTTATGTTTGGGGTTGGGGTTTGGGGTTTGGAGTTTAGGGTTTGGGTTTAGGGTTTAGGTTTGGGTTTTGGGGTTGGGGTTTGGGGTTGGGGTTTAGGTGTTGGGGTTTAGGGATTGGGTTTGGGGTTTAGGGTGTAGGGTTTGGGGTTTGGTGTTTAGGGTTTGGGGTGTAGGGTTTTAGGGTTTGGGGTTTTAGGGTTTAGGGTTTAGGTTTTAGGGTTTGGGGTTTAGGGTTTGGGGTTTAGGGGTTTGGTGTTTGGGGTTTAGGTTTTAGGGTTTAGGGTTTTAGGGTTTAGGGTTTTAAAACAAGTAAAGAAATCACTGGCTACTTTTGAGAATGATTTTTAGAGAGAAAAGAAGATACGAAAAATATATATATGAAACCAAAAATTTATTAAAACATCAAAACCTTTGATACACTAATTTACAAAATCCCCTTCCAAAACATGTTTTGCAGCATTTCAGTCGCTCATCAGTTGGATTAGAGAGAAGTACAGAAAAAAGTGAGAAAGGGAAGTTTTAATAGAGAAAATGGAGAGGCAACGATTACCCAGGCAATCTTTAATGGTTAAAAAATTCCAACAGTTATAAAATTCTACCAAAAAATTCCACCTGAAGAAGTAATGGTTAAAACCAAATTTTATAATTTCCAAAATTAAAAAATTCCAGCAGTCAAAAATATCTGAAGAATCATTAATTAAGAAAATAAAATAAAGTTTTAACCAAAATTTCAAAAAGGTAAAAAATAATTCATAAATCTAAATTTAAATTTACAAAAATTTAAATTTAAATTTAAGTAGAATTAAAAAGCCGTAAAAAAGAATAAAAAGCCATAAGAGAGAGCAAGTATAAACAATAAACCTCAACACTTCAAAAAATTAAACCAAAAGAGTCCGTAGATTTACGCTAGGGGAGTCTGTAGATTCTGTGGAGTCCATAGATTTAACAAAGTGGAGTCCGTAGATTTAACAAAGTGGAGTTCGTATATCTTGTGGAGTTCGTAGATGGTAGCCTATGGAGTCCATAGAAAAGGACCTGCGGAGTTCGTAGATTCTGTGGAGTCCATAGAAATAGTCTAGTGGAGTCCGTAGATTCTATGGAGTCTGTAGAAATAGACCTGTGGAGTTCGTAGATTTTAAGTCTGAGGAGTCTGTAGAACCTGTGGGATCCGTAGAAACATGTGGAGTCCGTAGTAAGTTTGTGGAGTCTGTAGAGTACAAGAATATGCTCCTCATAAGATAAGATCCTAGTTTTCTAGGATTGCGCCAACAAATCTTCTGAGGGGGAATGTGTTGCAGAGTGGAGACTTGTTGGCAACGCCAAAAGAGTTTAGGGTTTAGGAAAACCCCCAAGCCTAAAGCTTTAGCAGAAGAGCTATAGTCAATCTTAAAGACAAGGGGGGCCCTCTTACTCTTCTTGGTGCCATCAAGCACTTTGTGGAGTAACTCTGACTTGTCCCTCAAAGAGACTTTGCTGAAGCAAGGAGCAAAAACTTTCTAGAATAGCCACGAGCTCGAAGCCTGAAGTAGAATAATCTCCTTAGTCTGATGAAGCCAGCAAGATTTGATTCTGGAAGAAGGTATCTTTTTAGTTCACTGATGATAAAATATTTCTTCTGATGTTGAGGATGCCAAGAGCAAAATGGAATATAGTGATAAACATTCCTTGGTTTCTGAAAACACCTGGAAGAAAGAAAGCCAGTGTTAGCGAAATCATCACCTTTGAAGAAAGTAATATCAAGAATATCAATTAAACTAGAAGAGATGCAATGAGAAATATGAATTTCAGGGTAGAAACTTTGATAGACTGAAAAGAACTCAAGAAGAGAGCTCTCTGAACCAGTCCAAATCCCAATGGCATCATCAATGTATCTCCTGAAAAAAGCAAGATGAGTGGTATTAAAGTTTGCAATAACCAAATTTTCAAGATGGCATAAAAATAAGCAAGCATAAACCACAACAAAATTACTGCGCATAATAGTTCCTCTAATCTGCTGATAAAGAAGCCCATTAAACTCAAGGTAGTGATATCGAAGAACCAATTCTGCAAGATCCAAAATTATATCAATAAAACTGGGAAAAGTTTCATGATCGGAATAGAACTCAACATGCATAATTCTAAGAGCAATCAAACCTTCAGTAGTAGGGATGCTAGGATAAAGAGAATCCACATCAAATGAAAATAAAAGACAGATGGAAAACTCTTACTAGCAAACTCTCTTAAGAGAGTGAGAGAATCAGGGAGATAAAAGCGTTGTTTCTGAAGAACAGGAAGAAGGAGAAAATGGAGAAGTTTAGAAGCAGGTTCCAGCATGTACCCTGAATAGCTACAGATAGGTCTACCAACCAACACTGGCTTATGGAGCTTAGGAAGGAGGTAGAAAGCATAAGCTCGAGAGAGAGTAGCTAGAAATTGCTTTAAAAAGGAAGCAACAGGATCGAGAAAAACTTTGAACTTGTCAATAAGAAAAGTAAGTTTACTCCAAACTAGCTTCCAAGGAATAGATGAAACAAGAAGATAGACAACAGAATTCAATAGTTGACGAAGACCTTCTTTAAAATACCAAGAAAAATCTAGAATAATAAGTCCAAAATTCTTGTCTACAGGTTTAATGATAATAGAACTATCTTTTCGAAGAGCATTAAGACTTCAAGCAAACCTGTTAGGTAGAAAAGGTCTAGAGACAAAAGAAACTGAAGCAATTCGAGATTTGAGGATGGATTCCCCAAATTGAATGATTTCCTCAAGCTCTAAATTAGGCTCATCAGGATTTCAAGAAGAATTAGATTTCTTGAAATGATGAGGGAAAATCCAGGGAGAAAACACATTATTGATGGAATTGCTGATAGAATCTTCTGTACTATCGAGAGGATCTGCTGAAAAGAATGCAGAGACAAAGGCGTCTGGAAAAGGAACGAAATTGAGCGTAAATACTTTCGACTGTCATTGGGGGAGGACAAGGGGTAAAATTTACACAAAGTCCAAGGAGTTTTTGTTCATTAAAAGATATCTTTCTAGAAGACAGATTATGGATGTTGAAGTTAGAAACTCGACAATCCACTTCTCTGGGTGTCGTTTGAGAAAAGAACCATAAAGAACAAAAAATCTATCAATAGCAGGTCCCCAATGATTTAGGCGAAAGCGTGGTCGCTGAAAAAGACCTGAATGGGGCCTTAGGTTTCTTTGCCCCTGCCATTGCCTCTGTTGGAATTCTGACCCCTGCCCCTGCCTCTTCCTCTGCCCCTACCCCTGCGTCTTCCTCTGTTGAATGATAGAGAAGGTGCCACAGATGTTACATTGGTCACTTTCTTCACATTCTGAGAAGGATTTGGTTTTGAGGCAGATGGACCAGAGGCAGCCAAGGTGGCATTCGGAGGAGCACCATCCTTGGCTACTTGGTCGTTTTTTGAAATGGGAGTAACATTTTGCTGAGGAGGGGGAGGATCTTTAGGCTGAGGGGGCGTACCAGGATTCTTTTTCTTTTTCTTGTTATTATTCTTTTTCTTTTTCTTTTTCTGTGTTACAATACCTTCAGGATTAGAAGAGAGGGGGGGTGATTTCTGGAATAGAGATCTAAGCTCTTTCAATTCTTTTTGAAGGTTGCCAAATTTCTAATTAAGCTTGTCATTGATAATCTTAGAAATAGACTTTTCTGGTGAAAGTTGTTTAGCGTCGGTCATAACACTGTCTCTACTTTGTTGACGCAGGGATTCAGCTTGCTCTTTTGCATATTTTTTCAAAGAACATCGGATTGAAAAATTATTGCAAAGAGAGTGAAAATCTGCAGTGGCAACATTTTGCCACTCCTCACAAGGGGTGGTAAAATGACCAAGCAAAGGAGGTGTCTAAGGGCCGCACAAGCCCCAGAAATAGTAGCTAAGAAATTTTCATTAACATTAGAAAGAGCTAATGAATGATTATCATGAGTTTTAGACATAGCAGAGATAAAAGTATCCAGGGAATGTTTATTAGCCTTAGTTTGAATGTCATCTAATCTAGAAGAAATTATAGATTGACCTTCCGGATCATTAATTATGATTTTAGGAGGCTTACCCTGTAGATTTTTTGGTAATAAACCATTCCTTTTAAAATTTTGTAATTTTTCTAAAAAAGACGAAAACTTACTGCAAATTTTGTGGAGTCTTTTAAATTCAAAAAAAGCCTTAGTAACAAGAACATATATTTCATTTGGATATTTAGAAGATGGTTCAGAATTGGTGTCCAAATTATGAGCATTATTCGTGAAAGCATTGTTTAAACCAGGATCATGAGTATTCAGAATAGAATTAGAATCCGGATTAGAATTAATATTGGCAGTATTATGAATAAAATCATCATCATCATCATTATTATTATTAATATTGGCAGTATTATAAATAAAATCATCATCATCATCATCATCATCATCATCATCATCATCATCATCATCATCATCATCATCATCATCATCATCATCATCATCATCATCATCACAAAAACTGCCAAAATTAACAAAACCCGTGGCGGGGTTGTGCGCCAAAGAATTGGCAGACGACATAGCCGCGGGGTTAAAGTTAACCGCGGGGTTAATGTTAACCGAAGGGTTAACATTACTCGTGGGAAAACTGTTGGTCGCTGGGTAGACACAGACCACGGGCGGAGTATGATCCATAAAAAATGCAGGTGCAGGAAGGGTCACGAAAACATTACCAGCAGCCAGGGGGACCGAAGAGGTATTACCAGTGGCCGTGGGAGAGTTGTCGGGCACCGTCGGGACCTGAGGAAACACAGACGCAATGCCGTCAGGATTTGCAGTGACGTCAGTGTTTGGAGGAGCAGTGACATCAGGGTTTGTAAGAGCAGAAGTGTCACGACCAGTCTCAGGTGAGTCGCGCTCTGAAGGAAAAGAGGGGCGCGGCCCAGAATGCTAAGCAAAGGAAGATGACAACCTGGAGTCAAGAGCGTCCAACCTGGCATCCAACAAAACTTGGCGTGAATTAGAGAATAAAATGAAATCGTTAAAAGCCTTTAAAAAAATTAGAAAATTCACAAACAGGGAGAAGGTGAATAGAAGTAGATTCTGATTGAATATTTTCCAGCGTATCAATTTTATCCTGCAAAGATTTAGCTTTCGCAGTTTGATAGTCTAGAGCATCCTTCAAAATTTTGATTTCAGAATCACTTCTTGAACAGTCATTGGCAGCGCATTCTGCCTTCCTCTTCCACTGAAATTTTTCTGAGTGGGCGATAGAAGCCATGTGATCCAAATCAGCGTAATTTTTATGCAGTTGATCAATTTTGAGTAAGAGATCAGCATTGTGAGCCTCCAGCACTTGAATAGAAGAATCTGAAGGAAGGGCCAGAGTAAGCTTGTTGCTAATAAAATCCTCTGAGTTTCCTCTTCTTCTTTTCTTAGATGCTTCAGCGTCTTGAGCTCCCTGGATAGGTGCAGCAGCTAAAATGGCAGCTGTAATTTCTTCTTCGGAAGCAAAAGGTGACTGAGCAAAATCATCCTCAGTGGCCATCGTGAAGATATGCACATAGGGTTTTAAAACAAGTAAAGAAATTACTTGCTGCTTGTGAGAATGATTTTTAGAGAGAAAAGAAGATACGAAAAATGCAGATGTGAAACCAAAAATTTATTAAAACATCAAAACCTTTGATACACTAATTTACAAAATCCCCTTCCAAAACATGTTTGGCAGCATTTCAGCGGCTCATTTGGATTAGAGAGAAGTACAGAAAAAAGTGAGAAAGGGAAGTTTTAATAGAGGAAATGGAGAGGCAACGGTTATCCGGGCAATCTTTAACGGCTAAAAAATTCCAACGGTTATAAAATTCTACCAGAAAATTCCATCCGAAGAAGTAACGGTTAAAATCAAATTTTATAATTTCTAAAATTAAAAAATTCCAGCGGTCAAAAATATCCGAGGAATCATTAATTAAGAAAATAAAATAAAATTTTAACCGAAATTTCAAAAAGGTAAAAAATAATTCATAAATCTAAATTTAAATTTATAAAAATTTAAATTTAAATTTAAGTAGAATTAAAAAGCTGTAAAAAGAATAAAAAGCCATAAGAGAGAGCAAGAATAAATGATAAACCTCAACACTTCAAAAAACTGAACTAAAAGAGTCCGTAGATTCAGGCTAGGGGAGTCCGTAGATTCTGTGGAGTCCGTAGATTTAACAAAGTGGAGTCCATAGATTCTGTGGAGTCTGTAGAAATAGACTAGTGGAGTCCGTAGACCCTGTGGAGTCCGTAGATGGTACCCTGTGGAGTCTGTAGAAAAGGACCTGCGGAGTCCGTAGATTCTGTGGAGTCCATAGAAATAGTCTAGTGGAGTCCGTAGATTTTGTGGAGTCCGTAGAAATAGACCTGTGGAGTCCATAGATTTTAAGTTTGAGGAGTCCGTAGAACCTGTGGAGTCCGTAGAAACATGTGGAGTCTGTAGATTATAAGTTTGTGGAGTCTGTAGAGTACAAGAATCTGCTCCTCATAAGATAAAATCCTAGTTTCCTAGGATTGCCCCAGCAAATCTTCGGAGGGGGAATGTGCTGCAGAGTGGAGACTTGTTGGCAACGCCAAAAGAGTTTAGAGTTTAGGGTTTAAAACAAGTAAAGAAATCACTGGCTGCTTTTGAGAATGATTTTTAGAGAGAAAAGAAGATATGAACAAAGTAGATATGAATCCAAAATTTTATTACAAGTTTAGGGTTTAGGGTTTTAAAACAAGTAAAAAAATCACTAGCTACTTCTGAGAATGATTTTTAGAGAGAAAAGAAGATATGAACAAAGCAGATATGAATCCAAAATTTTATTAAAACATCAAAACCTTTGATACATTAATTTACAAAATCTTCTTCCAAAACATGTTTCACAACATTTCAGCTGCTCATCAGTTGGATTAGAGAAAAGTACAGAAAAAGTGAGAAAGGAAAGTTTTAATAGAGGAAATGTAGAGGCAACGGTTACTCGGGCAATCTTTAACGGCTAAAAAATTCCAACGGTTATAAAATTCTATCGAAAAATTCCACCCTAAGAAGTAACGGTTAAAACCAAATTTTATAATTTCCAAAATTAAAAAATTCCAAAGGTCAAAAATATCTGAGGAATCATTAATTAAGAAAATAGAATAAAGTTTTAACCGAAATTTCAAAAAAAGTAAAAATAAATCTAAATTTAAATTTATAAAAAATTTAAATTTAAATTTAAGTAGAATTAAAAAGCCATAAAAAGGAATAAAAAGTCATAAAAGAGAGCAAGAATAAACGATAAGCCTCAAGAGTCCATAGATTCAAGCTAGGGGAGTCCGTAGATTCTGTGGAGTCCGTAGATTTAGTCAAGTGGAGTCCGTAGATTCTGTGGAGTTCGTAGAAAAAGACTAGTGAAGTCCGAAGATCCTGTGGAGTCCGTAGATAGAAGCCTATGGAGTCCATAGAAAAGGACCTGCAGAGTCCATAGATTCTATGGAGTCCATAGAAATAGACTTGTGGAGTCCGTAGATTTTAAGTCTGAGGAGTCCGTAGATCCTGTGGAGTCCGTAGATTATAAGTCTGTGGAGTCCATAGAGTGCAAGAATCTGCTCCTCATAAGATAAGATCCTAGTTTCCTAGGATTGTGCCAGCAAATCTTCAAAGGGGGAATGTGCTGGAGAGTGGAGACTTGTTGGCAACACCGAAAGAGTTTAGGGTTTAGAAAAACCCCCAAGCCTAAAGCTTTAGCAGAAAGGCTATAGTCAAGCTTAAAGACAAGGGGGCCCCTCTTACTCTTCTTGGTGCCATCAAGCACTTTGTGGAGTAACTCTGACTTGTCTCTCAAAGAGACTTTGCTGAAGCAATGGAGTAGAAACTTTCTAGAGAGAAATTGAGACTTGACAGGGTCCTTCAAAATACAAAGTGTTAGTAATCAATAAAAGTTTGAAAATATTATGTGTATATAGAATGGTGGAAGAGCAGATTGTAAATATGTAGAAGTGATTAATAAATATTGATTGCATATGAAATAATAAGAAATTATCTTGTATATATAGGTGGATTTGATTCTAAACCCTTCCAAAACTCTTGGTCATGAGTTAGGTTAGCCAAGAAATGATTAAGTACTAGGTCATGAGTTAGGTCAGCCAAGAGCCAAACTATTTCTTAAGTGAAAATCACCCAAAACTATATTGGGTCAATCTAATTGACCCAGTACAACTGACTGATAAAAGGGAATTAAGGTGAGGAAAAGGACAAAAGTTGGGAAAATACTAGAGGAATGTACAAAGGAGGAGTAATAGCTTAGGTAATGGTTTAGGAGCTGGTTAGATTGGTAATAATGTGGTAATAATGGATAACATTCCTAAAAAGCACCAATGGTCTTCCCACCCCTTTCTCGATGCACCCCTTAGGGTGTACACTTAGAGAGATTGAGTCTTGATGGGTTCTTGTAAGATGTAAAGTATTAGTATTTGATAAAATTTGAAAATATTATGTGTATATAGTTTGGACCCTTTTTATTTTGAATTATAGGTTATTAGTTGGGCAAGTTGTATGCTTCCAACAATGTCATTGAAAGAGCCTTACTTTTTAGATGGTTATCAAATTCAATCCTCAATGCTCACTAGGTACTCTATGGGGATTTCAACATGGTGGAATACAAACAAGAGAAGGAAGGTAGTCTCCCCATGATTTTGTGTGTAGGGGAGTCACAAATATTGTTTTACATGAGTAATAAAATAGGTCTCTTATATCACAAACATCATAATACAAGATATTTGGCTTATTCTTGGTTCACTTGGTCCAACCTAAGACACTGCCATGACATTATGGTTAATATTTTTGATCAGGATTTACTCATAGAGAAAGATTTATTCTCCTTGTTTAGCTATGGCACTTATCTAATTGATGTTTTTTATGGTGTTATTATTTCATACCCATAGCCTAATCACTTTTGCAGTGATTTTATCTCACCTCAAACTAAAACAACTAAGTATCAGTTTTACCTGAATACTACTCATCTTAAGTAGTTTTACCTCAATGCTACTCATCTTAAGCATGAGAGAATGCTAAGCCATATCAATAAGATCTATAATTTGGGGCTTAAAACCTCAGGGGCCATGGGATGCATTGATTTATGGGATGATGCAATTACATGGGCTACCAAATTTTTAAATCTATATGGTAAGAAGCTACACTTAGGATAAAGGCTGGCAAAGCTTCATACCATGAATTACATAGGATTCCACATGAACTCAATCATTCTATACTCAATGTCAACTTACTATCTCATGTTGCTCGATGGAGACAAAATCTCAAAACTATGGAAGTATACAGGGCTTAGGGAGCTTAGCTCAGATCTAGAATATATAAATTTAGAGTGAGGGATAGATTTATCCAAGAATTTTTTACCCTTATCTACTCCTATGAGTTGTAGACAAAATTAAATCCATTCAAGATGTTAATCTTTGGCTTAAAAACCTCCTATACATATTACACCATTTTTGGTATCATTATCATTGTGTTTTACCCCTCCACCTTCTTTCCTAGCCTGCCAAGTAATGATCTTACAATGTTTTTGATTTGTCCCATGTAAATTGTCTGAACCACAGAGAGTTGCCAATGATACACCTCTTTGTCTAAATGACCTCAAGGAAACAACCATGCAAATGGCTTATGAAAAATCACCCAACATTTATGGGTTCCATTGCAAGTTGTATTAGGTCTTATGAGATACTATTGGTCTTAATCTCCAATTTTTTTAATATAAAGGATATAGATCCTAAGATTATCAAAAATTGAAACCTAATAAACCTTTAAGATGTTTTATATAAAATCATTGTTAAATCCCCTACCCTCAAGTTGAGGCATATCCTCCCCCTCTTTTTTATAAGTGAAAAAATATCATTCATCCAACATAGATATATTTTGGTTAATGTAATTATAATATGGTAAGGTATGGAATGGTCCAGAGTCTTTGGTTGAAAACCCATGCTTATGAAAATTTACTTTGAAAAAGTTTACTAGATGATTGTGTAGGCATTTATCATTATTATGTTTCAAGATTTAGGATTTAGGAATCACATTCTCCATATTATTAACATGTTATTTTAGAATGTTAAATATTTTATTACGATTAATGGAGTACAATGTCATAATTTTGGGCCTTTTAGGTCTATAAGGCAAGGTTGTCCCTTGGTTCCCTCATTATACGTGATGTTCGTAGAGATATTTAGCTACCTTTTTTCCAACCACTCATCAAAATGGTTTGTGAAACGCATCTATCTCCCCAACTGTGATCGACAACTCATTAATGGGAATTTTATGGATAATTAATTTCTTAACATATTGGAGGAAGAATATTCAATTAAGAATTGGATGGAGTTCCTTGATATTTTTTTTCTTTTTTTAGGATCATCTATCAAGTGGAGAAATACCTAATACTATAAGTAGTCCCTTTCCCTCAAACCTCCTTGGTTGAAAGGATATCAATGTAAATGGATCCTTATAGGTGTGAAATTTATGTTTTGGGGCATTCCATTTTCCATTAGGTCATCCACCTCTAAGATTTGGTCATATGTTATTTAGAGGGTTGTAAAAATAATTGCCTTCTAGATCACCAAGTATCTTTCACTAGTAAGGAAGTTTCAAGTTTACTCAAAAGTGTTTTCTTCTACTCATGCTTAATGATATTCTTATTGGGATACTTATAAATTTGTATATCCCCCTAAAAACATTGGTCATATGTTATTATTTGGATAGAAAAAATAGCAAATTATGGATCAACAATCCTCTTCCTCTAGCAAGGAAGCTTAAAGTTTCTTCTAAAGTGTTGGCTGCTACTCAAATTTACTACTCTTCTTATTGGGATCCTTATAAACATACATATGCTAAGCTATATTTTATTTTGAGTTATTTCCTTTGAGATAATTCAGAAGACCAAAGAGGTTTCCATAAGGTCTATTGATATATTTGTTATACACTTAAAGTGGCTAGGGACCTTGGGATCATTGACATCATACTTAAAGGATATGTTCTAAGTGTGAAATGGATAATCAAAATCTTAGAATGGAATGAAGCATGGAAGGTTTTGTTAAAGCATTGCATTACCCAAACACCCCTTTGGCTGAAAGTCATGGAATGGACATGATTTGCATAATAATATTATTTATCCTATGCCATTGAAGATTGGTGGTGCCTTTGTGGTTGAAATAATATGGAGATCCTAAAAGATTCCCAAATCTCACCTCATTTATGTTGCAGATGGATTTTTAATTGCTCTCTATTAATTCTCACTCTATATAGTATTCTCGTAACCTAGATTTTTTTAATATTCCTTTCACTATGGTTCCTTGGATTAAGAGTCTTATAAATTTTTAAAATGGAATAAATACCATCATGGACATTTTATGCAAAGTTTATAGAGGGTGGATTTCATGGGAGATGTTAATAATGAAACACCAACTCAAACCTAAGGATGTGAATTCAATTCAAAAAATTCATAATTTCATACATGATATCTCTATCCATAATATTGGTGTCTCGTGTAGAGTCCCATGATGGAAATATTGGCATTGAAATACAACTATTCCCTTTTACCGATAGAAACACTAGATTGAGTACCATATATTCCCACCCAACATATTTAGAGTAAAACCCTCAACCAATAGTGGAAATTAATGTCTTTGTATGCCATTTATTCTATAAGATTTGTCAATCTTTGGAAAGCTCCCCCATTGATTGCAAAAAATCTCATTTTATCTAGTGCATTCTTTACCAAGGACTACTCATTTTAAGACCATCTTAAGCACATAGGGGTTTAAAATCCCATCTACCCTACTTTCCATGAAGTTAAAACCTTGAAGCATTTATTCTAGTTTCACCTCCATGCTTAGTCAACATAAAAATGGGTTCGTACACTTTTTCAACCCATTTTTCCAAATTTATTTACCTATGAAATGGTTATACTTGGGGAATAGACCATGATATGTGCAATATATAACTTTATCACACATATTTTAGAGCTAATATTGACTTTCATATTTAGAAATTTAGGAACTATTCTATTGTAAATAATCAATTCATGAAAAGGGTTTTTTTGGTGACTAAGCAAGTTATTATCATCTCCAATGTTTTTATTCATATTTAAGTCTATGTGGATAGAGTCCACATAGAAGTGGAGCATTCCCAAACCTTTTTAGACCACTCAAGATTGCTCGATGTGTAGTTAGTCACGTGGATCCATATACTTCATGCCATCAATCTCATTCTCAGGCCAAGGCCTAGGCATTTAGTGTCACTGGTCTAAGAGTAGGTGGAGTTCCTCTCCCTATTACTACCAACCTTCTTCTCATAGTGAAATGTGTTTGACTAGCTTGGGCACAATGGTGATAGTAGTTGAGGGATTCTCCAAAGGACAAGTTTCCTTACCTATGTCTTTCTATTTCCTCCTCTCAATGGGTAGAGGATTATGAATAAATTATATAAAAAAAGGGTGGATTCCCATTCTTGATACTACATAAACTCTATGCATTAGTGGTCGGTGAGACAAGCCAGACAGTCCCCTTCCTTGACCTCCTCCACCTACCTTTTTTTATTTTGTTTCCTAATGGTTGTTTTTGTTTTACAGTTCTTGATTTACCAATTTTTTTATTAAACCACACATATTGTGACATTTAATGTATAATTTTTTTTTTGATTTTGTGATGTAATTTCTCTCTTGAGGCTTGTGTTCCTTGATCTAATTTTTCAATTTGAGGTTTGACATCTTTCACCCATATTTTTTATATGATCAAAAATATACTTTATTTCTTATTTATAAAAGTACACTTTTGAAAAATCTATTATTTTTATCATTTTTTAAACATACACTAGAATATGGGATGTTGGTTATTAATTTTTTAGAATTGAAATATTTTTTCATATTGATCTTTTTTTCATTGTTGTCCCTTCTTCGATTCACTTGGGCTCTATTTAAATTATAAGTTATGTTTGGTTCAAAATTTGGCTTGGGGTTATGACCTAATTTTTTTTATTGAGCTATGGGTATAAGATTGATAGGGTTATTCATTTAAGTTTTGGTTACATAGGGTTCTAAAGGATGCGTTAGACCTTGAGGAGCAATTTTCTAACTACTAAAAGTGTTAGTGATTTTGAAGTTGTCTAATTAATCACCCTTGTCCTTTGGTGACACTTATCATCAAATTTTGTGCCTACCCATAAAAGCAAAATAGGTCTTATTATCTTTATTTTTCATGAAATATTAAATAACCAAGATCATGATTGACCATCAAATATAGACAAAATAAAAGTGCATGTTTGTTCCCCTATAATGTAAGTTGAAACCTTAGTGAAAAATTTGTTTAAAATTTATGATTGGTTGTTTCACATAAAGTCTAAATTAGAACCTTATTACCATCGAATAAAACCAAACCAAATGTCCTTGTAATAAGTTGACATCATTTTATTTACACACTCAAGGTTAGGAGTTAATAATTTGGATTATATTAGAATATAATTTGGCATTAAAGGTACATGTCTCTGTCAATGTGTCGAGTATGTGAATAGAGGGAAAATTTTAACAAAACATGGTGTTTTTGAAGAATATTCATTTTGTCAAACAATTTTAAGGTAGTTGACTCACCATGTAAACACTTCCAACATAATTATGGGATTGAAGATCTTGTAAAATCTATTTATATTTAAGACAATATATTTATCATATGATGATTGAATAATTACACTGAGAGGTGTAACCTACAGTGGCAATCAAAGAGTGTAATAATGTGAGTTTTTCACTTTTATTTTTGGTGGGCTGATAAATCATAAAAATAAAAATAATTAACCAACAAAAGATCTATAATCAAGTGACATTGTTTGAAAATACACACACACACACACACGAAAAAATATTCAAATGAAGGCAAATGTCATGGCCAGGCCGGCTCCCAGGCTTTACAACATCCATCCATATAGTTTTTGAGGGCTTGTGAAGATGCTGATCAATAACAATTTTGAACATGAGATGTTACAACTTCTGAAGCTACTGCCATCGCCACTAAAACTATCACCTACTACAAATCTTAATAGCCACTTACAAAAATTCATGCCACCAGTACTAAGCTTAGACATCGTCACCGTTTCTTAAATTTATTCTAGTATATATATGGCCACCAATGCATCAATGAAATACATATAATATATCTATATCTATGCTAATACATTGAGAATAAATATATTATATAAAAGGATGAGAGAGTTACAAATGAGATGTATTTAGAGATGTATACTAGTGTAGATATATCTGATATCTGTGCATCTATATCTATATAGATTATCATTATATATATAAGTATAGTGGTGTATTCATATATATATATCTATTAATATCAATAAATAGTCCTTAAGATATGTAGCATAATATCTTAAACATCACCTATATTACTTAAAATATTGGTTTTATTGATATCCTACTATATCTATCATAATTAAGATATACACTATAAGTCATACATAACTATCGTTAATATATTAGATAGATATTAAATCCCTAGATATCATTTTATCTTAGAGGAATTATACATAAACAGGTGAGTTACTTATACATCAAATATCTAATATTTTCATAGTGTATTTAAGTAATATTCATATCTAGATAGGCCTATTATATCATAACTTATATTCTCTTACTCTCTTAGATGTTTTATCTTAAGTATATTAGAATCCATCTCTGTATAAATATAATGTGTTTGATAATCAAATTAGAATGATGAGAGAGTTAAGATGAATGCATTTAAGATATTTAAGATGTAATTAGATATCATGTGATTTTAGGTTTAGGTTAGTTTTATGGTTTAATTTAATTTTATTAATAACATATGTAAATTTTAAATAAAATTAAAATAATATCACTATTTTTCAATTATCATAATTTTAAGTTAATTTTATGATTTTAGGTCTAGGTTTGTTTTATAATTTAAATTTCTTTTTCCTTTTAAAATGTTTAAATTTTAAATGAAATTAAAATAATATAATATAAAAAAGGTATTCATAAGTTTGTAATAAATTTAATTTTTATTTTCACGTGTACACTTTATATATATATATATATATATATATAAAGTAGATCTTTATTATAATTATGAAAAATTGTTCAATTGTGTACAACATCATACAATGTGTAGAGAGGTTGCCTACCTTTGGAAAAAAAGAGAAAACATGGTTTGTAAGTAAGATATTCATATGTTCATTGTGTGTGTGTGTGCGCGCGCGCACGTGCTTACATAAACTATTTAATTTTATTATTTTGATAGGTACAATGCACTGTGAACATTGAATCTAAATGGATCAAAATTATTTCAAGATCCAAAAATAGGAGATAAAAAATATGATCTTATAAGAAATAATGGTCATGTAAATATATATAACTAAAAATAATACGTATATGGAGAGCAAATGTAGATTGTCAATCTGTGCTTTCAAAACATGCGGTAATCAATTACATTACCAAATATGTGGCAAAATCTCAGAAGAGTTATGGAACTCATACTCAAATGTTAATATGACTTGCAAATATTGAAAACCTTGATGAATTAGTTACTAGAGCATTTAGAAGAATCCTAACAAAAACCCTTATTGAAATGGACATTAGAGCACAAGAGACATGTCATATGTTATTGGAGCTTCCATTGGTAGAAATCAGTAGAGTGTTTATCACTTTGAATATTTCACATGAAGTGTTGAAACTGATGAAACATACTATAGAAATAAAAAATGATAAATTCTTATAATCTTTCATTGATGGATACATGAACATACCTTATGAAGTGATAAGTTTTTCACTTATAGAGACAATTATATTGTGGTCATATAATCCCAAGCAAAGGCAATATAATAAATGGGAGGCTAGGAGTATGGAAACTATTTTGAGAGTATTCCCAAGGTTTACTACAATACCAATATGGGAATTAGAAAAATGGGTTGATTTTTATTGGTTAGAGTTATTACTTTACAAGACATTTTGTAATATAGAAAGATATATCAGACTTGATGATAATATAATAACATCAAACTGGGAGTCAATTAAATACAATCATTTGGCATGTGGAGTGAAGGACTATGCTAGATGACTATAAAAATCAAAGTGATGTTGAATGTGATGATGTTCAAGCCATTCACCAAAATACAATGGAACAAGAGTGGAAAATCATATCAAGGCTACATCGTGGGCAAATTATGGAAGTATAAGAATTAGATATGTTAGGAAGAAGAGATATTAATAGACAAGCATCATAGAATCATGAATATGAAGGAGAAGAATACACAACTTTAGCTATAAAATTTATAAGCATAATGAAAGACAATGGGTTACTCATATTAGATGATATAATAAGTAATATTTCATATGGAACCTTAGGAGCCAAACAAAAAGAGGCACTTGATATAATCATGAGATATTTTCTTCACACTCATAATGTTGCACCACTATGCATGATAATTCAAGGACATCAGGAATAGGAAAATCACATCTAATTGGTGTCATTCAAAATGAATCATCAACTATGAAGCTTTTCAAAATGAATCATCAACTATGAAGCTTTTCAAAATGAATCATCAACTATGAATCATTGTCCACTTCTATTACCTACACCAACTAGAGTTGCAGTGTTTAAAATTGGTGCTTTGATAATTCACTCAACACTTTGAATCTCAATCGCAGACTGTCCTGAATTAGAAGGAACAAGGCTCACAAGTTTTCAAGAAGAAATGCGACATATAAAATACATATTGATTGACGAAATGAGTTTCATTGTAGAAAAAATGTTGCACAACATAGATGCAAAACTTTGTCAATCATTTCAGAAAATGCAAACTTGAGTTTTGGAGGTAGATCAATCATTTTAGTAGGAGATTTCAGCCAGTTGCCTCTTGTGACTGATAAAGCACCGTACAATAGTAACAGACACAAACAAAATATTATGGGAAGAATTCAAAATAGTTGTTACTCTGGATAAGGTATTTAGAAAAGAAGGAGAAAGTGATGACCATGAAAGGTTTTGATAACTACTCACAAATATTATAGATGCACATCCGACTATTGATTATTAGAAACTATAATTAATGTCAAGAATAAATAGTGTATGACATCCAAGCATCAGGGAAGATTTGGATAATGTTATTCATTTATTTATAACAAATGATAATGTGAGAAACCATAACAAAATGAAATTTGAATCATTAAAAGGATCGATTGCACGAAGCATTGCAACTAAAATAGGTAGTACCAATCCATTAGGGGGTTAGAATGATGACTTGGATGTGGAGTTATTAATTGCTAAGGATGCAAGGGTGATGTTAACCTCCAACCTATAGATATAAGTAGGACTTGTAAATGGATCTCCAGGATATATTCGAAGTATATAGTATAGAAACCTAGAAGTTCCCCACAAGAGCCACCTACATATGTTATGGAAGAATTTGACAATTATGCTAGAATGCCATTTTCAGATACAACTCCACATATAATTCCAATTACACCATTACAAATGGGACAGACATGACAACTACCCTTACGACTCGTTTGGGTATTATCCATAAACAAATCATGAGAATTGACTCTGATATATGAAATTATTTTATTTAATTATCATTGATTGACTTTGATATCGCATATATTATACTTCTTTTCACATTTCGATGTATATGAAATTATCATTGAATGTGATATATATTTCTTATTTGGATGAACAAGAAATGATGCATTAATTGGTATTTATTGTTAAATGTGCATGCCACACATGCCGGTGCTATTAACATAGATATATCAAATATATCTATCTAAAATATGTCGAGAGATATCAATCTCGAGGTGCCTATCTAATCTACGTCACAATATAGATACCTCAAGATTAATATCTCTCAACATATTATAGATAAATATATTTAAAATATCTATGCTAGTTGATAATTTTAATATGAAATCTTATATATACTAAAATTAATTAATTGTACTATACATTAATATTAATTATTACTAATTAACTAATTATATATTTATATTAATTATTACTAATTAACTAATTATATATTAATATTAATCATTACTAAAATGTAAGTTAACATTTTAAACAAACAATTCAATAAAAGTATTTAGAGATATTTTTGATTTTTATATTCAAATAATATAATCTTAAATTTTTGATTTCTTCATCTTTTTAAAATAAAAATTAATTATTGTTTATGATCCTCTGTCTCTAATCAATCTTAATTGCTTATATCATAAACTCTTTGTACTGAATTTTTAACTAATAAATTTATTTAGAGGTTAAGATTAAATTGTAAGAATTTTTTTTTAAGTTATATCATAAAATCTTTGTACTAAATTTTTTACTAATAAATTTATTTAAAAATTAAAATTAAACGTAAGAACTTATTTTTTAGTTTTATGTTAAAGATTACCAATCATAATCCATTATTACGAAGCAAAAAAACTTATAATAGTAAATCATTTATAAGTCAAGATTAAATCGTAACAAATTATTTTTTAGTTTTATGTTAGAGATTACCAATCATAATCCACTATTGAGAAGGAAAAAAAATTTATAATAATAAATCAGAGTTGATAACTCAAAACATAAACTACAAGATATTTCTAAAAACTTTAAAAATCTAATTTCCATAAAATCAATCACGTTTGCGTCAATTACGTGTACTCCGCAATTTAATAAAATAGCCAGTCAATGGGGAGGAGTCAAGATTCAAAGTCAATTTATGTCCCTGTCCAACTGATGGTAGTATGCAATTCCTATTTATTTGTCTTCCACGTGTAGTGGATAAATAACATTATAGAAATGGCAAAGAATACTTTATTAGCAATCAACTATTTAAAATATTTTGTTTTAGCATATATTCTCAAACATTTAAAGCCAATTACGTTTAATTCAAAGTCATCCCCAATTTACGCGTCAATTGATGAACTTTTACTCCATTATTTTCTTTTTCATACACGCTAAGAGGGTTTCAACGTCCGAACTTTGGTTAAGAGGCCCCAATAGTTGATTCGTTCGGAAGAATGTTAAAATCAGTTAAATGAGTTAACATACTTTTATTATCTTAAAAGGAATTTAAGAAAACATTGAAAACTATCAGATCAATCTTTCCTCACATTTGAACACAAAAATCAAATCATATTTTTTGATAAACAAAATGTTAGTAAATAATTTTTTTGTGAAGTTCGACGCATTTCGAATTCATTAATGTGATTCTTCATGAGGTAAGTAATATATATTAAAATAACAAAATAATACTATTTAAAAATTGAAGGAATATAATCGTTACAAAAAACTTTTTAAAAATTAATCAACTTTTAAAAATGAAAATCAAAAATCAAAAATAAAAATAAGCAGTTAAATAATTACCAAAATCATTTTAGTTATCAATTATAAATTATTAATTATAAAAATATGTTATTATAAATTTAGAAATAAATTATAAATTAATTAATTAAAAGAATTTATTACTTATTTAATTATTAATTAAAGTTATTTTTAAATATGTTATAACAATAAAATCAAAATCAAAATCTTATGAAATTTGTAAAAAATTTAAAAATTAAATCCATTTATTATTTATTATTAATATTTAAAATAAAAATAAAATTTATTATCCTTAATTATAAATTTTAATATTAACCAAATTTAGTAAACCAAAATTAAAGCTATTTAACTTTAGAATTTGTTTATTTTTATGTTTGATCTTAAATTCAACATAAATTTAATTGTTACATGTGAATAGCAACCTTAAATTTGATGTTCACTAACCATCACTTAGAAGGTTTTTCCTTTGTTTGGAGAAGATAATAGAAAAATTGTAATGTCATGGCCATAGGATGCAGTTTGGAACCTCTTTCTTTTTTCTCCTAAAAATATGTTTTTAGCTAGATGCATGCCATTTGTCACTAGTTAATAGGAAAGTAGAGGAGAAGGTAATCAATTTATTTATCAATGTGGTATATAAAAAATTCAATGTAAACACCTCATTATTGATATCACCTGGTACATTTCAAATATATATATTTACTATATATGTACTAGTAGTGTACGCATGCGCGCACATACACAATATTTTATATGTATAAGTGATAAATGTCCATACATTACAAATAAATTATTAGAAAAATAAGGGCCATGTTGCAACATGAGTACCTATCGTTATTATTAGATATATATAATATTAAAAAACAAGTGATTGACAGATTGACTGAGGCATAATTGAATTTAGGGAATAAAAATGAAGAAATCATTGACCTAGAGGAATAAAATTTAACTTTTTCTCTTGACTACTACAAAAATAGGTAAACGCCAATTATCCACCATAAATATTCATTGGTAGGAACTAAATTTAATAGTCAATCATAAGTTTCATGAAATTTTATGATGACATTTATTTATTAATTATTTTCCTTTCAAATGTTAGTATAATTTATAGTAAAAAAATAAATATTAGAAATAATCTATATATTTATTAAAACCCTTTAAATATTTTGACATTTTATTTAAATTTTTTCCTTCCATTTAATACAATCTAAAAATCGATTATATTTTATAATTAAAATATGTAAATACAATTATACAAATACCACATTGAAAATGTACTAATTAATGAAGAACATAATGACACCAATATACATTAAATTTAATATTCCATTATGTATGTATTCTAAATTGAATGGAAAAACATATATTTATAATATATATTTTTATAAAATTTTAATGGAAAAAAAGAATATTTAACCCAAGCACTATAACAATGTGTATCAAAAGTATGAACAATGTGACCCATTTTGCACAAGCAATACATAGCACATCAATCGTCGAATCTTTAGAACATGGCCTTTTGAGAGTTTTTTTTTCAGTCACTTTTCTCTATACTCATTCATCTTATAGCCTACTATCTTTATGCCTCATTCTTTCATCATTGAGATTACTGTGTGTGGTGAATTTGAATTGAAATCAGGGAAAGAAAATAGGGAAAGCATGAAATTGTGAAGAAAATGGAGAGGTTTTGAATATGGCAGCATGGCCATGTGTGATTGAGTGAGTTTTTATTTATCCTTGTAAACTTCCTTCTCTAGATAACTATATAGTAGTTAATTTATCCTTTTCAACGTCCCTTTTCTGTAATTAATTTGGTTTTGATTAGAAATATGCAGACTCATATGATGCAAGAGTGCACATGAAGGTCACGGGTATTTGTGGTAGTGTTGTTCACTATTTAAAAGTACTTATATGCCCATCATTTTAATCTTATTATAAATTGATAAATTTAATTAAGTTTGCATTTGTGTTTTTGTCTTTTCAAGATAATAAGTGTGGGAATTACCTTTTGAAACAACTAATATTGACAAGGCATGAATGTAGATGTATTGTTAAAGAGGTGGTAAGTGAAGTGAAGCATGTGCTGATTTGTCACATCATTTTATTTAACAGTACAAGGTTAAGAGTTGGGATTTGGAGTATGAACGGGAACTATAAAAATATAGGTTTATGTGGATGTGTTAAGTATGTGAATCGATGAAAATAAATTATGAAAACAAGATGTAGTTGAGGAATATTCATTTTTCTAATACAAATTTAAGGTGAGTGCTTCACTTATAAATGCCTCCAACATAATAATGGGATTAATAATATTTTAGAATTAATTTATATTTTAAGATAATATATTTGTTATGTAGTGATTGAATAATTAATAAAATTTAAATATAAAATTTTATATATAATATTGTTGAGATGGCTATTATTAATAAAAGAGATAACAAAAATCAAGGTAATATAAATTTAAAAATTAAATCCAATTATATATTAAAATTTATTAATTTTATTGTACATTAATATTAATCATTATTAAATTGATTAATTATAACCTACATTAATATTATTCATTTTTAAATTGTAAGTTAACTTTCTAAACAAACAATTTAACTAAAAAGTTTGGATATATTTTTAATATTTGTATTTAAATAATATAACATCTTAAAATTTTGATTTCTTTATACTTTAAAAATAATTATTCAAATATATTAAACAAAAATATTATATATTATCTAATTAATATTATTTGTTCTTATCATAAAATATTTTTATTGAATTTCTAAATAATAAATTAATGGTGTTACAATTAAATTGTAATTACTTGTTTTTATTTTAATGTTTAAGATCACCATTTATAATATATCATTAAGAAAAAAAGATTTATAATAATATATCACAATTGAGAATGAAAAATCTTAAATTAAAAATAAATATGCAAAATTTTAAAATTTAATTTTCATAATTTATAAAAACATATAAAATCTCTAAAACGTTAAGATTTCAAATAATTTACATTTAACTTAAAAATTTTATAGATAATATTTCGGAAAACTTTAAAACCTAATTTTCATAAACTAAAAAGAGCCTACGATTTCAGATCCATTAAATTTAACTCACGATCCTTAAAATGTCGGTTAATATATTTGTAACAACTTTGAAATCTAATTTTCATAGACTTTGAAAAATGTATAGACTTAAGATTTCAAGTCAATTGCATCTACGTTCCAACTCTTCCGCAATTTAATAAATTAACCACTCAATGGAGATGAGTCAAGATTTAAAGTCAATTACGTCCCCATCCCCGTGATTATGAAATATCTTATTATTCGTTCTCTCAAGCCAAACTATTAGTAAAAGACATATTATCAATAAAAAGGAGTCAATTACGTACCTGTCCCTGTGATTGTGAAATATTGGACTCCGGTAATTTCATTGTCTTAGGCGCTCAAAACGCTTCTGAGATTGTTTGGGAGAGTTTCAGACATCTAGAAGATACGAAGTTGCCTCGGATGAAATTGTGGCAAGACATGAACCTAGTTTCTTGGAAAAGTTTGAAGGATCCAGCACCTGGTTCCTTTGTTTTAGAAAAGGATCCATCCACAGGGATGATAAACCTTCACTTGCGCCATAAAAACGGTGTTTATTATTGGACAAGTGGAGAGTGGGTTGGTAAATATTTCACCAATTTGCCAGAGTCATTAGACACAACTAGAATTTTGACGGAATTTGTCTAGGTTTCTCCCTCAAGAATGTATGAGGTATATTGGGTGGTACCAAATGGCAGAACTTAATCAGCATATGTCAACTCCTGGTGCGAGCTGGTCATCGCCAGTCGTTGGGGGCTAGTCACCGATGGTCGTTAGGAGGTTGGTCTCTGCTTATGATTAACCATAGTTAAATCAGTTAAAATCGTAGTTAACTAATTGCTAATGGATTCATTTTATTTTAACCATCCCCACCAAAGTCACCACCAACTTCACCACCAATCGACGATCACCATCGACCCAATCATGAACCGTGATTGTGCAAGTGTCATTGAACTTGTCACATGGCATGGACCCAGTGTGGCATACAAATCATTTGATGGTTATGTCGGATTATCACGCCCTAACACATTGATAATCATGTCTTCTTAGCATTGCCTTAATGTCCTATGGCTTATTGTTAACTTCGTAATGCCAAGCCTAAAGGCCAATTAGATGTCCTTCACCATTCGCTCACTGCTAGATCCAAGGTGGAGGGAGATCTCTGAAGCGGCGTTGGTCCGAACAAGAGCGGAGGAATCGGTGTTTAATCCCAGGTTTTGCACCAGTCATACATTAAGGTAAATTGTGGAAGGTTTTATCATTTTCATAGAGTCAAGTGACCATTTGATTCCATCTAAGGGTTCTATATGCCACTGTTCAAGGTTACCCTTGCTACTCTATAAACTGTGTCTTAATACACATTAGTCTACATGATTGTGAATTGTGTTTATGAACTTAAATCTCTACAAACACCTTAGAGAATAGGAAATATGTTTATAACCAATATTCTTGAGTTTCCACGTAGTTTACAAGTTATTCTTCTCATAAAAAACACACACTCAGTCATCCTTTTCACAAGAAACAGATTTGTATTGTTCAAACATAGAATATCCTTTAACAAACAGTCATTTTAAAGGACAAAAGAAAACAAAGCTCAATGTTACACTTTTAAAACAACATTGCATATGAATCTGCATAAAAGATAACGGTGCATATGACCCTGCATAAAACTGAATCACTAACTTATTTAGGATAGATTCATTCATATTTGTGATTATAGAAGGGCAAGTGGCCATTTAATAAGCTGAATAAGGAAAGAAATCGTGGAGTTTTTTTTATCAATGTGTAAAAAATTGAATCCATAACTTATTAACACAGACAAAACCCAAAGCATAGGAAGCAAGAAAAGGTATGGGGAAAAAAGGAAAATGCTTCAGATAAACACATAAATACTGCGTTCATAAGTCTCTTTTATATAAATTATTTAGATGAAAATGCAGAGAAAAGTAGGGAAGATTGTAATAAATCCTCTTAAAGGACATCTATCTTCAATTTACCTATACCTACTAATTTTTTTTATCTTTGTTTCTCCTTGGCAGATGCCCATTATAGATAAGGTTAAGTTCACCTAGGATTTTATCTTTGTTAATAGGTTATTTTTATACATAAGGACAAGCTTTTATATGCAGGCTCATATGCACTACAAATTTAGAGGGAGAGAGCTATTCAATAGGGTATACATGGTGTATAGGAACCTCTCTAGTATTTTCCAAGCTTTAATATCTTCACCTATGTTTTTAATTCACGTGTTTTTATTCACCATTTCATGTGTATTTATGCTTTCAAGTGCCTAAATGTACTCTATTCTTTGTGATGGGGTCATCATGTATGTGTACTTTTAAGTACATTGAAAGTTTTACTCTTATCATATTTCATGTGTTTATGCAGACTTCCACAAAGTAAGATTTTATGAATCCATGTTTTATGTACTCCCATTGTAGGGTGTATAAGAGCCTCTATAGTATTTTCCAAGCTTTAATTTATTGATCTCTATTTTTAATTCTTGTGTGTTTATTCACAATTTCCTATGTATTTATGCTTTCAAGTGCCTAAATGTACTATATTCTTTGTGATGGGGTCATCATGTATGTGTGATTTTAAGTAAATTGTAAGTGTTATTCTCATCATATTTCATGTGTTTGTGCAGACTTCCACCAAGTAAGAGTGTGTGAATCCATGTTTGTGTTTGGAATACTCCCATTGTACTATGCAATGTGTACTTGTTATTGTTGACTTCTTCATTTAGAATGTTCAATGAGCTTATTAAATATTGCCATCAATGTCTTTCATAGAAGCTACAACTGAAATTAATTTTTTTGCATACAATCTCCATGGAATTGATATTCCAGGCTTCAAAAATATTATTGCTAACCTTTGAAATTCACAATAAGCATGTTTTGGTTCTTTTAAAGTTTTCAAAATGTAATGTATCCATTACATTTTGTCTATCTCATCTAGTACATACAAAGGTTCCTTTATATTGTCCTTGAATCTCCACACGAGGTGTTGCCATATTATATAGATTTTTTCCAAATAGATTGGTATGTTAAGTTTGTTTAATGTGTAAAGATAATCTCTACTTTGGAACATTACACTATATACAGAAAATGCAATGCCTTCTCATATGTACATTTGCTTGTTGAAGGCTTGTAATAGACATTTGCAATATAGGGTGTCAATTTCATGAACAGTGGTTGGCCTAATTATTCTATGACTATTATGTTATGTTTCCAACTAGTCGGATTACCTTGGCGGCTGGAACACCATTTTAATCTCGTGGTGACCTTTACTGTGATTTCTATAAGCATTTCATTTATAAGGGTTAGTGTTATAAAGCATATTCTTAATTTGTTTGAATGAACGTTGTTGTTTATTGGCAACAAATACTATGAATGTTAACTACTACATTTAGTATGGATGAGTGGGAATTAGATGATTGCCTCAAAGAACTTTATGTTGAGACTGAATAAATGGTATGCAGTTTTAGCGACTGTACTCGAACATGAATTTGAGTTGTATTATTTTTTTGTTGATACTAATATGTTGTGACATGCATTATGTTAGGAGAAAGAAGTCAGTCAAAAGTCCTCATTATGTGCAAGTAATCAGTTTAGATGTTCCCCTCACCCACTCAGAGATCAACGGAGGAAGCTATATGGAGGATCAATAGTTGGGGATGGTATTCCCACTATTACGAGATAACCATCCCCTACCCATGAATAACCAGTGGTGCAATCCTAGTACGAGATGGAATGTTTACTGAATAAAGATGTAAACAATGTGATGACATAGGTAATTTTATTGATGGTCCATATATTTTCAATTCCTACTTTAATATTCTTTCTGCATATGTAAAATGCTTAATATTTTTGAACCATTCATTCCACTTATGATTTGTTTCATTGCCTTATTTTAATACTACAAAAGGAGGGGGTAGAGCAACCTGAAGGTGAAGATTGTATCCCAGAAGCGCCCAATGATTATTTATCAAGAGATGTATGGGAACCTTTGGTTGCCCTTAATGTTTTATTACTCCTCATGTTAAATAATGTTTTTCTATTCTCTCATACAACACTCAAAATTATAATACTTTTGACTGACACGCCATGCATTTTTAAATGTTGTTTCTATTTTCTATTTTAGTTGGGAGGGGTGGAGCAGAGCCACGTGGATGTGGTTGATAGTCACCTACATAATGACTTCATTCCTACAAATGTGTGTATTTTTTGTACCTTTTCTTTCATTTTCCATACTTAATAATTACAAACCATGCATCCCTATTTTTATATGTGATATTTTTTTAATATTGTAGGAGGATGGGGTGGAACAAACCAAAGGTGAAGAAGGCGTCCCCAATGTGTCTAATGACTATTTATCAAGAGATGTATGAGAACCTTTGGTTTCCCTTAATGTTTTATTTCTCGTCATGTTAAATAATGTTTCTTTCTTCCCTCTTAGAACAATTAAGATTAGAATTCTCTTGACACACCATGCATTTTTCTATGTTTGTTTGTTTTATGTTTTAGTTTGAAGGGTTAGAGCGGAACCATGTGGACATGGTTAATAGTCACTTGAATAATGAATCCATCCTTACAAATGTGAGTATTGTTTATAGTCTTTCTTTCATTTGACATGCTCATAGTCCCATGTTTGTTGTTCCATATATTTTTGGAGTTGGACTCACATATATATGTCCACCTATGTGGTAGGAGGATTTGGAGTCATATGACTTTGATGACAATGATGATGATGATGATGATGGGGATTGGCTTTTAGATGCTTCACAATCAAAAATGGAGGAGGAATCGAATGTTGTAAGAACATTTGATTATCTTTGATGATGTTATCTTATGTTTATTATTTTGAGCTTTTAAAATTATATTGTGTTTGATGTCATTATATTTTTTTTATTGATTTATGATTTTAACCTCACATCTCTTCCTTGTTGAATGACAATATGTAGGTGAGTACATAATCAAGGATTGGAATATTAGAAGGTGGAATGTGCACCTTTTCTTGTTGAGGCCATGTAACACATTTAAATTTGATGGTGGCCATCCATTTTAGTTAAGAGATGGACTTAACACTCACCATCATAAGATTCATGGTCAATAACCAATTCCAAGGAGGCCCCCTGGGCATGATGAAAGTGGGAAATGTATACCTAATGGAAGAAAAATCAATAAAAGGAAAACAGAAAGGAGGCCAATAGATTGACTCTTGAAAAATTAGAGATTAGCAAGAGAGATAAGCTAGAAAGATCATGGATTTCTAGGGAGGATGTATCTAAGTTATGTTATCTCAATGAGATAGCTTGAATTCTATCGAAGATGAGATGGCTACATATGATTCGAGTGAAAAATTGACACAGAGAAGGGAATCTTGTATTCAACTAAGAGAATATCATTGACAAAAGGAGAGATAAAGAGAATGGGTGGAGAAATAGATAGGTGCATGCAACAATGGACCTCAGGTTAAATGCATGATGTTCATTAGTTTTCACAAAGTTAATGTTAAGTGTAATTCAACTTACTCAATATTAACATTGATATTTATGCAACAATCACCATTCTTATTATAGAGGGATGACCCTCAAGCCCATTCTAGTGATGAAGAACACATTCCTTTGAGAGAAATGTTAATATGACTTGAAAATATTGAAAACCTTGATGAATTAATTGCTATAGCATTCAGAAGACTCCTAACAAAAACCCTTATCGAAAGAGACATTAGAGCACAAGAGACATGTCATATGTTATTGGAGCTTCCATTGGTAGAAATTAGTAGAGTGTTTATCACTTTGAATATTTCACATGAAGTGTTGAAACTGATGAAACATACTATAGAAATACAAAATGGTAAACTCTTATAATATTTCATTGATGGATACATGAACATACCTTATGAAATGATAAGTTTTTCACTTATAGAGACAACTATATTGTGGTCATATAATCCCAAACAAAGGCTAGGTAATAAATGGGAGGCTAGGAGTATGGAAACTATTTTGAGAGTATTCCCAAGGTTTACTACAATACCAATATGGGAATTAGAAAAATGGGTTGATTTTTGCTGGTTAGAGTTATTACTTTACAAGACATTTTGTAATATAGAAATAGATATTAGACTTGATGATAATAGAATAGCATCAAACTGGGAGTCATTTAAGTACAATCATTTGGCATGTGGAGTGAAGGACTATGCTATATGACTATAAAAATCAAAGTGATGTTGAATGTGATGATGTTCACGCCATTCACCAAAATACAATGGAACAAGAGTGGAAAATCAAATCAAGGTTACATCGTGGGAAAATTATGGAAGTATAAGAATTAAATATGTTAGGAAGAAGAGATATTGATAGACAAGCACCATCAAATCATGAATATAAAGGAGAAGAATACACAACTTTAGCTATAAAATTTATAAGCATAATGAAAGACAATGGGTTACTCATATTAGATGATATAATCAGTAATATTTAATATGGAACCTTAGGTGCCAAACAAAAAAAGGCACTTGATATAATCATGAGATATTTTCTTCACACTCATAATGTTGCACCACTATGCATGATAATTCAAGGGACATCAGAAATAAGAAAATCACATCTAATTGGTGTCATTCATGAAGTTTTTCAAAATGAATCATCAACTATGCATCATTGTCCACTTATATTACCTACACCAACTAGAGTTGCAGTGTTTAAAATTGGTGCTTTGATAATTCACTCAACACTTTGAATCTCAATCGCAGACTGTCCTGAATTAGAAGGAACAAGGCTCACAAGTTTTCAAGAAGAAATGCGACATATAAAATACATATTGATTGACGAAATGAGTTTCATTGTAGAAAAAATGTTGCACAACATAGATGCAAAACTTTGTCAATCATTTCAGAAAATGCAAACATGAGTTTTGGAGGTAGATCAATCATTTTAGTAGGAGATTTCAGCCAGTTGCCTCTTGTGACTGATAAAGCACCGTACAATAGTAACAGACACAAACAAAATATTATGGGAAGAATTCAAAATAGTTGTTACTCTGGATAAGGTATTTAGAAAAGAAGGAGAAAGTGATGACCATGAAAGGTTTGGATAACTACTCACAAATATTATAGATGCACATCCGACTATTGATTATTAGAAACTATAATTAATGTCAAGAATAAATAGTGTATTACATCCAAGCATCAGGGAAGATTTGGATAATGTTATTCATTTATTTATAACAAATGATAATGTGAGAAACCATAACAAAATGAAATTTGAATCATTAAAAGGATCGATTGCACGAAGCATTGCAACTAAAATAGGTAGTACCAATCCATTAGGGGTTAGAATGATGACTTGGATGTGGAGTTATTAATTTCTAAGGATGCAAGGGTGATGTTAACCTCCAACCTATAGATATAAGTAGGACTTGTAAATGGATCTCCAAGATATATTCGAAGTATATAGTATAGAAACCTAGAAGTTTCCCACCAGAGCCACCTACATATGTTATGGAAGAATTTGACAATTACTCTAGAATGCCATTTTCAGATACAACTCCACATATAATTCCAATTACACCATTACAAACGGGACAAACATGACAACTACCCTTACGACTCGTTTGGGGATTATCCATAAACAAATCATGAGAATTGACTCTGATATATGAAATTATTTTATTTAATTATCATTGATTGACTTTGATATCGCATATATTATACTTATTTTCACATTTCGATGTATATGAAATTATCATTGAATGTGATATATATATTTTATTTGGATGAACAAGAAATGATGCATTAATTGGTATTTATTGTTAAATGTATATGCCACACATGCCGGTGCTACTAACATAGATATATGAAATATATCTATCTAAAATATGTCGAGAGATATCAATCTTGAGGTGCCTATCTAATCTACGTCACAATATAGATACCTCAAGATTAATATCTCTCAACATATTTTAAATAAATATATTTAAGATATCTATGCTAGTTGATAATTTTAATATGAAATCTTATATATACTAAAATTAATTAATTGTACTATACATTAATATTAATTATTACTAATTAACTAATTATATATTTATATTAATTATTACTAATTTACTAATTATATATTAATATTAATCATTACTAAAATGTAAGTTAACATTTTAAACAAACAATTCAATAAAAGTATTTAGAGATATTTTTGATATTTATATTCAAATAATATAATCTTAAATTTTTGATTTCTTCATCTTTTTAAAATAAAAATTAATTATTGTTTATGATCCTCTGTCTCTAATCAATCTTAATTGCTTATATCATAAATTCTTTGTACTGAATTTTTAACTAATAAATTTATTTAGAAGTTAAGATTAAATAGGAAGAATTTTTTTTAAATTATATCATAAAATATTTGTATTAAATTTTTTACTAATAAATTTATTTAAAAATTAAAATTAAATGTAAGAACTTATTTTTTAGTTTTATGTTAAAGATTACCAATCATAATCCATTATTACGGAAAAAAAAAAACTTATAATAGTAAATCATTTATAAGTCAAGATTAAATCGTAACAAATTATTTTTTAGTTTTATGTTAGAGATTACCAATCATAATCCACTATTGAGAAGAAAAAAAAATTATAATAATAAATTAGAGTTGATAACTCGAAACATAAACTACAAGATATTTCTAAAAACTATAAAAATCTAATTTCCATGAAATCAATCACGTTTGCGTCAATTACGTGTACTCCGCAATTTAATAAAATAGCCACTCAATGGGGAGGAGTCAAGATTCAAAGTCAATTTATGTCCCTGTCCAACTGATGATAGTATGCAATTCCTATTTATTTGTCCTCCACGTGTAGTGTAGAAATAACATTATAGAAATGGCAAATAATACTTTATTAGCAATCAACTATTTAAAATATTTTGTTTTAGCATATATTCTCAAACATTTAAAGCCAATTACGTTTAATTCAAAGTCATCCGCAATTTACGCGTCAATTTATGAACTTTTACTGCATTATTTTCTTTTTCATACACGCTAGGAGGGTTTCAACGTCCGAACTTTGGTTAAGAGGCCCCAATAGTTGATTCGTTCGGAAGAATGTTAAAATCAGTTAAATGAGTTAAACTAGTCACATACTTTTATTATCTTAAAAGGAATTTAAGAAAACATTGAAAACTATCAGATCAATTTTTCTTCACATTTGAACACAAAAATCAAATCATATTTTTTTGATAAACAAGATGTTAGTAAATAATTTTTTTGTGAAGTTCGACGCATTTTGAATTCATTAATGTGATTCTTCATGAAGTAAGTAATATATATTAAAATAATAAAATAATACTATTTAAAAATTGAAGGAATATAATCGTTACAAAAAACTTTTTAAAAATTAACCAACTTTTAAAAATGAAAATCAAAAATAAAAATAAGCAATTAAATAATTACCAAAATCATTTTAGTTATCAATTATAAATTATTAATTATAAAAATATGTTATTATAAATTTAGAAATAAATTATAAATTAATTAATTAAAAGAATTTATTACTTATTTAATTATTAATTAAAGTTATTTTTAAATATGTTATAACAATAAAATCAAAATCAAAATCTTATGAAATTTGTAAAAAATTTAAAAATTAAATCCATTTATTATTTATTATTAATATTTAAAATAAAAATAAAATTTACTATCCTTAATTATAAATTTTAATATTAACCAAAATTAGTAAACCAAAATTAAAGCTATTTAACTTTAGAATTTGTTATTTATTTGTGTAAATTATAAAGAAATTAGTTAATCAAAAAGTAAAGAAAATTTTAAGTTATTAACTTTTTTTGGAACAATTTAAGAGAGATCATTAAAAACAAGAAATCAAGCTAAGAAATCAATAAAGTGAATTCAAACACTACAACCTTACGTCTTAGAAGAGCAAAAACTAATTTTTATAAACTACCGTCTTCTAAACATGACTAATCCCTAACCTAATATATTGGTTTCAATTTTTATTATGTTTCAATATTTTTATAGCTTCTCTTAACTTACGTTTATGGAAGTGATCTTCTACTACCAAAAAATTTGCTTCCTTGATATTGATAGCATGTTTCGACTTAAACGAATGTTTGGCAATGGTTGATTTTTCTTTCCTTTCCAAATAAATGTCTGTCAAATGTTTTTTAATTCTCATTTTAACTGATCTTCCCGTCTCCCCTATGTAAGATAAACCACATAAAAAATCAATCTTATAGACTCCACTTCTAAGGTTTGGGTCCAACTTGTCTTTAGCAGACCCCAACATTATACACAACTTATTAATAACAAAGAATGTGGACTGAGTATTATGGCGATTGAGAATTTTAGCTAATTTATTAGAAATACCTTCAACATAAGGAAGATAAGCTATGGGACCCTCTACTAAAGACACATTGCTTTTAGTTTTGTTAATATTTTCTTTAACTTGCTTGATAGCCTTAGCTATTTGTTTACGAGAATGTCCATTTAACCCAAAAACTTGATTCGGGTGCTTGATTTCATGATCAATGGTCTCTTCATTATAAATTTTAAAAGCTCTTGTAATTAAAGTCTTGATGAACCCTCTTTTTTGGGCAAGATGGTGATGGGAGGGGGCATGAAGCTAAAGGTGTGTATGTGTACATTTTCTATAGACCTTCCTAGCTAAAGAATCATCTTTCTTCCTAAGCAAGAAGACATCTAAAAAAGGTAGTTGTTGTTCTATCTCAATTTCATTAATGAATTTAATGCTAAAAAAATTAATTTTTGAGATGGGAATGGAACTCTTCCAATTTATCTAGGCCATGTTTCCAACATAAGTTGGTGTTATCATAATATCTTTTCCACCATTTGGATTTTAATGGGAAAGAGTGAAGTGCCAAGTCTTAAACTTTTTTCATAAAGAGGGTGGCAACTGCAGGAGATAGAGGAGAGCCCATTACCATAACATCAATTTTTTTATAAATGATAACTTTAAAGGTAAATAAAGTAGATTTCGAACACAATGCGATCAAATTGGTCATTTCAAAACTTGACACATTTTTTCCAAAAAAATATTCGCTATTATATGGACTATGGAAATATCAGATCCTTAAATAAGATGTTATTAAATGTCTCAAGTAAATATTTTTAGTAATCAAGTATATAAGAAAGAGAAAAGATAGAAAAGAGGAAAGTTAGTAGCAGTTGTTCTCAAAGTGTAAGTTATGTCAGGAGAGATGTTACTTGATGCTTTGTTGAAACAGAGTTGTAATGTGAAGGAATGTAAATTTGAAAATGTGTCTCACTTAAAACTAATAAATGTTGATCCCATCTCAATTTTTGTTCACAAAGTATTAATAAATAATAATCTCATAAATAATATAACTGGCATAATTGTTCTAGGTGTCAATATGCTAGTAGCATGGACGAACAGAGGCTGCAAGACAAAGTGTAGGACCTCAATGTCTTATCATTATAGAATCAATATTACAATATTGATTCACATTTCACTTCGAATGTGGGGCTCTGTCATAGTAAAAGTAGTTATTATAATATCCCTATTCACCCTTATTAGGGTGTGGAGCTAAAAGCTTCACCCAGATGCAAACATGGAGGAGGTTGCTGAGTGTCACAGTCACTGACTTCGACAGGCCAACACTGATGTCGGTCACCTCCAAATGGACAGGGACCGACATCGGTTGCCTGTGCGGTTCCAAAACTACTTGTTGACGGACATTTAGTTTGTTGAACTGATTGTTTGCATGTTAAAGACTAGTTCAAGTCTTGAGCCGCTTGTGTAATTATTATATGCATGTGATCTATATAATAGACTCATGGGCTGTATTGTAAAGTGTAGAACTAGGAGAGTTCTTCCATGGTGAAATCACAAGGGTTCTTCCAGGTATGTAAGATCAGGATTGATCTGCAGGGTGTTGCAAGATCAGGGAGGAGACTTACATGTGATAAGTAAGATCAGGTTGGTCTGCAGGGGTGTGTGTGTGCGAGGTCAAAGTTAGATCTACTGGATAGCAAGATCAAAGGTGATAGCAACACATCAAGGAGCAACATCAGGGGAGATCTACTTGGAGTACCAGTTCGTACTTGGTTGTACTGGCAGTATTGATACTGACTGGTTGAGATGAATAACAACTCTTGTTAGCTGTTTATTATTACCTGTATTGAGAGAAGGTAACTCTTGAGGGAAGATTACTGGTATGCCCACGAAGTGGATGAAAGAGTGTGATCTCTTTATTGTAATTTCCTTCTATAATGAGTTGAATACAATTGTGTGTTTCCTCTCATATTCTATGTTATTTCTACATTTATAGTTACTTGTACTTCTAGTTAATTTCCACATTAAGTTGCTTATACAATGGTAATCATGTGTGCTCTTAACTTTGACAAGTAGTGTCAGAGCTTTGGGGAACTTAGGTCTTATCAATTGGTATCAGAGCGAGGTTGGAGGTTCTCAGAGTGAGGTTGACTAATAGGTGGTTCAGATCTGGTTAGTGTTTGTTGATTACAGGTTACTCACAGGGGTTTCTGTTTGAGTGGGAGTATAACAATGGCAGAAGAAGGTAAGCTAATAATGGAAAAATTCAGACACAGGTGTAGCACCATAGGGTGTGTGGTGGGTGGTCTTCAAAATTGAGCTTGAAGAGGGATACAAGCCAGGATACAGATTAGATAATGTACTGGTATAGGTACAGGTGCAGCTATTTATCTCTAAGTGGGAGATTGTTAGGGTGTGGAGCTAAAAGCTTCACCCAGATGCAAACATGGAGGAGGTTGCTAAGTGTCACAGTCACCGACGTTGATAGGCTAACACCGACATCGATCAGGGGTGAACAGAAGGGCAACTGACATCAGCAAGAGTAGGCTGACATCGCTCACCTCCAGATGGATAGGGACCGACGTCAGTTCCCTGTGCTATTCCAGAACTACTTGTTGACAGACAGTTAGTTTGTTGAACTGATTATTTATATGTTAAAGACTAGTTCGAGTCTTGAGCCGCTTGTCTAATTATTGTATGCATGGGATCTATATAATAGACTCATGGGCTATATTGTAAAGTGTAAAACTAGGAGAGTTCTTCCATGGTGGAATCACAAGGATTCTTCCAGGTATGTAAGATCATGATTGATCTATAGGGTGTTGCAAGATCACGGAGGAGATCTACATGTGATAAGTAAGATCAGGTTGGTCTGCAGGGGTGTGTGTGTGCAAGGTCAAAGCTAGATTTGTGGGGTAGCAAGATCAAAGGTGACAGCAACACATAAAGGAGCAAGATCAGGGGAGATCTACTTAGAGTATCGGTTCGTACTCAATTGTACTGGTAGTATTGATACTGACTGGTTGAGGTGAACAATAGCTCTTGTTAGCCATTTGTTGTTACCTGTATTGAGAGAAGATAACTCTTGAGGGAAGATTACTGGTATGCCCATGAAGTGGATGAAAGAGTGTGATCTCTTTATTGTAATTTCCTTATGTAATGAGTTGAATACAATTGTGTGTTGCCTCTCATATTCTGTGTTATTTCTGCATTTCTAGTTACTTGTACTTCTGGTTAATTTCTGCATTAAGTTGCTTATACAATGGTAATCATGTGTGCTCTTAATTCTGACAAGTAGTGTCAGAGCTTTGGGGAACCTAGGTCCTATCAACCCTTGATAATAGAAAACAACTAATCAAATATGTTGCTACCTTACAAGTTAAGAACTATTTTGCAATGGGTAGAACACAGATATATCCAACAATTATCTTGACTTTGAATTTAGTTTATGATATAAGACATGTATTGTTTCATATCACCTAAAATGCGATATCATTACCTCTTCTGACATTAATTTACAAAATCCCACTTGTATATGTGTATGTTGATACATTTTAATATAATATAATTATAGTAATTTTATATTTATATTATTATATATTATATATATAAATATATTATAATTTAATAATACTATATTACTATATATAGAAACATGGTGAGTTTAGTATATATAATAATATTCATTATTATATAATATTATTATATTATAATATATTTATAATTACATACACACATACAAATACACACACGTGCACATCCACACACATATCTGCATATAATATAATTTTTATTAATATTATATATTTTATTTATGCCAACAGGAATTCTACAATGGTATTGATAGGTAGAGGGTAATGGAGTGATTCATTTATTTTTATGTTTGATCTTAAATTTAACATAAATTTAATTGTTACATGTGAATAGCAACCTTAAATTTGATGTTCACTAACCATCACTTAGAAGGTTTTTCCTTTGTTTGGAGAAGATAATAGAAAAATTGTAATGTCATGGCCATAGGATGCAGTTTGGAACCTCTTTCTTTTTTCTCCTAAAAATATGTTTTTAGCTAGATGCATGCCATTTGTCACCAGTTAATAGGAAAGTAGAGGAGAAGGTAATCAATTTATTTATCAATGTGGTATATAAAAAATTGAATATAAACACCTCATTATTGATATCACCTGGTACATTTCAAATATATATATTTACTATATATGTACTAGTAGTGTACGCATGCACGCACATACACAATATTTTATATGTATAAGTGATAAATGTCCATACATTACAAATAAAATATTAGAAAAATAAGGGCCATGTTGCAACATGAGTACCTATCGTTATTATTAGATATATATAATATTAAAAAACAAGTGATTGACAGATTGACTGAGGCATAATTGAATTTAGGGAATAAAAATGAAGAAATCATTGACCTAGAGGAATAAAATTTAACTTTTTCTCTTGACTACTACAAAAATAGGTAAACGCCAATTATCCACCATAAATATTCATTGGTAGGAACTAAATTTAATAGTCGATCATAAGTTTCATGAAATTTTATGATGACATTTATTTATTAATTATTTTCCTTTCAAATGTTAGTATAATTTATAGTAAAAAAATAAATATTAGAAATAATCTATATATTTATTAAAACCCTTTAAATATTTTGACATTTTATTTAAATTTTTTCCTTCCATCTAATACAATCTAAAAACCGATTATATTTTATAATTAAAATATGTAAATACAATTATACAAACACCACATTGAAAATATACTAATTAATGAAGAACATAGTGACACCAATATACATTAAATTTAATATTCCATTATGTATGTATTCTAAATTGAATGGAAAAACATATATTTATAATATATATTTTTATAAAATTTTAATGGAAAAAAAGAATATTTAACCCAAGCAATTTAACAATGTGTATCAAAAGTATGAACAATGTGACCCATTTTCCACAAGCAATACATAGCACATCAATCGTCGAATCTTTAGAACATGGCCTTTTGAGAGTTTTTTTTTTTCAGTCACTTTTCTCTATACTCATTCATCTTATAGCCTACTATCTTTATGCCTCATTCTTTCATCATTGAGATTACTGTGTGTGGTGAACTTTAATTGAAATCAGGGAAAGAAAATAGGGAAAGCATGAAATTGTGAAGAAAATGGAGAGGTTTTGAATATGGCAGCATGGCCATGTGTGATTGAGTGAGTTTTTATTTATCCTTGTAAACTTCCTTCTCTAGATAACTATATAGTAATTAATTTATCCTTTTCAACGTCCCTTTTCTGTAATTAATTTGGTTTTGATTAGAAATATGCAGACTCATATGATGCAAGAGTGCACATGAAGGTCACGGGTATTTGTGGTAGTGTTGTTCACTATTTAAAAGTACTTATATGCCCATCATTTTAATCTTATTATAAATTGATAAATTTAATTAAGTTTGCATTTGTGTTTTTGTCTTTTCAAGATAATAAGTGTGGGAATTACCTTTTGAAACAACTAATATTGACAAGGCATGAATGTAGATGTATTGTTAAAGAGGTGGTAAGTGAAGTGAAGCATGTGCTGATTTGTCACATCATTTTATTTAAAAATACAAGGTTAAGAGTTGGGATTTGGAGTATAAGCGGGAACTATAAAAATATAGGTTTATGTGGATGCGTTAAGTATGTGAATCGATGAAAATAAATTATGAAAACAAGATGTAGTTGAGGAATATTCATTTTTCTAATACAAATTTAAGGTGAGTGCTTCACTTATAAATGCCTCCAACATAATAATGGGATTAATAATATTTTAGAATTAATTTATATTTTAAGATAATATATTTGTTATGTAGTGATTGAATAATTAATAAAATTTAAATATAAAATTTTATATATAATATTGTTGAGATGGCTATTATTAATAAAAGAGATAACAAAAATCAAGGTAATATAAATTTAAAAATTAAATCCAATTATATATTAAAATTTATTAATTTTATTGTACATTAATATTAATCATTATTAAATTGATTAATTATAACCTACATTAATATTATTCATTTTTAAATTGTAAGTTAACTTTCTAAACAAACAATTTAACTAAAAAGTTTGGATATATTTTTAATATTTGTATTTAAATAATATAACATCTTAAAATTTTGATTTCTTTATACTTTAAAAATAATTATTCAAATATATTAAACAAAAATATTATATATTATCTAATTAATATTATTTGTTCTCATCATAAAATATTTTTATTGAATTTCTAAATAATAAATTAATGGTGTTACAATTAAATTGTAATTACTTATTTTTATTTTAATGTTTAAAATCACCATTTATAATATATCATTAAGAAAAAAAGATTTATAATAATATATCACAATTGAAAATGAAAAATCTATGAAAAATCTTAAATTAAAAATAAATATGCAAAATTTTAAAATTTAATTTTCATAATTTATAAAAACATAAAAAATCTCTAAAACGTTAGGATTTCAAATAATTTACATTTAACTTAAAAATTTTATAAATAATATTTCGGAAAACTTTAAAACCTAATTTTCATAAACTAAAAAGAGCCTACGATTTCAGATCCATTAAATATAACTCACGATCCTTAAAATGTCGGTTACTATATTTGTAACAACTTTGAAATCTAATTTTCATAATTTATAAAAACATATAAAATCTCTAAAACGTTAGGATTTCAAATAATTTACATTTAACCTAAAAAATTTATAGATAATATTTCGAAAAACTTTAAAACCTAATTTTCATAAACTAAAAAGAGCCTACGATTTCAGATCCATTAAATTTAACTCGCGATCCTTAAAATGTCGGTTACTATATTTGTAACAACTTTGAAATCTAATTTTCATAGACTTTGAAAAATGTATAGACTTAAGATTTCAAGTCAATTGCGTTTAATTCAAGGTTCTTTACCCGTCAATTACATCTACGTTCCAACTCTTCCGCAATTTAATAAATTAACCACTCAATGGAGATGAGTCAAGATTTAAAGTCAATTACGTTCCCATCCCCGTTAAAGTCAATTACGTCCCAATCCCCGTGATTATGAAATATCTTATTATTCGTTCTCTCAAGCCAAACTATTAGTAAAAGACATATTATCAATAAAAAGGAGTCAATTACGTACCTGTCCCTGTGATTGTGAAATATTGGACTCCGGTAATTTCATTGTCTTAGGCGCTCAAAACGCTTCTAGGAGATACGAAGTTGCCTCGGATGAAATTGTGGCAAGACATGAACCTAGTTTCTTGGAAAAGTTTGAAGGATCCAGCACCTGGTTCCTTTGTTTTAGAAAAGGATCCATCCACAGGAATGATAAACCTTCACTTGCGCCATAAAAACGGTGTTTATTATTGGACAAGTGGAGAGTGGGTTGGTAAATATTTCACCAATTTGCCAGAGTCATTAGACACAACTAGAATTTTGACGGAATTTGTCTAGGTTTCTCCCTCAAGAATGTATGAGGTATATTGGGTGGTACCAAATGGCAGAACTTAATCAGCATATGTCAACTCCTGGTGCGAGCTGGTCATCGCCAGTCGTTGGGGGCTAGTCACCGATGGTCATCGGGAGGTTGTTCTCTGCTTATGATTAACCATAGTTAAATCAGTTAAAACTGTAGTTAAATAAATACTAATGGATTCATTTCATTTTAACCATCTCCGCCATAGTCACCATCAACTTCACCACCAATCGACGATCACCATCGACCCAATCATGAACCGTGACTGTGCAGCATCATTTAACAAAGAATCATTTTAAAGGACAAAAGAAAACAAAGCTCAATGTTACACTTTTAAAACAACATTGCATATGAATCTGCATAAAAGATAATGGTGCATATGACCTTGCATAAAACTGAATCACTAACTTATTTAGGACATATTCATTCATATTTGTGATCATAGAAGGGCAAGTGGTCATTGAATATGTTCAACAAGGAAAGAAATCGCAGAGTTTTTTATAAATGTGTAAAAAATTGAATCCATAACTTATTAACACAGACAAAATCCCAAGCATAGGAAGCAAGAATAGGTATGGGGAAAAAAGGAAAATGCTTCAGATAAAAACATAAAGAGTGTGTTCATAAGTCTCGTTTATATAAATTATTTAGATGAAAATGCAGAGAAAAGTAGGGAAGATTGTAATAAATCCTTTTAAAAGACATCTATCTTCAATTTACCTATACCTACTATTTTTCGATCCTTGTTTCTCCTTGGAAGATGCCCATTAAAGATAAGGTTAAGTGCACCTAGGCTTTTATCTTTGTTAATAGGTTATTTTTATACATAAGGACAAGCTTTTATATGCAGGCTCATATGCACTACAAATTTAGAGGGAGAGAGCTATTCAATAGGGTATACAGGGTGTATAGGAAGCTCTCTAGTATTTTTCAAGCTTTAATATCTTCACCCATGTTTTTAATTCATGTGTTTTTATTCACCATTTCATGTGTATTTATGATTTCAAGTGCCTAAATGTACTCTATTCTTTGTGATGGGGTCATCATGTATGTGTACTTTTAAGTACATTGAAAGTTATACTCTTATCATATTTCATGTGTTTATGCAGACTTCCACAAAGTAAGAGTGTATGAATCCTTGTTTTTTGTACTCCCATTGTAGGGTGTATAAGAGCCTCTATAGTATTTTCCAAGCTTTAATTTATTGATCTTTATTTTTAATTCTTGTGTGTTTATTCACCATTTCCTATGTATTTATGCTTTCAAGTGCCTAAATGTACTATATTCTCTGTGATGGGGTCATCATGTATGTGTGATTTTAAGTACATTGTAAGTGTTATTCTCATCATATTTCATGTGTTTGTGCAGACTTCCACCAAGTAAGAGTGTGTGAATCCATGTTTGTGTTTGGAATACTCCCATTGTACTATGCAATGTGTACTTGTTATTGTTGACTTCTTCATTCAGAATGTTCAGTGAGCTTATTAAATATTGCCATCAATATCTTTCATAGAAGCTACAACTAAAATTAATTTTTTTGCATACAATCTCCATGGAATTGATATTCCAGGCTTCAAAAATATTATTGCTAACCTTTGAAATTCACAATAAGCATGTTTTGGTTCTTTTAAAGTTTTCAAAATGTAATGTATCCATTACATTTTGTCTATCTCATCTAGTACATACAAAGGTTCCTTCATATTGTCCTTGAATCTCCACACGAGGTGTTGCCATATTATATAGATTTTTTCCAAATAGATTGGTATGTTAAGTTTTCTTAATGTGTAAAGATAATCTCTACTTTCGAACATTACACTATATACAGAAAATGTAATGCCTTCTCATATGTACATTTGCTTGTTGAAGGCTTGTAATATTCATTTGCAATATAGGGTGTCAATTTCATGAACAGTGGTTGGCCTAATTATTCTATGACTATTATGTTATGTTTCCAACTAGTCAGATTACCTTGGCGGCTGGAACACCATTTTACTCTCGTGGTGACCTTTACTATGATTTCTATAAGTATTTCATTTATAAGGGTTAGTGTTATAAAGCATATTCTTAATTTGTTTGAATGTACGTTGTTTTTTATTGGCAACAAATACTATGAATGTTAACTATTACATTTAGTATGGGTGAGTGGGAATTAGATGATTGCCTCAAAAAACTATATGTTGAGACCAAATAAATGGTATGCATTTTTAGCTACTGTACTCAAACATGAATTTGAGTTGTATTATTTTTTTGTTGATACTAATATGTTGTGACATGCATTATGTTAGGAGAAAGAAGTCAGTCAGAAGTCCTCATTATGTGCGAGTAATCAGTTTAGATGTTCCCCTCGCCCACTCAGAGATCAACGGAGGAAGCTATATGGAGGATCAATAGTTGGGGATGGTATTCCCACTATTACGAGATAACCATCCCCTACCCATGATTAACCAGTGGTGCAATCCCAGTACGAGATGGAATGTTTACTGAATAAAGATGTAAACAAGGTGATGACATAGGTAATTTTAATGATGGTCCATATATTTTCAATTCCTACTTTAATATTCTTTCTGCATATGTAAAATGCTTAATATTTTTTAACCATTCATTCCACTTATGATTTGTTGCATTGCCTTATTTTAATACTACAAAAGGAGGGGGTAGAGCAACCTGAAGGTGAAGATTGTATCCCAGAAGCGCCCAATGATTATTTATCAAGAGATGTATGAGAACCTTTGGCTGCCCTTAATGTTTTATTACTCCTCATGTTAAATAATGTTTTTTTATTCTCTCATACAACACTCAAAATTATAATACTTTTGACTGACACACCATGTATTTTTAAAGTTGTTTCTATTTTCTATTTTAGTTAGGAGGGGTGGAGCAGAGCCATGTGGATGTGGTTGATAGTCACCTACATAATGACTTCATTCCTACAAATGTGCATATTTTTTGTACCCTTTCTTTCATTTGCCATGCTTAATAATTACAAACCATGCATCCCTATTTTTATATGTTGTATTTTTTTAATACTGTAGGAGGATGGGGTGGAACAGACCAAAGGTGAAGAAGGTGTCCCCAAAGTGTCTAATGACTATTTATCAAGAGATGTATGAGAACCTTTGGTTTCCCTTAATGTTTTATTTCTCCTCGTGTTAAATAATATTTCTTTCTTCCCTCTTACAACAATCAAGATTAGAATTCTCTTGACACACCATGCATTTTCCTATGTTGTTTTTGTTTTATGTTTTAGTTTGAAGGGTTAGAGCGGAGCCATGTGGACATGGTTAATAGTCACCTAAATAATGAATCCATCCTTACAAGTGTGAGTATTGTTTCTAGTCTTTCTTTCATTTGACATGCTCATAGTCCCATGTTTGTTGTTCCATATATGTTTGGAGTTGGACTCACATATATATGTCCACGTATGTGGTAGGAGGAGCTAGAGTCATATGACCTCGATGACAATGGTGATGATGATGATGGTGATGGTGATGGTGGTGGTGGTGGTGGTGGTGGTGGTGGTGGTGATGGTGACGGTGATGGTGATGGTGGTGGTGATGATGAGGATGATGATGATGATGATGATGATGATGGGGATTGGCTTTTAGATGCTTCACAATCTAAAATGGAGGAGGAATCAAATGTTGTAAGAACAATTGATTATCTTTGATGATGTTATCTTATGTTTATTATTTTGAGCTTTTAAAATTATATTGTGTTTGATGCCATTATATTTTTTTTATTGATTTATGATTTTAACCTCACATCTCTTCCTTGTTGAATGACAATATGTAGGTGAGTACATAACCGAGGATTGGGGTATTAGAAGGTGAAATGTGCACCTTTTCTTGTTGAGGCCATGCAACACATTTAAATTTGATGGTGGCCATCCATTTTAGTTAAGAGATAGACTTAACACTCACCATCATAAGATTCATGGTCGTCAACCCATTCCAAGGAGGCCCCCTGAGCATGATGAAAGTGGGAAATGTATACCTAATGGAAGAAAAATCAATAAAAGGAAAACATAAAGGAGGCCAATAGACTGACTCTTGAAAAATTAGAGATTAGCAAGAGAGATAAGCTAGAAAGATCATGGATTTCTAGGGAGGATGTATCTAAGTTATGTTATCTCAAAGAGATAGCTTGAATTCTATCGAAGATGAGATGGCTACATATGATTCGAGTGAAAACTTGACACAGAGAAGGGAATCTTGTATTCAACTAAGATAATATCATTGATAAATGGAGAGATAAAGAGAATGGGTGGAGCAATAGCAAGGTACATGCAATAATGGACCTCAAGTTAAATGCATTATGTTCAATAGTTTTCACAAAGTTAATGTTAAGTTTAATTCAGCTTACTCAATATTAACATTGATATTTATGCAACAATCACCATTCTGATTATAGAGGGATGACCCTCAAGCCCATTCTAGTGATGAGGAACACATTCCTTTGAGAGAAATACCTTTTTGAAATGGTAGATATGTTCATTGGGGGGGGGGGTTGCGAATGGGAGGGGGCATAACAAATTAAAATGCACATGACAAGTTACCTCACAAATTACTATTATACTTCTTACGATGACTACGTATTATATGCACTCTTCTTTATTCCCAGCACCTTTCTTTCAACCCTGCCATTACATATTTGGATAGTGATGTATATTATTATTTCATATAGGATTTTGGTGGAGACAAGTTGACGTAGTCATAGGCATGGATGGACCATGTTTAGGAGCTATGATAGTTACTTCTTATTTACCAAAACTGACAAGTTTATTCTTCATGTTAGTGTCTTATTCTTGCATTTTGTCAAGATTTCTAAGCTACACATTTTCAAATGCAATTATCCAAGGTGACGTGCATATGTGTGCATTCATGTCATGGACCACTTCCACTTTTTTATCCATTTCCAAAGGCTTAAAGGCCATGGCATGAACATTAATATTGCCTTGTAGATATTACATTGGACACTATTATCTATATACATACATATTGGCATAATATATATTACATGTTCCATATATAGTCAAACATATTATTTGGATAGGAGATTTGAATACAATTGTTTCATTTCTAGTTTATTTTGGATAAGTAGTTTTTTGTTTATGTATGATTCAAGTAATGGTTTGGTGGTTAATTTGCATTTACCAATGTATTGCACAATCATGCATGTTTCAATGATATAATTTTTTTCCCATGTACTCATCATATATTTTTTACGTGTATGGTATGTGATGTTTTCAACTAGTGATCTATCATCCTAACATTTATACTTTATTGATCTTTCATTCTTTCACATGTAGGTGATAATGTTCACATGTTTGCATGTGTATGTCTATATAAAAGTATCCATGATGTAGAGGAGTGAAATATAATATTTGTATGCATGGCTTGTCTCTCTAACATTCATTTGTCTCATATCATGTGTTTATCTGTTTGGGCAATCTGCACAACTATTGATGACTATGGCCCATGGTTCAAGGCAGGGGAGGAGGGGTGAGAAAGAATGGGGAAACACTCCAATACATTAGAATGACTATACTGCAAGTAAAAATTTCATACTCCAATATAATGATTTCATTATTTTCATTTATGTTAAAAAACTCTTTGCATGTAAGGAAACTATTGATTATTATAAAAAATTAGATGTTCTTAGCTTTTGAATATTCTCATGGAACCTCTTTTATTTCTACTTTTTTAAAGCTTTTCAATGCTATTGAATGCTATCATTGACTTTCGTGTGTATCATATTTTTTTGTAGATGAAGCCCCCAATCTAGAAGAGAATTTTGGGAATTAGTCCTAACATTTAGTTATGAAAATAAAATAAAATATTAGATAATTGTAAGTGATTTATTTAAATAACGTAGAATATAGGTTTATGATAAGTTATTAGGAGATTTTACAGGATTAGTTTTATATCCTATTTTTTAGGAGATTGTAGTCCTATAAATGTAACACATTATATTTGAATAAATATGTTTTATAGATTGATCAAAAAAATTATGTGCTATACACATATCAGAGCCTTTGGCTCTTATCCATTAATGGGGTAATTCCCATCAATGGTATCAGAGCAGATTCTTGGACCTCTTTAAATTTTTTTGGCTTTGTTCATCATAGATTTGAGTAGTGTAGATCATGTGTGAAAGATCTCTCATTTGTTAGGCCTTTCATCATGACTTGATATTGAAATATCAATGCAGACCATATGATATTTTTAATATCATTCATTTGATGATAAATCTCTGTAAAATTATTTTTATACATATATTTCTATGTATATTTTTGGTTTTCTATTTGTAAATCCCATATGAGGGATTTTAGCATGGCCATCCTACTTAGATCAGGGTTTATTTATTTATGTCTCCATTACTGCTGCATTAATCATGATTCATTATGCCTCGACGCCAGCTAGCCGTAGATTCAAATCTTCATGTCTGAGTTGTATCACCCAGCCGCATATGTCATCCATACAAGAAAGACATGATGTCCAAATTGAAGAGTATAATAAGAATAAATCTTAGTGCAACTTGTTATATATTTTCTTTATGAAGAGATTTGGTCTTGCTCCTACCTACTCACCTTTCAAATCAGCTTGATTAAATGTGGTTGTTATGTTTTTCAAATGGTTTCTCCTCCATGGTGTTCTATACATGAGCACAACTCCACCAGATCGATGCCTTCACACATTACTATGCACTTGTCATTTAGCATCGGGTTCTCTAAACTCAACTCCTAGTTGTTAGTTTCTTTCATGACAACATCAACAATTCTATCTCTGCCTCGTTGATCTTCGATGAATTTGGATCAGTTATTTTTTTGGGTTTCACTACAAAGCACCCTACATCACAGCTTTGCCAAGTCTTTGCTAAGCATTGAACTCAGTTCCAACATCATCTCACCTTGGTGATAGAGAAGTAGACTGTGTTTCCTAGCAATATATATTTAGGAAATGTAACTCACAGTAGCTGCAACTTCTATCATCAACACCTCCATCCAAACTCCATAAATTTATTCTACAGATCCTTTTATTTTCCATATCCCTCTCCATGGCTCACTCCATTCTCTCTGCATCGACGACCTCCTTTGGCCTGTGATTGCACATAACACAATCCAAATGTCATCATTACTCTCTGCACGTAGATAAAGATAAAATAGAAGTCTCTTATTCTTAGGCATATATTTCTTTATTTTAGATTTACAATTAAATATAATATTTTTATTATAGGTTTAATTTCTAAAAATAGCTTTATCCGTATTAGAAATTTTCCATATCCATTATTTTTAGCAGTTTGTTTTAATATTTAGATTAAAATAGATTTTTTTCTAATATCGGAATAACAATGTAGACCATGTGAAATTTCATTATCATTTCTTTATGTATTTGGACACATTTTTAGGTGAACCTGATGTCCACATTTAGGAGGGAAATTTTAGGTGTATGTTAGAACTAAAGGGGGGATGTCAGGAATTAGTCCTAACATTTACGTATGAAAATAAAATAATATATTAGATAATTGTAAGTGATTTATTTAAATAACATAGAATAGGGGTTTATGATAAGTTATTAAGAGTTTTTATGAGATTAGTTGTATCTCCTATTTTTTAGGAGATTGTAGTCCTATAAATGTAATGTATTACATTTGAATAAATATGTATTAGATATTGATTCATAATTTTATGTGTGCTACACATATCAGAGCCTTTATCTCTTCTCCATTAATGGGGTAATTCCCATCAAGAATGTGGCTACCAAATTTCTTTAGGACATGGAATAAATTCTTTCAAGGATGAGATCCCAAAATGCAATGGGTGAAGAAGAACATCTGGGTTTGTAACTATAACTAGTAGATGCAAAAAAGCAATCACTTAAGAGGGAAAACTAGTTTTTAGCTAAGCTTCTTGATGGTGTAAGGGCAAAGTTTATCAAGTTGGAAACTACATTGGCGGACAAGACCATAGAGGTCGATAAGTTGTACCATGCACTTATCACACTAAGGGATGAGAAGATAGATGTTGAAATAAAGTTTGACAATCTACCAGATAACCATGCCTAGACAAAAGCACTCTGTGATGCAAGGGTAGAGACTGTGTGGGCCATGCAAATGAAGCATGATGGAATAGTTGCTATATATGATTGACAGCTACAAATTTTGAAGGTGGAGTTTGACATCTTGTTTGCATAAGCCAATGGGATGTCTCCGAATAGATTTGGTATTCCATACATGAATAATGATAATTAATTATGTGCAATGACTCATGTTTTTGGTATTACATAATGGATGCTTATGAATTTGGATGGAAGTCAATTGAAAGATATGATTATTCACATTCTAGTCTACATAATCGATGTTTATTTTCCACCAATAGATTATTTTATCTTGTGTATTTAATTCCTTTATGAAAAAATAGATGATTGTGTTTATAATTTGTTTAACCAAACAAATACAAATTGACTTCTTATGAAAATATGCTATGTCATCGTATTGATAAGCATATGGGCTATGTCATCATGGATTTTAAAGTCCCTCGAGTAGATTTTTGACCTATTTTTGTAGCTTATTATAATAATATGGCTTAAATTTTATTTTTAAATATAAATTGAGTAAAAATGAGTGGTAATCACATAGTTTAAAGGCATTTTTGAATCGATGAATTTTATCTATTAATTGTAAACTTTCTTGATCCTGTAACATATAGGCTAGATTATTTATGAATGTTCATAGAAGATAGTATGTATTACCTGAATGTATAAAGATGATTTTACCATAAAATAACTCCTCCAAACTTTGAAAACAAAAATCCAATCTTCTATTCATATGTTATAACTCAATTTCCCCTGGATTGTGCAGATTACAAGGGTTTCCTATAGGACTATGTCCCTGTTAAACAACTGACAATAATGTTTCAACCAAAAAGAGATTATAAACCACTTGAAACCTCCACATTAAACTTACCAAGATGTTTTATAATCCAAGAAATCATTGATCATATGGATTCTCTCAAATATTAGTCCTTGGAGTCATGGAACAATAATGCAAGTATAGAATCAAGGCCTATAAATTATCAACATCCATTCTGTTGTATCTTTCTTAAAAGAATTATCATTAATATCTTCTCTCCTAGTCATTCACATGAAGAACATGTTATCATAATGATATTACCTCTCTCCTAATGTATATACATTGCAAAATATACCAAAATAGGGATTATGGATCATGTAATAGAGTTAATTTTTTTGAACTATGAATAGAAGCTCACTACCTCTCTTATAGGAAAATAAAAAATCTTCCCCTCTACACAAACCACACATTCATATCTCAATCACCATCTTGTTACTATAAATGGTCCATTTTACTCACTTTGTCACTTATATTATCATAACTCTTTAAAGGTTTATACTTTATCAACCTATACAATGATGTTTGCCACACTAAATTCCAACTTTGATTTGTAACCAAACATTCCAATATCTTTTTTTTATGATTTTAACCTACATCCCTAAATTATTTATCTCCATAAATCATTCAAAAACCTATAACTTGACATAAAAATGAATAAATAAATAACCTCAAGGGCCTTTAAGGGTAATATACATGATTCACAACAACTAAATATAGATGAAAAATATCAACTTAAATGGTTAAATTCCTTATTTATTCATTACATTAACTAAAATCAATATCAACTAACATCAAATTAGTTGGAAATCATAAAAATTAAATCATAGACACATTTATACTTATGCATAGGTCACTTGTATAGACAATAAACCATGGAACTTGTGCCAAGGTGTCAAATGTCTTTCAAATGACTACTGATAGGTACATTAGGTAGGTAAATTTATTTAAAAAATAGTTCAATTTTGGTTTTGTGATCAATTTTTCATATGTACTGAAAAAATAAGGGCTCAAGACCAAAAACAATATGAATAGTGACTTCTAATTTTAATAGTAGGTCTGCAACCCTATATTTTGTGCATAGAAATGAAGACTGACTACTTATTATTTTCTCAAGGGGAAAAGATTCAGTGTATTGTTTTATGAAATTTAATTTGAATCTGGTGAGTCCATTTTTTTATGTTATTAAATGAATGTGAGACCATTCTTGTTGTTACTTTTTATTTTAACTAGTTTGAGGATGACATAGTCTTTTTTAGAAAGATCCTACTTAGGTTATGAGTATAAAAATTGTATTAAAAGAGGTTAAGTGATATATCGAAGGAGTTGGGAACTATTTTTAAATATGTCATAAAGTGTCTATAGACATATCACCCTCAAATAGAGTTGTTAAATCCCTTCAATGATCTAAAACTTGAGGAGAACACTCACAGACCTATAATTGGTCATTGTGCAAATAGAGGAGTCCAGGAAGTTATCAAGAGGATTATAGGAGCGTTATAGTTAAGATCAATTGTTTCAAAAATATTTTTGATATTGGAACCAATCTTGGAGAGCTTTCATAGGCTTAACAAACCAATGATATTCAGAAAACCATAAATAGAAACACACAAGAAGTCACTTGCTTATTTAGTAAATGGAGACTGTGTGCATAGAAGAGTCAATAACATGGATAGTGTAGTGGAAATTGAGATTAACAAATGGAATCTAATGTTTATAAAGGTATAAGGATTTTATTAAAAGGATTTATAACATTTGATAGTGTTTGTAAACATTTTTGTAAAGTTAAAACCATGAGACAGAGCCTAGAAACCCTATTGACAGAGTTGGAATGTACAATGAGGCAAATATGTTGATAGAAAAGTTCAATGGAGGCGTAAGTGTGGAAATATAATGGATTAAAGAGGTGTCTTCTAACCATATAGACCTTATGAAAATTGAAAATACTTTTGAAACCCTACATGAAGAGAGAAACAGTAATTTGAATGCCTTGAGGTCCTAAAAACATAGTCAAAGAGCATGTTTAGATACCTTGAACCTAATGATATGTTGAGGAACCATAAACCACATATTGAGCAATGAATTATTGAACTTTTGTAAAAAAATGAAATCAATAACAAGGCAAAGTGTGAGATAACTATCTTATTATCTGCATCAGTCAACATCAAGATTAACAACTAACATCAACATCAAGAATAATAATAAATATGTAATACATAAATATATAATTTATTTATAAATAAATTAAACTATTTGTCAATATCAAAACATATTTTTATAAAACTATTATATTGACATTCAAAACAATTTCTTTCATCCAATATATTGTAGTCACCATTGATTTCATCCTCTACAACATGCATGTAAAAAAATAGTGGTTTTGTTATTGAAATACTTCGGCCTAGTTGGATAAGAGGAAAATATGTGTTATGGGATATTTTGTATCTCTTCAACAATGCTACATATGGATATGTTGGATAAATATTGGAGGCTTGAAATAGGTTATTCTAAACACTAGATAGTTAGAAATGCACTCTAAATGGTAGTTTGGCACAAATGAATATATTTCATACTTGATCCAAATGCACATAGACATCCAAATCATTAGAGATATTCATTGGAAATAAATTCTCCAAAAAGGGCCTTAAATATGTTGGGATGGTACTAGGAGTACGCCACACATTACGTAAAATGGCATTGTCATGTGGTCATTCATATTGCCATTGTATGTAGAAATCATGATCAGGCGTGTTTAAGAATGTCGTATACTCATAGCTCACCATCAGAACATTATAAGAAGGATATGCCATATTATAATGTAGGAAAACATTCACCAATTGTAATCCATCTATTTGCCTAAATTTTTTTATGGTTTTAGGCCTCCTCTAATTGATGGAGTCGACCATGACACACAAGATTTCATGAAATGTTTGTCATTCTACATTGATATTCTCTAGTACATTTGATATCTTCCATATGAATTAAATTAATTCCTCTCGCATTTTTGCAACACACCCCATGTCATATTAGTGCAAATTTCCACATAATTACAAAAACTAATTAGCAATAATTTTAAAAAATAATTCATAAATTCTAGTTAATCATTTTTCTTAACTATTGAATAAAGTGAAGATAAACTATTAAATATGAATGAAAAGTAAAGTCCTCAAGAAGTATATCATGTCCAAGATAGGACTATATTATAACAGGGCATCATTCTATGAATATATAAATACGTCTTGATATATTATTTATTATTTTAATGTATATGATTGAACCAATTTATTGATACTTTTAACAAGCCCTTGAGGCCATGACCATATTCATGTTGGTGTGTAATCTATAGGTTAAGAAGGACTACTGAGTACAATTAGGAAATAATAATTTGATTGAACCATTATTTGAGAGTGAGGAAATCATTTTTAGTATATGATATTTGAAGGTTGAAATAGCCTTATATGTCTCTAAAAGTGATTGGTGAATCTTTCAAATAAGGAAACTTAGAGAGAGTAGTCAATTATTACACCCCTGTTCACATTATTGATAATCCAAGGTATAAGCAATAGTTGTTCTAGTGAGGTAAGTATGATTGTAATGGAGGTGAAAGAAGGCGATATTCAATAGTGTGTATATGGTTGATACCAATCATGTGTTTCTTAGTTTCCTTCTAAAAGGGTCAAATTATGTTACACAATCCTGACCTTATTCACAATAAAAGAAAATTTGAGCATACTATATGAACCCTATTTGGAAGGGATTAAAAGGATAATTTGTTTAACATATGGAAGGGAGGGTGATGTTAAAGAGTATTTAATGTTATAATATAGTGAGAAAGAGTTTATAATAGTCCATGAGAAGGATGTGTTTCAAGATAAATAAGTAACATACATATACAACTATGTATGCCCTATTTTGGGTTATATAGGACAACCAAGAAGTGTTTGAAGCATAAAGAGAGGTATGAATAAGTGTTAAGGAGTTATAATAATTTTGGGTAAATATTAATAATGAATGAGATAACCCTCTAGATACCCTGAAATGTTTCTAAGTGTGAACTGTCAATATAAACCTACACACAATCAAACAAAACATGCATAGTTAACTATAATTTGATTGTTATAGCCATGAAATGGATTGTATAAGAGACTTAGACTGTTAGGAGAGTTATAGGAGTTGAAAATAGACCCTAACATGGAATGTTAATCCTTTGAACTGATGTATAACTCAAGATAATAAATTTCAAGACCTCTTGGGCATGTGCAGGGCATGAAAACTGTAGGATTAGGGTTTATAATGAATTTCAACCATCCAAACATGGTGAAATTTTGTAATATTTAAATATTTAAGGTAATATAAGCATTTAAATTAGTTTCAAACCTATATAGTCTCCATAAGTATGGATTTTGAGTAATGTGTTGTGTTGAGGGCTTATAAGACCTAGTGGAGTAAGGGTAGTGAAGGAAAAGTAAATTTATCTAAAGGAGTAGGGAAATAAACTATTGATTAAGATGGGTGAGCCAAGAGGGCATCCATAAATTTAAATAGTTTTAATTGGTTGTGTGTACATTGCCAAAACCTAGGA